>VDFB02000003.1:7162569-7762569 GCA_007258455.2 Sequoia sempervirens
AATGAGCTTTAGAACAAATAGTTGTAAGATGGTCCAGGATCCTTCGTTTCAAATCTTGGTTCTTTTGTCGCCTACTGTGGAGGAGAAGCATCACTCAGGCGCTTTTCCGCCAACCACGGACTTTTAATACAGTCCCCCACACATCTATCATTCGATAGATGGCCCTTCCCTTCGATGAAGAGATTGGTAGAGTAACCGATAGCGACAACCAACTGAGCATAGTGTTGTGTCCTACATAACTAGAACCTTGCAATCCTACAATCCCGAACTAGCATGTAATAATGGATCACGGTGAACTGACAGTGTAGTCTCAATAGTCACACAATCTATAGTGGAGTCTCGGACATTACACTACTTTGGCCAAAGTATTTTAATTCAGTAAACGACTGAGAATCATCTATCACGTACACTACTCAGGTCCGATTTGACTTAGGCTATCTTAAACTATGCATAGGTATTGTCCTTCAATGGATAATCCGTCTCCCAGACTAACCTACAACATTCTAATCTACTTGAAATGAATCTATTTAACAAGTACACAAGCTCCCTCCCATACTGGATCAACTATCCTAGGAGTAACACAAGCTTTTCTAGTTAAATTAATAACTTAGCTGGGTGTACCTCAAGTGACTCTTGCATTCAATCAAGCCTAGTATATATAACTAAGATACACACCATTCTCCTATTATGGAGTCCTTACAAACACAATATTAAAACAGCTAAAAAGCTTCAATTCCCTTTTTTCAAAGACATTCTAAAATACAATATACTTCTATTGCACACACAGAAAAGACATTTCAGGCAACATAGAAAACACAATAATTCCAAGTAATTAACAAGAAGAAGAGATCCCCATACCTGTTATTGCTTTATCCCAAATAATGGCAATAGTGCATCCTTCTCCAATAGTAATCAGCTTGAAATCAGCTTCTCACTACAACTCTTTCTCACTTGTTGATAGCTCACTTCTCTCAAATAATAAAAATACCTCTTACTCACAAAAAACCACTCTATTTCTCACTCACTCACAAAACAATATGGCTGGTAATAACTTAGAAGCAATGAATTGTAAAATACATATATCTCTTGGGTAAAATGCGTCTCTCACAAGTGAAATGGAAGAATAATAAGAATATGATAATTCTCCCTCTCAAGTGAAATGGTACATCTATTTATAGAGCAGCCAAGCAATCAGAAAGCCTACAGTTTAGGCATGTAAATTGACAACAAGCTTCATGCAAAGCGAATTAGCAATAAGGTGGCGATGAATTAAGCTTAGACTCAGCAAAACTTCCAACAGATCGACTTACCTCTTTGACAGCAATTCAAAGACCAAATCAAAAAGCACATGGAGAATTCAAATTCTTCTCCAGCAGCAACATCTATAGGAAAATGCTCCAAGAGGTGGCGCCAAAGCCTCTTTTCTACTATCAAGTTGGCCCGGTTTCAGAAGGAGTGAAATGGTCAATCACATTTCTGCAACACTTAGCAAGTATCAACTGAAATAAAGGGTTGAGTTGATTTAGCCAATAAAGACATTGGACTAAGTCCATGTTATTCTCATTCACTGTGTCGTCCATGTCAAAGTTTACCAGATTAAAATGTATTGATACGTTTCCATATACATGACATGGTGAGTGATACGCGGCTTACATACACAGCCGTATATGTTTCCAACTTGTCTTCCAACTTCATAGTCATTGATGACTATCATCAACCTTTATTGCCATGGTCACTAAATGTCAAAAGTAGTCTTAATAAATCAACTTCTTATTAAATAAGAATTAGTCAAATTCTAATTACATAATTGATATGCTAAATATATATTATTATCATATATATATAGTATATATTATATACATATATATATATATATATATATATATGTATAAATGTGTACGCCTCTATTTACACGTATATATAGGTATATCATATCGATGCATCCATATGAGCATATCCATTTGCCAACGTATGCTTGTATCGATGTACATATATGTGTATATAGTATATACTATATGTATATATATATGTTCACATCCGATTCACTTACAGCCATTCACGTTACCATCATATTGATAAGTGTGTACGTGTGGTATATCTATTCATATGCATATGCGTGTCGGTAGATCCCATTGACACACGCGCATACATATAAACATACTTCCACCTACATCCCACTTACCCATATGATTGTAATAGCACAAGAAAGATCTCACAAACTTAAATAGATAAACATCATCCGCAAATGCATGCAGAAGTAAACAAGACTCTTAATGCAAATATACTAGCTAAGGATGACTTACCTATTACCCACAAATTAACCCATTTCAATCATTCTAATGTGGTGTGTGTATGCTTAGATACTTTACTTTTACCTGTTACCCGACCAAGATCTTCTCCTGAGTGATACTTCCCCTCCACCTGGAGAATGAACATTTCCCTGCAACCACTAACACATGCCTACGGTAGTTAATTGTTCATAACATATGCAGTTTACATAAACATTTCCAAAGTTAGAATAATAATAATTCAATAACCTTCCATTCACATATATGCAATATTTCACCATGAATAACATCAACTGAGGTAATATCAAATGAGATGACATCAAATGAGATAACTTTCATATTAATAACAAGGTACAAGCATAACCTATTCATCTCCGGAATTCACATTACATTCATATTTACCCTATGTAGTAACAACAAATAGTAACTTCACAATTGGGATGTAACAATCCCATTGATTCAAATGAGATAGATCCTTATAGCGATTGGACGGGGTGGAACGAGCAACCTCCATTGTTTATTGAAGATGAGATTCTTGATTTTGAGATGCAGGTATTGGAGGATGTGGGTGCAGCAGGAGATATAGGATTGGATGGCATTGATGAGAGCCATGAGGCTAAGGAGGAGTCATTGCCACAACCTTTTATGCCAAGCGAGGAGGTACCACAAACCTCAAGGATTAGAACCTCTACCTCTCCCCAAGTTATCACTAGATTAGGGAAGAGGAAGATGTAAAATGTTGTATTTACTATTTTCATTTTGTTAGTTATCTATTGTATTAGGCGATCAGCCATTAGGCTTCCGCATGATGACGCGATTTTTTACTCAATTTGCATTCAAATCAAACAAATTTAATAGAAAACAGTAAAAGCTTTTGTACTCATTTATAGACTCATTGGATACATCTTGTCATTGAATTTTGCAAAATCAATGTGTTTCTAAATAAATTTAAGTAGCTTTTTAAGTAGCCAAGTTTTTTGCCGAGTCAAAATTTTTGGGTCTGCCAATTTTTTGCCGAGTCCAAGTTTTCCAACTATGGCTTAGACACCAATGTTGTCCTTAAGCTTCTAGTCGGTCCAATTTATGATTTAGCATGCCGGCAGACTGAGGTGAAATCTGTGTGAAGTAACTAATGGAAGTTGAAGTTATTTCATTACTGCAAAGGAATCTTTATATCCCAGAACATCTTGGATTAGTGGACACATTGACTGCTCTCCAATCCTTCACAGTAATTTTATATAAGATTCTAGAAGGGAATCATCATGAATCCTGCCCATCATATGATTCGACGGATCATTCTAATTTCTAGCAATTAAACTTTTTGCAGCTATCTTGATATGGATTTAGTCCATTGATTGTATGATATTGCATCTGACCCAAAACTTTCTAAATGCATGAAATGACATGAATCCATTATTTCATATGGTAAATTTTGATGATGGGAATAATTTTACTGCATGTGTATGAAGACACTGTAGACTTGTTCCCAGATTTATATCAGAGGCATATTATTAAGAATTATGAATGCATACTGCACTTTTGCTTGTTCTGTTAAAACTAATGGTATTTAGCTAACAACTTATGGGGCCAACAGATTTTATGTTTTCCCCTTTTTGCACAATCTAGCAAATTTTCTGGAAATGAACTATTTATTGTAGCAGCATTTACTTTTGGTGTTGAATTTTGTTTTTATATAAGTTTAGTTTAATGAATGCAAAGTCTGCTAACCTCACCCAATGGTACCCAACATTTCTTATCTATATTAGATGACAACATCATAAATAAAGAGAGACAAGGTCAAAATGTAATGTCCCTAATTGGGAATTCCCTAAATTTGCCCTAAATTCTTAATTTTCAAATAACAAATGATTTAGAGAATAATTTTCACCTGATTGAAACCTTGATTGAAGTCCTGCACATAGATTAGAACCATTTACCATAATCAAATTGATTAGTAGAATGGAATCATTTATCACAACAATAATAGTTAGTAGTTTGCCATAATTAGGTATTAATAAACTATTGACCAATAATTAATTCAATCACAAAGTACTCTTAACATCCTTGGAGGATTCAATTCACCATGATAGGGGAGTGAGATTGCGAAAGGTGTCCTGGTAACTGTGATGAACCACACTCCGGTGACCCACTTTGCTACCACTCTGCTACCACTATAGTGATATGCTCTGATACCACTGTGATGAACCGACACTCTGCTATGATTGGTTCCACTGAGATTCTCTAGGTCTGTCTTTGATTGTTTTTGGTATTTTGCTTGTTTAGGTATTTTTCCCTTTTTGTGTTTTGAGTTTGTCTCAATAATGATGCGAAATAAGAGCTAAGAACGTGTACATAAAGTAAAGTCTTTGAATGAACTAATCTATCAAGACACATTTGATAAAATACTTGATATACGAAGCCAGATGCAAGTTCTTCATTACATAATAGATTGCATTAGAGATATAACTTACATCAGATTCAAACAATACACATCAAATGTCATAGATTTTAACTTACAGCCATAAATCACAGTGAATAGTGATTTGCTACAGTACCCGCCCTTAGTAAATTGCTCATACAAACCAAAATACGAACTTCTCCCACCGCAATTTAGATTGGAAGTCTTCCTATGATAAGGGCGCCCCCTTTGGATGAGAAAGCAGCCACTAAGTAAAGGCGTTTTAATTCCTATGAGCTGATAAAACCCTCAAGAAAGTGCGGCTGGCTGTAGATGAAGAAATCAACTCCAAAAATCTTCAAGAATGCAAGCAACGTCCTCTAGATGGCAAATGGAGACACTGGCAACATAAACCCTTCCAGAAGATGCCTCAAATCACTTGTAATCAGCAAATTAAAGCTCCAAATGAATCAACAAGAAAACTGACCAGCAACTTTAGGGTGGTATTTCACACCATCAAGAAGCCAAAATTCGAACAATAAGCCCCCTCCAGGCTTACCCACTACAGAAATCAGGAAACCCTAGTTTCCCTCTCTCCCAAACTCCACACTTCCAAGTTTCATTTAGCAAAACATATCCAAGCATGAGGGTCAAACTTTCTCTTTGCCTTTTATAATTTGTCATTGAAAACACTATTCATTAAAATGGCACTATTCACTTAAGTTATGTTCTTTTTTCACTTTATCAATGAATAGTAACTGAAAAATATAAAGTGACCCCTTCAAATAATAGACACATGGTCCCCAAGCCTGAGAAAGTGAAATAAATGGTGAAGATCATAATTTTTAAGCTCCAATAACACGCCAAACGCACAAATTCACCACGTCACCATACTCCGGATACCAACACTGCATTTTACCGACCAAGTGCCCAACCAGGGGACCCTCTAACCAGTACCATTAGCCTACGAGGATCGACATAATAGGCTAATCCACCAACTTTGATGCTCACGAAAGAATGGGGACATTACAATCCGCCCTCCCTGAAATTGCTTGTCCCCAAGCAATCATTACTGCGAAGAAACTTCACTCCCCGGAAGGCCCGAAAGAAGAACTGTGAAACGTCCCATGCATCGCTAACTAATTCCTGAAGCGCCAGCATAAACACCGCTACGCAAAATATCCCTGGGTCCCAAACCCAGAATGGAAGTTTGCCATGTCTGATAACCTCTGACTTCTACTGCGCAACTCTGATCACAACTTCACCATGCTAAAAATGGTGAAGCAACCTGTCGGAACCCAACCAGACTGCAGTGCCAGAACTGTCACCACCCGGATCCCAATACAACCTGAAGTCGCATCCATCTATCATGAAGAGATAAAAATATCTAGAAACTTCTGCAACACGATATCTCCCTACGACCTCTCCAAAACACCCGTGGAAGTGATAGCTAATCAAACCATCATGTCCGCTGACACTGTAATCACCTTGTAACCATGTATCCATGTGAAATCCCTGTGACATTAGAGTAACAAACCCTGTCGGATACCTATCAGCATGATGGATAACGGACTGTTGTCCCTTCCAGTAATCCCCCGCAAGCAACTGAATCGGGTACTGGCAGCCTTTAGTCCCATCTTCTGAAGATGGTAACTCTGGACACAATAAAGAGTTACTCCCCTTGACTGCACCAAGAGAATCACCCTGCGCCCAAGAACTGTGCATCGAATATGAATCATGTACAGGTGGATCAAAGGCAAAGCCATAAGCACTCCTCACCGTGTACACACTATTAAACTCCTCTGTGAGCCCTGTTTGGAATCCCGATGCACGAGGACGATCCAAAACACTGCGACTGTCACTCAACCTGGAACTAGTATTAGGAGTATGATCGGCTTCTAGCTCGAAGAGTGGATTTTCATAGATCAAACCACCATCAAAATCAAATAAGGGATTATTCACAAACTGCGCGCTCACTCCCTGCTGGTTTGAACCATCCAACTCTGAGTCCCTGGAACAATACATTGACTTGCACTCTTGAATGGGCTCATCAAGCTGCCCACCATAACCAACTGAATGGGATGGAAAGATGGATTTGCTTCTAGGAGAGGGAAACAAATCGTCACAAGAACCGATCTCCCAACTAGATGCTACTCTGCGTATATCCTGTGAAGTGGAAGTAGTAGTGTCGTAAGTTGACATATAACTCCCTGGTGAGTCAACTACCATGTCACAAGAGCTATCGATAATCTGTTCCGCATCACCTGTCATGGGACTAAACTCGGGAGGACCAGGTGCAACACATGGCTCTCTGCAACTCTCCACCAAGGCTCTCATCCCATCTATATCAATAGCCTCTGAAACCGTGAAGGATGTAGTAACCACATCATCAACCTGCTCTTCCTTCCCCTTCAATGCCTTATGACAGATGCAACCCCACTCGAGAAGGAAATCTGTGTCCGCACGAAGCTATAGGTAATGTTGTTTCATAATTCCAACTGCCTCTCGAAGTGCGTGAAACTCTGCAGAGGAGAGACTACTATCATTGTGCCCATCTGTCATAGGAGTGCTCCCACCCAAAGTAGCCAACATCTGACGAGCAACATCAAAATGTTCTATGGTTGTGGCAATCACACTGTCATTAGCCTTAAGTTGTCCTATCACATGATGAGGACCCTGGAACTCATCACTCCCATACAAATTCTCTAATTTAGAAGCTACACTATGATATGAAGTTGAATCATCATCGCCCCCTAACTGATAAGCAGCGTCGTGTGTGCTATCAACTTCACACACAATATCAACAGGAGTACTACTGCTATGTACCTCGTAGGATGGCTCAACTGATATGGTTGAAGTTGTCGTTCTGTCAGTATCTTCGCACACTTCTTCTTCCAAGGTATCTGCACCTCCACCCAACTCGCGATCTTGGGATTCATTGCCCTCAAATAAATTTTCTGATTGGTTTCCTACGGTCTGATGTGAAAATTCATACTCACTGTGGCATGAATCGTCACCATAAGTTGCATAATTAGTACCCAAATCTCGAGTACCCACCTGTGACAACTCTATAGAAACATCAATCCCCGGTGTAATCACCTTCCTCTCATGCTCATGCCAAGTTTCATCACTGCTGTCATGAAAATCAAGGTTGTTATCAGTGCTGGTAACAACTTCTTGAATGCTGTGAATATCATTCAAGATTCTCTCAACACTGATCCTAACTCCACCATACCAGAAGTGGTGAAGCAATACACTGGGACCCATCCAAACGGTCGTGCTAACTCTGTCTCCACCTAGATCCCAATATAAACGAAACTCATGTCCATCCATCATGAGGAGGTAAGGATAACTGGAAGCATCAGCTACGTAACATCTCTCCATAACCTCCACTAAACTCTCATGGATGTGATATCCCTCTGTGCCATCAAGCCTGCTAACATTATAATCCCTCTGTAACCCTGTGTCCACCAGTAGTCTCTGAAACAAAGAAGCAACAAACCTGGTTGGGTACACATCAGCCTGATGGTAGACTAAATACTGATCCTGCAAGCACTCATCCGCCAACAACTGAGTCGGGTATTTGCAACCACTAGTTTCGTCTACTGAAGATGGTAACTCTCCATTCAAAAAGGGATGGCATACGTCCTGAACCAATCCACACTGACACGTCAACAAATCCTCTGTATGTGGACTAGAAGAGAAGTGTTGAGCACTCCTCACAATGCTCGCCTCAGTAAACTCCACTGCGGACTCTGTCTGAAATCTCGATCCACAATCAATGCTCATCTCAAGACTCGGGTCAAGGGGGTGATCAACATCTATCTCAAAGAGCGGATTATCATATGACCAAGAAGCATCTATCTCGAACAATGGATTGTCGATCATCTTGCACTCCCTCTCCTGATCAGCCTCCTACTCTCCACCCAAATCTGCACTATAGTACGAGGTTGAGTCAACCTCATTCTCATCATGATCAGCATCATCATCATGTATGCGATCATCAGCACACACATCATCATCTAAGGCACTGCTGCTATATGTCTCATAGGATGTCTCAAAAGGCGATGTAGAGTCCACTCGTGTCAATGCTTGATCAATCTTATCATCCTTCTCCGCCAAAGGATCCTGTAAATCTTCCAACCCCAAAAGCCTTTGTTCTGATTTTTCTTCATGTGTATGTCCCTCAACATGTCCGTCCTGCAATCTTTCGGCATCTTGTTTAGGCCCATCACCCTTGTGTTCTAACTCTTCTTCATCTTTCAAAGGACTCAAGTACCTTTCCTCTCCAACTGCCTTAGAAATTCCAATTCTATCATCAACAAGTAGATCTTCTAAGGTCTGATTTTTGCTCACCAAGGGATCCGCTGAATGCTGGTCAGCCTTTTTAGGCTCTGAATCCTCGTAGGGAGCCCATATTATTCTATGCGCCTTGCCCTTAGGTCTCAAAGGACAATCATGGTTTAAATCGCACGGCTCTCTGCAATAGGAACACAACTTCTTTCTGTTTTGTGATGTTAGAACTTTGCTAGAACTTGAAGTCATATACCGAGATAAACGGCTTCTAGTTGCGGGGTCTCTAAGCAATTTACTTATTTCTTCCAACTTCTTTAAGCTTTGTTCAAAAATTTTCATGTTCTTGTCCCACTGCTTCTGGGAAGTGGCCATGTTCAACTGAAACCTCCGAACTGCAGTTGAAACCTACCCAACAGGTTGGTAGGAAACCGCTCTGCTACCACTGTGATGAACCACACTCCGGTGATCCACTTTGCTACCACTCTGCTACCACTGTGATGAACCGACACTCTGCTGTGATTGGTTCCACTGAGATTCTCTAGGTCTGTCTTTGATTGTTTTTGGTATTTTGCTTGTTTAGGTATTTTTCCCTTTTTGTGTTTTGAGTTTGTCTCAATAATGATGCGAAATAAGAGCTAAGAACGTGTACTTAAAGTAAAGTCTTTGAATGAACTAATCTATCAAGACACATTTGATAAAATACTTGATATACGAAGCCAAATGCAAGTTCTTCATTACATAATAGATTGCATCAAAGATATAACTTACATCAGATTCAAACAATACACATCAAATGTCATAGATTTTAACTTACAGCCATAAATCACAGTGAATAGTGATTTGCTACAGTACCCGCCCTTAGTAAATTGCTCATACAAACCAAAATACGAACTTCTCCCACCGCAATCTAGATTGGAAGTCTTCCTATGATAAGGGCGCCCCCTTTGGATGAGAAAGCAGCCACTAAGTAAAGGCGTTTTAATTCCTATGAGCTGATAAAACCCTCAAGAAAGTGCGGCTGGCTGTAGATGAAGAAATCAGCTCCAAAAATCTTCAAGAATGCAAGCAACGTCCTCTAGATGGCAAATGGAGACACTGGCAACATAAACCCTTCCAGAAGATGCCTCAAATCACTTGTAATCAGCAAATTAAAGCTCCAAATGAATCAACAAGAAAACTGACCAGCAACTTTAGGGTGGTATTTCACACCATCAAGAAGCCAAAATTCGAACAATAAGCCCCCTCCAGGCTCACCCACTGCAGAAATCAGGAAACCCTAGTTTCCCTCTCTCCCAAACTCCACACTTCCAAGTTTCATTTAGCAAAACATATCCAAGCATGAGAGGGTCGAACTTTCTCTTTGCCTTTTATAATTTGTCATTGAAAACACTATTCATTAAAATGGCACTATTCACTTAAGTTATGTTCTTTTTTCACTTTATCAATGAATAGTAACTGAAAAATATGAAGTGACCCCTTCAAATTATAGACACATGGTCCCCAAGCCTGAGAAAGTGAAATAAATGGTGAAGATCATAATTTTTAAGCTCCAATAACACGCCACACGCACAAATTCACCACGTCACCATACTCCGGATACCAACACTGCATTTTACCGACCAAGTGCCCAACCAGGTGACCCTCTAACCAGTACCATTAGCCTACAAGGATCGACATAATAGGCTAATCCACCAACTCTGATGCTCACGAAAGAATGGGGACATTACAGTAACCAACTCTCCTAGGCCCAAGGGCAATACCCTTTGAGACAAAGGAAAGTACCCCCTTGGCCCTTTGTGGGCTCATCTTGTCTCCCCCCGAGTGGCATACCTAGAAGAGGCCCACTCGTTGTACTCTGGCAATTTCCTTGTATTGTTACAGCATAATAAGGGAGTGAGGTTACAAAGGGTGTCCTGGTGGCTCTACTCTCCTAGGCCCAAAGGCAGTACCTTTGAGACAAAGACAAGTACCCCTTTGGCCTCCTTGGGACTACTTGGTACCCCATTATAGAACACATAGGTTCTCCATTATAGGACACAATGGTCCTCCATTATAGAGGTGGTGTACCTAGGAGAGTGCTCCATTGCTGCCCTTCTTGTAATCTCCCTTCTTCTATCATGGGGGTAAATACACATAGTAATTTAATCAAATTCAGACATGCAAATAGTCATATCAGCAATATCAAATTCAGACTGGCAATAATCATATCAGCAATATCAAATTCAGACTAGTAAATAATCCTATCAGCAATACATAATGGATTATGATTATGCTAGTATGGAATATGAATAATGATATGCATGAAAACCTTGATCCTATTTAACCCTTTATTATATCCTTTAATTATTCTATCACAAGTATATCAACTTACTATACAAACTGGACCTTTTATTGCCCGCAGATCTCTTACTTTGCTTTTCCTAATTCCTTTATCGATCCATATCTGGTTTGGACTAGTCTTCCTTTTATAAACCGATCTGCCAAGAGTCATAGCCATTCAATAGTCAATGGGTACGGTCTTCTCTAAGGGACATGCCCCGTTGGTAATTACTGCCGCTTGGAAGGATGTGTCCTGACTTTTGATTAAGTTTAAATCGATGCTTTAAACTACTCATCGCTGCCTATTAGGAATCGGGCCTGTTTGAATAGTTTGACCGCTGATGTTAATGATAAGTATCGATGGTATTTAGATTTGTTTATTTATTACTAAGGCATAGTCATATTTTTTTAATATTAGTGTCTTATGAATATTATTTCATATTGTTTTCTTGTGAATATTATCTTTATTATTATGATATTTATAATTAGTAGTTATATTCATTACGATAATTGCATTATAATTATAATATTATCTAGGATAATTATTATAATAATATTTAGATTGCAATTACTTATATTTATATTTTGATATTTATTGGATTTTGTTATTCGTATTTTAATATTTCATATTTGGTGTTACAATTTTGGGAGACATGACACAAAAGATTACTGCCATCAAGGCCCTGTATACTATTGATAGGAGCCTGAAAAATTTAAGTGACAATGTACAAATACATGGAGTACAAAACCTTGACCTTGATATCTGGCAATTGTATTGGGGAACTTGCTCGCAAGAATGGAGAAATGTTTACAACGAGAATATTTTCAGGCACTCCCTAAATAGGTGTTTCAATTTATGAGACTGGAGTCAATTGATTTCCTCCTGATTGTACCATTTCAATCCACATTGTTGTCGAGCAAGGACCCCTGCCCTCCCTACCAGTCGGACACTGATCTCCTGAACAATGGGGAAAATGTTGGACCAAGTGAAGACAGATAGGCAAATGGCCTGACAACTTAAGACTCTGTTATCTGGCCTATAGATTTGTAATCCACTGTTATTGTTGATTTTGAAGCACTGGCTTCCAATGTTTCCAGCCTCAATACCAATGTCAATACTTGTTTGAAAGATAAATTTCGTAAAAAGGGAACTTTTATTGGATGGACCACCTGCTTTAATGTCTCCCTGATGTACTAATGTATTTATGTTTTTATGCTTTCGTAGAGCTTAGGAAGTACTATTTGTCTAGTCCTCGGTTTCTGTTTATATCTTTGTTTTCTTTAGCATTAGTTAGGTGCTCTGGTTAACAGTGGTTTTGGACTCTCAGATAATTGCTTTCCAGATTGTATAATTGCTTTTCAGATAATCCCTTCAACTCTTTTTACATCCTGATGAAGGATCACAGAGTGTAATCTGAAACGTTGATCCAAAAAACTAACACACAGTTTAATCCAGAAGCAGCTAATTCTTATTGATTTGGACTGTGGAAATCTAATTTCTTTGATGACTCTATCTATTATAAAATGATCATAGTCTGCATTTCATTTCAACCCAGAGGCATTTGATCTTGTAATTATCCCACCCATATTAATACAATCTTTTTACTTTACAGGAAAAAATAAAAATATATATCACCTATTAGAAAACTGTGTCACGGTAAATACTAGATATATAAAATTTAGTTGCATGCTTATTGCTTGTAAGGTAATATTGAAATTCTTTGAATTTTTAACCATGCAAACATAGGCTGATTTCTGGCCCATGCCAAAAAAAGTTCTTCAGAAGTGGCTGACAAGAGCTGGTTGTTTTGAAACAGTGTGAAAACCCCAACAATGTTTCCCTTGGATCTAAAAGCACGTCATCATTATCTAGGGATACAGGTAATTGGATATGCCCTAGGTTACACAATAAATAATGTGATGTGCATTCTGGTTTATGCCCTTTCTAAATTACTTCAATTGATTTCACTGCAGATGGTAACCAATCTTATGGAGGCTCACACTCTAAGATGCAATACAGCCCAGTTTCACATTTACAGCCCATAGAAAATCAAAATGGGAACAACAATACAGATGGTCTGGACGATGCTAGATGCATAGGAAATCGAAGGAGCTTGCCCTATGAACTTATTTCTGTTGTGCAGCACAATGGGAATTTGGGAAGTGGGCACTATACTGTCTATCGTAAGGTAAAGGTCGGTAAGGAGCTCACAGAAGCACCTACATTGCGCATGACAAGTAAAACGGATTATGCAGAGGAAGCAACATTCATGGATGAGAAAGAGAACACAAACTCCGAAGACAGTGTATTTGCCAGAACTGGTAATAAGAATATGGCTAACTCTGATGTATTTTGGTTCAGAATTTCAGATTCTCATGTAGAGAGAGTAACAGAAAAATGTGTTCTTGGAGCATATGCAAGTATGCTTTTCTATGAAAGGCTTGAAGATGCTGACTAGTAATCAGTACCTGTTGCAATTGGTAACTTCCTTCCTTGGTAATCCATGAACAATGATATATGTATTTTTATCAATAATAATTCAAATGAATCTTAGTGAAGATGTTTCTGAATTTGTTTGGTCTACCATTGTGTTTCTTGTATTGCTGATATCCTCTCAAAAAACATGGTTGGAGTACCATTTATCAAGAGACAAGAAGTTGGATAGATATATTTTCTGTTGACAGGCAGTCATAAATTTTTACCTTTATTGCAATGGGAATGCTGCAAAAGGTGTCGGGGATTACTGATGCAACCTTAGGTGTAGTCTAAAATTATATTCTTTGGGAAGAGATTCTACAATTCAATTATTTGGGACTGGGCTTTATTACAGGTGTCTCAAACGTTTTTAGTATGAGAAGCTCTCAGTCTGGCTTTTCAGAATATATCCATCACACAAAATGAATTTAAGAGGTATGTGTACTACGAACAATTTGATGGCAGAGATGGTATCTACTTATATGTACCATGTATCCTAAGGTCTTTGGCGAGATTTGGGTATAATCTTATAAATTAAGCAATGCGTTGTCTTGCTGTGATAACATCATCTCTTTATCTTTGATATATTTTAGCTTGTTCAGAGAGTTGTAAGTTGCAACAGATTGTACGTAACATTGCTTTTTCTAGAGAAATATACAACAATAAGTATGATACAATATGCCGATCAAAACTAGAGGGAATATGTTTTGCCAATACAATCAGAAGAAAGATATGTAGCAAAAATCTCCGCAATTAGCATTGATTAAATGTTCCTTAGATAATTCTTGCAAATTCTACAAAGCAATAGGAAGTTCGCTGAACGTTTGGGTTTAGATTTCTGGTGGGTTTCAGCAGGAGGATAATATTTTAGGATATTTTTGTTTCTTTCTAGCTGGCAACTAGTGTATTTTTCCAAAAAGAAGTATTACTGAAGAATAAAAAATCATCACTTTTTTTTATTATTGAAAATTGTTTCTATTAATCCACACAAGGAACTGTTTCTATTAATCCACACGAGGAGTCTGTGATTGTTAAATCATGCAAAAAAAAAGTGGATGGAATGGAATCATACTGTATAAGAAAATCAAGAAATTATAACTATATTGGACCCAATCTCTTCGAAGAGGTGCAAATATTCAACTTTTAATCACCATCAACATTATAGATGCAAGATGAATCAAAAGAAAGTACAATTATATTGCCTTTCCAAAATATCAATGATAACTTCAATAAACATCTATAAAAAAACTATAAATATGAAAGTTTGCAAGCACATTGAGCACAGCAATGTAAAAGGAAACCATTTTAACCATAGGGGCAAGCACTCCCTCCGACCAAGTGATCGGTATCAAATATGGACTCTCAACTGTTTTTTTTTTTTTTTGATTCCCCTATTAATTGGCAAAATTGCCAAAGCCAACCTCAAAAATTTGCCCAATGGTACCACTAGAAATGGTGCCACCACGACAACCCCTCCCCTTCCTGACCACCAACACAATCATTGCCGTAGGGAGAGGGCTACTTGGATTGTGAGTGGTAGCACCTACTCTCTTTGTCTCTCTATAGCCACCTCCACATGAGGGAGAGCGATAATGGGAAAATTCAAGAGAAACTACACTAACAACATAAGGTGTTCCATCTCAAGCTGGACTTTCTCTTCTTGCATATGAATCTAGAGCATAACATTTGAAAATACTACTTCTTAATTTGGTAAACAATAATAATATGATTGAAGATGACAGTATTTATTTATTTTCATAATTGAAAAAAATCTTGGTAAAAAGGTAAAGCAAAATCTCTCAACAATAGCCTTTTCCATGTAAAAAATACTGCTTCCATTGTTGGATGAGAGTATGAATCCATTTCCAATTGGATTGACCATGAATGCAAAACCAAAAAAGGTGATTGAAAGTCTTAGGTTGATGACAAGCAAGGCCCGAAGTGTGAGAATTCCCCATATGTGTGAACTAGTCGCAAGTTGGTATCCATGGTTAAGCAAGCACTAGAAGAAATGGGCTTGTTAGGTCTCAATTGCAACTTTTCATATCTTGAAGAAATAATGAGTCCAAGTGGAAGAAGAGGATTGTAAATTCCAGTGAGAATTCATCACTTCATTTTGAACTTGTGGAGACAAAAGTTGATAGCCAAGCCAAGGTTTGTATTAGTGGAAATGACATATCAATTGGTCATTTCTAGTCTTTCCACTATGAAGGTGGAGATTGAACTCCAACTTTGTGTAAATATTATGTAGGCCTAACCATTTGAATTGCATTGATAGGGTCAATTTCTATTGTTTAACTAGATTTTAGATTTTAAGTCTAGCCAAGATTGACAAGATTCTTATTTCATTAGGAGTATATATGGTCATATTTTGAAATGCATTTAATTTTTACCAATATACTATTCCTATCTTGCATGCAATTTTTCTATCAACAAACGCTATAGTTGGATTTACGCTCGCTTATGGTTCAAAAGTTGAATGAGAGATGACCTCTTCATTCTTATGTTCATGTGTGGGGGGTAAGAGATTTCATACAATTTGGAAAGTTATTGCAGAACCTTAGCTTGCCCATCTTGTGTGGCATATTTTAAACCAAGGTCTTCATATTGGCAATGTCTTGTTCATC
Source organism: Sequoia sempervirens (assembly GCA_007258455.2). Lineage (NCBI taxonomy): Eukaryota > Viridiplantae > Streptophyta > Pinopsida > Cupressales > Cupressaceae > Sequoia > Sequoia sempervirens. The sequence continues at coordinate 7,178,974 of VDFB02000003.1, forward strand.
TATGAGTTTCTAGCAACAATTATTTACTTGGCATAATGTGTTATTGGGGGATGGGCCTAGGCTTTTCTAGCTAAATTTTCTCAAATTTGGTATACTTTTTGTGTGGAGATTAGTTTATTATTAGAAAAATAGAAATGTTGCTTTATTTGCTAACAAGTCAATTGATAAATATTTTTCTACTTACTCCAAATTTTTAGTTGTATCTAATGTGTTTTTGTAGATTCACATGCAAGCCAACAAGGTGGCTTTAGAATGTTAATGTTGTAGCTACGGGAGATATTTTTCTCCTTAAATAAATTTATTATAAGGCAAGGCGGCCTTCATTTTTATAAATAATATTTGTATTTACTAGGTCGGCCCTAGAAAGAAGGCTGCCTAGTTGGGTATAAATAAAGGATGAAGTCCTCTCATTTCACAATCAACTCATTCAATTCAAGTTCGCACTTTAGCAGCAGTTCGCCATTTTTAGCAGTAGATTCGATTTCAAGAAGAAGTGTCTTCATTTATATTTTGCTTCAAGGAGAAGTGTCTCCATTCTTTGTATTAGATTTGGCCTTGTGTTGGACCTGATTTGTATGCAATTTCTGCATTTATTCTTCTAATAAAGAGATCATTTTGTTGGGTCTTTCTCCCTCAAGTAGGAGGGTTTTCCCAGGGTAAATAGTTGTGTTCATTGATATGTGTGTTGCATTTATGCTTATTTGCATTTATGATTTAAAACTAACATGGTATCAGAGCGGGTTTAAGCAAAGATCCGATCAAATTTGTTTAAGCAGTCAAGACAACCCTTTAACTAGGGCAATCTCTCAAAGAAACGAAGATGGTGAACAACGTCAAGGTAGAAGATAGGCTTGATGGAGCATCAAATTTCAACTCTTGGAAATTCAGAGTTCTCATTGCCTTAGAAGAGAATGATCTTCTAGATTTCGTGGAAAATGATGTGCCCAAGCCATCCGATGATGCTGAGAAAATTCAATGGAAGAAAAATGGCACAAAGGCTAGAAAGATCATGATAGACTCTGTGAAGGATCACCTAGTTCTGATTATCTCCAAGATGAAGATAGCCAAAGAAATGTTTGAGGCTCTTCAATGATTGTATGAGGTCAACAATACCAACAAAGCCCTTGCTTTGAGACAACAGCTCCATCATATAAAAATGGATAAAGGAGATTTAGTCATTTCTTTCTTCATGAAGATTTCTGAATTAAGAGACCAATTATGCATTATTGGAGACATAGTCGAAGATAGAGATCTGGTTATGTTGGCACTGAATGGTCTTCCTCAATCTTGGGAGCCTTTTATTCAAAGCATCAGTGGGAGATCTAAGTTGCCCAAGTTTGATCGTCTTCAAGCTGATTATATTCAAGAAGAATTCAAGTTGGCAGCAAGAGGAAATGGGCGAAATTCTCATAATGAAGAAAGTCATGTCCTTGTTGCACAAGATTCTAGAAGAAAAGGAAGAGAAGGAAAAAGAGGCAATTTCAAGAGGAATAGAGACAAAAAATCAAATTTTGTTCCAGAATCGAAGGACCTCTCTCACATTTAATGTTACAGGTGTGACAAGTATGGTCACTATGCTCGAGATTGCATATCAAATCCGAAGCAGCATGCTTCTACCGCAGATATTGATGATGTGTCACCTCAAAAGGAATCTAGAGATGACTCAGAGGGATTTCTATTCATCTCCACACTTTCAAGCAATGTTCCAACTAACAATGACACTTGGTTGATAGATAGTGGTGCTTCACGTCACATTACAGGATACAGAGAGCATCTTACAGACTTAGTAGAGAAAGAGACTAACTTGCAAGTGATAATTGGAGATGATGCTTGTTATTCCGTAAAGGGAGCTAGGGCCACCTCTTTCCAGCTAGATTCAGGTATCCCTCTTCATTTGAGTGATGTTTTGTTTGAACCAGGGATCAAAAGAAATCTTGTCTCCATTTCAGCTTTGGAGGACAAAGGGTACAAGGTCTCCTTTTCTGAAGGGAAAACTCTTGCTTGGCCTAATAACTCTAGTATAAAATTAGCTCGTGTGATTGGCGTTCGTCAGGAGAGCCTATACAGATTGTCAATTCGTCCAGTTTAGGCATTATTACACAACTCTATCAATTTGAGTGAGCTATGGCACAAGAGGCTTACTCACTTACACTTCAAATCCCTTCCATCCATGGAGAAGATGGTTATTGGTCTTCCTAAGCTTGGTCTGGAGCAGGATGGCATTTGCAGAGGATGTGCACTTGGTAAGAATATCAAGAGTCCCTTCCATAGTAGTGGCAGTAGATCAAAGGGAATTTTAGATCTTGTTCATTCTGATTTATGTGGACCAATGTTTGTGGCATCCTTGAGTGGATTTTGGTACTATGTGATTTACATTGATGATTATTCTTGAAAGACTTGGATTTACTTCTTGAAATCTAAGGAGTTCGAAGAAGTCCTTGATAGATTCAAAGAATTCAAGGCTCAAGTTGAAAACATGTCTGGGAAAAGGATTAAAGTTTTGAGATCAGATAATGGAGGAGAATACACTTCTGGAGGTTTTTGTAATTTCTGCATTGAGGCAGGGATCAAGAGGGAGTTTTGTGTTTCGTACAACCTCAACAAAATGGAGTTTCCGAAAGAAAGAACAGATCCATAGTAGAGGCAGCCAAGGCTATGATTCATGATCAGGATTTACAGACTTTCCTATGGGCAGAAGCTTCCAGAACCGTCGTGTATGTTCAAAAAATAAGCCCTCATCGAATATTGGGAAACATGACTCCTGAGGAGGCCTTCACAACTATGAAACCTGACGTTAGTCATTTAATAATTTTTGGTTGTCCTATTTACATTCATGTGCCCAAGGATAAAAGATCAAAGCTAGAACCTTCAGGAAAGAAAGGTATATTTGTGGGATACAGTGAGTCTTCAAAGGCCTACCGAGTTTATATTCCAGGGTAGAAACAGATTGAGATCAGCAAGGATGTCTCCTTCGAAGAGGAAGTGGCCTTCAAAAGATCTAAAGGGTCTTACATGGAGATAGACAGTGAAGAGTAGGAGACTTCTCAGGATATGGACATATCTCTTGATCATAATCCTGACATTTAGAGGGAGTCCAACGAACTGTCTGAGACTATTGATCCAGTTGATCCTATAGAACCAATTGATGGGCCTAGAGACATTATCGTAGGTCAAAAGAGGCCTCTATGGGCTCGAAAAACTATGCAAGAGGCAGAAAAGCATGCAGCTCCTCGAGGCACCTTTAGGGAAAGCAAGAGACCGCAGAAGTTTCCAGGATATGTGGCATTGATGAGTCACATCATTGATTCTAAGCCTTCCAGTTTTGAGGAGGCATCCAACCAGCAGGTATGGAGAGATGTAATGACAAAAGAGTATTTGTCCATCATTAAAAATGATTTATGGGATGTTGTTCCAAGACCTGAAGGGAAATCTGTAGTGTCTTCTAAATGGCTCTACAAAATCAAGCATGCAGCTGATGGTAGCATTGAGAAACAAAAGGCAAGATTTGTGGTAAGAGGTCTCTCAGAAAGAGGGAATAGATTATGAGGAGACATTTTCTCCTGTTGCTTGATACACTTCTATCAAAACAATTATTGCTATTGCATCTGCTAAAGGCTGGAAGTTACATCAAATGGACGTAAATACTACATTTCTTAATGGTGTGATTGAAGAAGAAGTGTACATTGAGCAGCCAAATGGTTTTGTGATTCATGGGAAGGAGTCTCGTGTATGTAGATCGAAGAAGGCATTATACGGCCTTAAGCAAGCACCTCGAGCATGCTATGAAAGGATTGATAGATATTTGATGAACTTGGGATTCTCCAAGAATGATGTAGATTCCAATCTTTACTTCAAGATAGTTGATGGTGAGGCTTTGATATTGGTTCTTTATATTGATGATTTATTTCTCACTGGAGCAGAGAATCTCATTGTCAAATGCAAGAAAGAGTTAGCCTTCGAGTTTGAGATGAAGGATCTTGGTCTTATGCATTACTTCCTGGGTTTGGAAGTGTGGTAAAGACCTAATGAGATTATTCTAAGTCAAGGAAAATACACTATAGACATCTTGAGGAGATTTGGGATGATGGACTACAAGTCCATGTCTTCACCTATAGAGACAAATTTGAAGAAGTTGAGTGATTCAACAGCCGATTCAGATTTGGTAGATCCCACCATGTATAGACAATTGATTGGATCATTGATGTATCTAGTCAACACCAGACCAAACATTTGTAATGTTGTGAGTGCTCTCAGTCAATTCATGTGTGAGCCAAGACAAATACATCTAGTTGCAACAAAGCATATTCTGAGATACTTGTGTGGAACTGTGGGATATGACTTGAGATATACTTCCAGTGAAGATCTGAAATTACAAGGCTATTTTGATTATGATTGGGTAGGGAGCGTAACTAATAAGAAGAGAACCTCTGGATGTTGCTTTAGTTTGGGGTCTGCCATGATTTCTTGGTGTAGCAAGAAGCAGACATTTGTGGCACTAAACACTGTAGAGGCTGAATATATTGCAGCATGTGTAGCAGCTCGTGAAGCAGTATGGCTTTGAAAGCTCTTTGCAGGGTTGTTCAGTCAAGCATTGGAACCAACTGTGATTCATTGTGATAATCAAAGTTGTGTGAAGATCTCAGTAAATCCTGTATTTCGTGATAGAGCAAAGCATGTGGAGATCAAGTATCATTACATCAGAGACATGGTGCTAAGGAAAGCAATTAAACTCAAGTACATTTGCACTAATATCCTCACCAAGCCTCTCTCCAAAGTGAAGTTTGCACATTTTCGAGACAAGCTTGGGGTGGAAGAGAATGTTTCCCTTGCCGAGAGGGAGACTCAGCATCAATGAGCTTTGCTATAATGCATATTTCTCTGAGACGGAGAAATATGAGGTGAAAACCTTTGTACATCTCTGAGACTGAGATGAGTTTCTTTCCACACATGGGAGCAGCCATTGTGGACATCATGTTGAGAGACTCCATGATGAGATCATGTTGAGAGACTCTGTGATGAACCTTTGTACATCTCTGAGACTGAGATGTGTTTTCCACACATGGGAGTAGCCATTGTGGACGTCATGTTGAGAGACTCCATGACAACATCACGTTGAGAGACTTCGTGATGAACCTTTGTACATCTCTGAGACCGAGATGAGTTTCTTTCCACACATGGGAGTAGCCATTGTGGACATCATGTTGAGAGACTCCATGACGACATCACGTTGAGAGACTCTGTGATGAACCTTTGTACATCTCTGAGACTGAGATGTGTTTTCCACAAATGAGTGTAGCCATTGTGGACATCATGTTGAGAGACTCCATGATGAACTCTTGGACATCTCTGAGACTAAGATGTGGTTTTACCACAAATGGGTGTAGCCATTATGGGCATCATGTTGAGAGACTCCATGACGAGGATATTTGGAAAAATACCTCCCTAGCTAAGAGGGAGTGTTAATGTTGTAGCTGTGGGAGATATTTTTCTCCTAAATAAATTTATTATAAGGTAGGTCGACCTTCATTTTTATAAATAATATTTGTATTTACTAGGTCGTCCCTAGAAAGAAGGCCGCCTAGTTGGGTATAAATAGAGGATGAAGTCCTCTCATTTCACAATCAACTTATTCAATTCAAGTTCACACTTCAGCAGCAGTTCGCCATTTTTAGCAGAAAATTCAATTTCAAGAAGTGTTTTCATTTATATTTTGCTTCAAGGAGAAGTGTCTCCATTCTTTGTATTAGATTCGGCCTTGTGTTGGGCCTGATTTGTATGCAGTTTATGCATTATTATTCTAATAAAGAGATTATTTTGTTGTGTTTTTCTCCCTCAAGTAGGAGGGTTTTCCTAGGGTAAATCACTATGTTCATTGATCTGTGTGTTGCATTTTTGCTTATTTGCATTTCTAATTTAAAACTAACATAGAAGTGGCCCACTTTCAAACCCTATTGGATCGTTGGTGTATTGCTCCTTACATAGTGGCTCGGGTTCCTCTATATTTTCCACCTCATGGTTAGTCTCTACATTAGGCCAAATACATAGGCATAGTGAAAATTCCTTGTAGCATTCTTAGAGCTATATCGATTGGTCTCTTCCCCCATAGGATAGATAGAAAAATGGGTGGTCTCCCCCCACAAATTGGTTAGCAAACCTCCTTCATGTCTTTATAGTGACATTGATGGGTTCCTTCTATCAAGCAAAACAAGTTCCCTTATTTGGCTTTGCTCATTTCTCAATAAAAATTCTAGGAATTCAACCTCCTGAGGAACATAATTAAGATAACATTGCTTGCATTAGTTGGGAGATGCTGGGGAATGCCACGAATTGTTATATGGCAGGGGGTGAGGGTGGAGGCAGGGGTGAGGGGGAAGTTACAAACTAGATGACGAATATTTTCCTCCATCTACTAGGTTTATTGCTCTAGATGCTTAAGTTCTTTTATTGTTATGAGTGTGCTAACTAATTGATTCTTTTTTTTGGGCCCATTTGATTTTTAAGCAATTATTTCCTTTTTGGGGTTATATGAAAAATTGATCCTTTGGTTTTCCTAGGTTTGACTTGGTTTGCATGGCTTTACAATGTGATTCCATTCTATCCACCTTTTTTTATGAATAGTCTATAAATTATTTGTGGGGATTTTGTATAGATCTTTTTCATAAAAAGAAAATTAATTTAAAAAGTATTTACTAATTTAAAAAGAAATAATTAAAAAATATCATACTAAAAATATGTGGAATGACATCATAGCCTCAAATTATCAATACATAATGAAGATATAGCTAAATAAAATAAAGCATATTGAGTGGGATATAGACTTTAAAAAAAGTTTCTTGAGCATGGATACTAAAAACATGTTATTATCATGTTTGTAATGGACCAAAAAACACTAGAAATTCATAATATTAACAATTTATAAAATACATATCAAGCCACTTGAGTAACGAAAAACATGGGATATCATTTAGGTTATCTCCTTAACAAAGATTTGTATTATCAATATGGAAGCCAACCTTGTTGTGCATCATTCCACTCTACATCTTAGATGAGGTTCTATGCATATTGTAAGTTATTGGAATGCATAGGCTGGTGTGTTAGTAAGGGTTAATCGAGAGAACCTATCATCCCTTCAAATAGAGTAGAGAAGATGGTCTAATGTAAGAGACTAGGAAAATCCTATCCAACTCCTTCACCTCCATGTGGAGCACACACTCCTATCACATTGGCTCTCACCCCATCTAAAGTGTTGTCAAGGAGAGTTTAGGGGCATTGAACATACAATGGACATTACCCTAGCATGATTTAAGAATTTGGAGATGCTCTACCTCTTGAATCACTTTTGCTTGAACTTAAACTTGAATATATGCCATAGTATTCAAGAGTTTGTTATTAATATTAAATTTGTATTCAATTCTAGTAAACTTTAAAGCAGTTGCATTTTTAGATTTCCAATTTTGAATGAATATTAACTTGGATTTATGCCAAATCTATGTGAATCTTGTAGGTTCACAGTGTCACCTTCAAGAAAAAATATTAGCCCAAGTAAAAAAATTGGTTTGAAAGGTTGTTGAGTAATGAGACAACTATAAAAACTTAACATATTCTAGCTTGTTAAAATATATCATAAATTTTTCATTGAAATCAAAAGTTGAGCGAACGTTCTAGCAGCTCCCATGCCTTCAAAAGTAACACTATCCAATATGAATATGTTGTGACTAGAGCTAGTCTCTGCTAGCCTAACAATAAGAAGTTGTGGAAGATTCATATCTATAAGGCTAAGGGTGGTAATTTTATGTAATACATTCAATAGTTTGATGATAATTCATCTTGTGTTGGCTTACACATTGGAAATATAACGCTACTTTTCTTCAATATAAAATTAGATAGATTTGATATATTAGAGTTGATTGTATATGGCAACAGATTTATTAGTGTTATTATCTAAGTTTAAATATTATAAGGTCTATCTATGTACAAATTGACATCTAACAATATGCATATGATCAAAAGAAATAAATAATATCTTAAAATAATTTATTCAAATCAACTCCATCTCATTTATAATTGAAATATTTTTGCATAAGTTTAGTACTTATCTAAATCATAGTGCTTGGAAAGGCCACTCTCACCCTAAAAAGATTTCAGTGGTATTGGATCTCACTATGACACACTTTGGTGGGCTATGCACTGGTCAAGACAATCTTGAGTGTACTTTGTACCCTGATTTGGACACACTTTGTGTGCCTCCTCCTCAAGTGCCCGTAGCCCACCAAACCACCTTCTTCCTCCTTGGGTGTTCTCCATGTCCTTTTCAAGTCTCACATAAATGACTTATATAAGCCTTAAGGGTTGGTTTTCAAACCATCACACCCTTTCACAAAGGTTGCCTTTAATTATTATTTAATAATTATAATTATTCCTCTCTTTTAAAAGAGTTTTCATAAATATTTTATTAATCTCTATTTTAACCAAACGATCATATTTTCCTTTATTTTGTTCTCTCTTTTTAATGTTTTTATGACTTTATTTTCATTTTGGTAAAAAAGTTTTACAACATTTATCCCCTTGTAATTTAGTTGTCTTCCTCAATAGCTTCAGTTGAATCTACAGCATGACTCGCCAAAAATAATCAATATGTTAGTAAATGTATCACTTTCATTTCATCTATTGTTTTATTTTGTAAATTCTAGATCTTATCAATTCTTTTAATTCAATTTGCTAATAATAAAAATTATATGAAAAATAAATCATGATTTTACAAGGAGCTAATGCAAGTGTATATAAATATCTCATAACTTTAAAAAAAATTCCATTCACATAAACTCTTATTGAAAAAATAAATATTTTATTCTTTTTCAAAAAAATAAAAAAATATTATCATATTATCACATAGAAGATAATTAGTTAATGATATGCATAACATGTGTTATGAAGGCACCTATTGCTAACATTAAAAAATATTCCAAGATGATAATCATGCATTCCAGACTACATTCAAGTATCCTCTTTTCCTAAATAATAAAATGGAAACAAGAACACAATTACCTTCAAATAAAGTATATGTCATTTCACATAATTGTTCAAACTAATATTTTAGGAAAATTTGAATCTAATAAGAATCAAATATAAAATCTTATTACTATCAATATAATGTTTATAATACCTTAAAAATATTCTTTAACACATAACACCTTGTCATAGACTCATAGGTAAATGACATGATATAACATCCAAGGATTAAAACATGTACAAATTTATTAGGTTGTGTATAGGAGTGAATTTGCACCCCATGTGTAAATTCCCCCTTTGCCTCTTTCCACTTTAGAAAACCAAGTTTGGAGGCTTAATTCCACCTAAGCCTATTGCTTGCATCCCACTTGGCACCTTTTTTGAGCATCGGTGGAGGCGTTTCTGTTGGGGATGCTCATGCGGCGCGCAAACGTCCCTGGCAAATTCCTACGGCTAAACCTACAGAGGCATTACACTTCTCATTGGGAGTCAAGTTGTAAAGCCCCCTTTAGTCGACCAACCCGAATATGGTTGTTTCTTTCATCCCCTCCTTCAAATTCACTCCTTGAACAAGCGTTTCAATCCTCTTAGCATTCAATTGAGCTGCTACACACTTCAAGCAACCATTTTCACACTCTTGCACTCACTTACAAGCTCTCAAGCAGCATACTTGCACCTCATTGCAGCAAACACAACACTCCATCACTTTGGTAGAGCAAGTTGGGAATGAAACACCATTGCAGTAGAGGCTCGAGTACTCTCATTTTCTCCCCCAAGCAGCCTTGAGTGCTCTTGGTGGAGGTGGTAAGCTTCCCTTTTCTCCTCTCTATCACTTGGTTTCAAGTTATTACTTTATTGTTTTGTAGTGCTTTTGTGCTCTTTACTACATTATTTCTTTATCTCGCTTCCTTGGCTGTCCGTGGAGGTGGAAACACCTAAACGGGGGTTTGACTAAGGCAGGCCCCTATACAGCCACCCAACATTTTTATGTCCTTCTATGTGTAGGTGTACGTGCTTTGCAGAGCTAGCTGGCGAATAGTCTCTTCTACGAAATCATCTTCGTCACCCTAGCTTTGGTATATTTACTTTATCACATTCGTTTATATTTCTTGTATTTCATAGTGTTGTTTTGCTCTCTTAGAAGTTGCTAGCTAGGCTGCTAGCTTGTTTTCTAATAAGTTCACATTGTGCTTTTGGTCCTCTAGTCGTACGGACGCCAACGCACCTGAGAGACGCCAGCATGCCACGCTGTCATCTCAGAACTATGCTCTCGTCCTTTGACATAGAGCTATCTGAGATATAGTGTTGAGGTTGAAAACCAGCTCGCCTAGCCCCATTTCGAATCTCGGGATTGCAGAGTGGTTGAAGGACTTTATAGTCCTCATCATTCTCATCCTCATACCCTAAACATCCCGCTAAGCTAAGGTAAGTTAGGGCAGCCTTTTGCATCTTGGCCCTCCGTGACCTGGGGCCTTGCACATGAAGGTCCCCCTATCTTACATTTTGGTGAACCCGACGTGAACCAATGTCTATTCATCCATTGGTGTTGAAGCCTCTCCCGTGTACTTCGTGACTGTTGTGTTCCTGAGTGTTGTGAAGGTTTATGAGCATCACAACCCAATCCACAACTTCTGGTATATTGTTAGGAGAAGTGTATGACACCTCCCGATGGAAAGGACAAAGGTCTCTATTGGGTTATCTATAGGTCTTTTCTCCAGTCCCGCCATTAGTATAGTTGTGCAAGAGCAATTGTTAAGGAATGAGATGGGATTTGTTGATTTGTCCAAATCACGCTCCCACTTCCGGTTCCTACACTATCATCAGTGGACGAGAATGAGGCCGTTCAAATCCTTGCAAAATATGTGTCTACCCTTGCTAGAGGACTGGGTGACTTGGAAAACCACTTGGAAATAAATTTGAAGATGGCTAGAGCCGCTCGAGTTGTTAGTGAGTTAAAACATATGATGGGTAAAGATCGAACAATCATAGAGCTTCTAACTAGCCTCCTCGTTCTTGCCGAAGCATGTGCTCCTTCGAGCAATCCCAATTTGCACGGGTGAGTCACTTTCAAGAGCTGCATGATGTTAGAGTATTAAATGTCCTACTTCTATTTACATGGCCGGCGCTATCCCTTCTATATCCCTTCAAGCTTCAACAACCCGACAAAGTGAATAAGGTTACCTTGGGATTTGCCTCTAAATTCCCTCCGCCACCTCTTAGTGGTGGAGGCTTCGGCAAAGCTCGGAAAGGGTGGGGATTTTGCAGTGGTGGTGGACTGCAAATGGGAGGTGGCTTCGGTGGGAGGTCATGGTGGTGGTTTTGACTCCGAGGCCCCACCGGGTGGCGGGTTCTAGTAATGGTTCCCACCGGAAGTCACACCAATGGTGGTTCTGGAGGTGGCCTTGGCGGCGGTTCTGGGGGAGGTTCCTCTGGCCCTTTATCTTCTAATGACCCTATTCTGAACACTATTATGTAGAATATGGGTAAGATGCAAAGTCAGTTAGCGAGTCTTTCCCAAGCCTCTACCCAGCTTATCTTCCAGCCCTTCTTCCAACACAACCCATTGTCGGTTGCAATATTAAACACTCCTTTCCCTCAAGGAATGGAGATTCCTAAATTTGAAAAGTATGGTTGTAAAGGAGATCCATAGACACATGTGTCTGCCTTTAACGCCCTGTGCATAGACTTTTTCCATCACAATGCATTGATGGCCAAACTATATCCCTAATCTCTCAAGGACACAACCCTCGAGTGGTACTGTTCCTTGCCTGATAATTCCATTTTCTCATTTGAACAACTTGTTAATCAATTCCTTACGCAATTTCAAGCAAACATCGGGTCAAGTATTTATCTTGGATCTCTGCTTCCATGCCAAACAAGTGAGATAACGAAAAATCTCACCGACTTCATAGCGTATACCAAGTTTTCGTTCCTACAAATCTCATATATTTGTCGATTTTGACGCAAGCGTAAGGTAATTGTAGGAACTTACAAAGGCCTTGCAAGAAAATTTCGCGACCAAGCAGAAATATGTCTCTTGGCGCATCTCTCAGGCACTTTACAAGAAAGCAATTCAAAGAAACCATCGCTCTGTTCGGGGGATCCTCCTCACACTCCTGTTCTGAGGGAAAATTCATTGTATCAATCTCTGGGAAAGGTAAGACGGTTATGAATGTAGTTGCCGCTGCTGATAACAATGGACTCAAGAATAACTAAAAATTCACAAAGTTATCAGAATCTTATTCTTCTATTTTGCAGAAGTTGTTGAAGGGTAAGATCATAACTTTTCTGAATCATAAGCCTATTAAGAAGCCTTACCCTAATTGGTATGATGGGAGTACTTACTGTCAGTACCATCAGGTTAATGGACATGATATCGAACATTGTATGTGCCTGCATCATGAGATACAGGACTGCATCGAGGACGGTACCATTCGTCTTGATGGGAGTAAACAAAATGCTAACAAATTAGTGGCGAAAGCTAATAGTGAATTACAGATATACACGAACCCATTTTTGTTGCACTTTGCTAACATGATTATAGATCCCACTAATTTTGTTACTTAACTTGAGGCCTATGTTAACATGGTCACAGTGACTTCTACTGCTCCACCTGCACCCGGTTGACCAGATATTACATTCACATCACAGGATTTTCCCTTAAACAATAAACCCTCACCTCTTTACATTCTCAATCGTGTGAATGGTAACATTGTGATAGGAGTCTTGGTAGACCCCGCAAGCCGCATGAATGTTATCACAGAAGAAACATTAGTATTAAATTTGTTACAGAAGGAAAAATATGAAAAAACAAAATCTACCATCCATACGCACGATGGTATGAGTCTTAAACCTTACGGCTTGATAACCTTGTCCATCCTAGTTGGACCTAGGGCTGTTGACACAGTTTTCAATGTTATCCCAGAGTCGGATATGTTCAAAGTAAAGCTAGGCATACCTTGGCTAGCTTCCATGAATGGGATCGCCTCTATTATTAATAAGTGTTTAAAGTTTTCCCATGAAGGTGTCATGCATGGCATTGGATATCAGCCTCTGGTGTCCCGTGATGGATATCAGCTGGATCACTTTTGGCCCTCCCTAGTTGGTTCACTTCCTTCAAGAATAGACCTACTTTACAAGAATTATGTAAAGTATAAGATTGGGGGCAAGGGATAGCTGAAACTAACCCTTCCTATGATACAACAGTCGATCGCCTCCTCCTCCCAAGAGAAGGAGAAGGTTGTATCAATTGCTCCCCCTTCTTAGAAGAAAGTGAGAATCCCATACCGTTCCCTCCTCCTCCTTCCCCCGTAAAGGCAAAGAGAAGGTGACCTTTCCTCGCACTCCTCATCCCTCTCCTTTCTTTGGAAGAGTATTGATGATTCCCGGGCCCGGTCCGCTAAGTCCTGACATCCTCCTCGCATAGCCCAAGATTAGATCACTAATCTCTTACCGAATAACCTCCTGACCGTGGTACCAGCTTTTATATGGCGTAAAGAAAGGTTCCCCAAAGGGAACGGGATTCCCGCGGGTCTCCCACCACCCTACTCCCAAGGAAGTGAACTAGTGAGGCTCGGCCATCGCAGGCACTTGAGCCAACTCCGCTTACCTCAAACTATTCCTCCGCCTCGCTCAAGAATTTGTTCCTCCATCAAAATCCACCGTAGTGGACATTCCCATGGTTGAGTAGGAACCTTCACTCCTTTTAGTACCGCCTCCGTACCCAAGAGTCAAGAAACTTCCTTGTGTGGCGCAGCGTAAAAGGCTCCTTCTTAGTCGGTAACGCCGCCTCACAAAGAAAAGGGAGGAAGAGACGCATTGTCAATGCCAGACCTCCTCGCAAGCAGCTGCCCTTCCCTCCCCTTCCCCGCTTCCGGGCTTTGGTCCCACGTTGCTCTCGGCTTCGGGCTGGTGGAGTGCCAATGCACCTAACCCCAAGAGGGTAGGTTTCTCATCGCCCTTCGGTGGAGCTACCTTTGTTGGATGTATGTTCCAGAGTATTCAGCCTTTTCCAAAGCCCGTGGATATGGTTAATACCTCAGTTGTATTCGTTGTAGTTCTTTCCTCCTTTTCCTCTACACCTCTAGCTTCGTTTGTGGGGAATTCATCTCCTCTGATGAAGAAAGAGGTGGAGAGTGGTCCTTCTAGCAATGAAGGGCATAAGAGGAGCCCACCTTCTTCACAAGGTGGTCCCAGGTTGACTCTTTGTTTTGTCCTAGTGATGGGAACCAAATTTCTCGGCTTCCCTCGAAGCTTTCACTCACTCTCGATTCAATTCCTGCGAGCCTAGCTATGGAATCTCAAGAGCAACAAGCCCAGCTCACGGGAGTTAGGACATGACGCCCAAAGGTGCATGTTTAACTCTATGGATGAAGTTCGCCTTGTTAGCTAATCTCGTGAAATCGCTGACCTCGACTCCACAAGATCCTGTAGGGAGAGGACCTTGAGGGGTCTCTTCCTCATTCTTGTTGCGTGTGAGGGATAAACACCCCTCCTGCAACATCCCACCACTCATGTGCTCGGCCCCTTCTTCCCCCATGATGATCTAGAGGAAGCCAATGACCCTCTTAGTCAGACCAATGCTAGAGGGAGGCCACCTCTTGATCTTGTGTGTGTGTGTGTTTCTAGATGTGTTCCCCCATGATCGTAAGTGTGTTCCTAGGATTCCCCTAGTCACCCTATCGGTGTTTGATACAAAGCGGTTTTGTGTCAGAACCTCTATTTGTATCATCATTCTGCCATGTTTGTGCTTGATTTTTGATAAATTGGGGATGATGCAAAGTGTTGGGGGCATTTAGGCTTCCCTTCTATGTTGACCCATTTTTTTATTTTTACTTTGTTTTTTGTGCATTCTTCCTAATCTAGTTGGGGATTGATGATATTTCACCTTGCACTGTGGTTACCTATTATTTATATGAGCTTGGAAAGATCTGACCCCGCTAAACCAGATCCCCCTGTGCCCTTTGTTTTTGTTTTTCTCTTTTTCTTTCTCTTTATCTTTTCTTTGCTTGAGTTGTCCCTCCTATGTGTGACAACATTCTTTCTTCAACATTTTGATTTTCAGAAAATGCATTCATTGCCAACGAATCTTTTTCTCGAAAATCCTCAAAAAAATTTCTTCAGAATCATATTCTCAACTCAAAACCCTAGTGGAACATGTTTCCTTCATCATGGGTTCGTAAAGAAAGGACTTGAAAACCTTCTTTTGAAGCAAGAACAACAATAACCTTCCCCTCGCATGGGGGCATATTCTTCCTTTCGAATTCCTTGATGAAGTGAACATCTTTCAAAAGGATCCCTTGATGAAGGATCGATTCGAGAAAGAGAACATCTTCTTTTGGACTGTGCGTCCCTTGAGTGGACCCTTTGTTCACGACGGGTTCCCTAGGGACCCCTTCGAAAGTTTTCAAAACTATCGACAGTCTGTGCAATTGTCTACTTACTCGCCTACGTGGCCGCTTCCTAACTCTACAGAATTTGCTTTCTCAGGTTTCCTCCATGTGAGAGATCTTGGGGAATACCTTCCTGTAGGGCGCTCCCTCTGAGCTTCCTCCATGCGAGAGATCTTGGGGGTGGCTCCCCTGCAGGACTGAGAGCCTATAGGGCACCTTCTCAGGTTTCCTCCATGCGAGAGATCTTGGGGGTTACCTTCCTTGCAGAGCTACAGATCTATAGGGTGCTTCCTTAGGTGTTCTTCATGCTTGAGTTCATGGAGAATACCTTCCCTGCAGGACTGAGAGCCTGTAGGGTGCTTCCTAAGGTATTCTTCATGCTTGAGTTCCTAGAGAATACCTTCCCTATAGGACTGAGAGCCTGTAGAGCGCTTCCTTTGGGTTTCCTCCTTGCTAGAGTTTTGGGGGACACCTTCCTTGCAGGACTGAGAGCCTGTAAGGTGCTTTCTTTACCAGGTATCCTCCATTCTATATTTTTTGGGGGACACCTTCCTTATAGGACCGAGAACTTGTAAGGTGCTATCTTTCTTTAACTTCATAGTTCCTAGCAACTATGGAGTCCTTTGCTTTCCCTACACCTTCAAGTATGCCAGATCGTAGTCTGCTTCCTCGATGGTTCAGGTATACATTTCTAACCTTACACTCTCCTTGATCTACTTTACTGAGCACTCATCAATATTTGTGCTCATTAAAGTGGGGGAAAAATGTATAGGAGTGAATTTTCACCCCATGTGTAAATTCCCACTCTGCCTCTTTCCACTTTAGAAAACCAAGTTCAGAGGCTTAATTCCACCTAAGCTCATTGCTTGCATCCCACTTGGCCCCTGTTTTGAGCATCAGTGGAGGAATTTATGTTGGGGACACCCGGGCGGCACACAGACGTTCGCACAATGCGCTTACGTCCTTGACGGATTCTTGCGGCTGAACCTACAAAGGCGTTACACTTCTCATTGGTAGTCAAGTTGTAACGCCCCCTTTGGCCAACCAACCCAAATATGGCCATTTCTTTTATTCCCTCCTTCAAATTCACTTCTTGAACAAGCCTTTCAATCCTCTTAGCATTCAGTTGAGCTGCTACACACTTCAAGCAACCATTCTCACACTCTTGCACTCACTTTCAAGGTCTCGAGCAGCATACTTGCACCTCATTGCAGCAAACACAACACTCCATCACTTTGGTAGAGCAAGTTGGGAATGAAACACCATTGCAGTAGAGGCTCAAGTACTCTCATTTTCTCCCCCAAGCAGCCTTGAGTGCTCTTGGTGGAGGTGGTAAGCTTCCCTTTTCTCCTCTCTATCACTTGGTTGAGTTAGCACTTTACTATTTTGTAGTTCTTTTGTGATCTTTACTACATTATTTCTTTATCTCGCTTCCTTGGCTATACATGGAGGTGGAAACACCTAAATGCTAGGGGTCTTACTGAGGCAAGCCCCTATACAACCACCCAACATTTTTCTCTCCTTCTGTGTGTAGGTGTACATGTTTTAAGGAGCTAGCTGGCGAATAGACTCTTCTACGAAATCATCTTCGTCACCCTAGCTTTGGTATATTTACTTTATCACATTTGTTTATATTTCTTGTATTTCATAGTGTTGATTTGCTCTCTTAGAAGTTGCTAGCTAGGTTGCTATCTTGTTTTCTGATAAGTTGACATTGTGCTTTTGGTCCTCTGGTGGTATGGACACTAGCACACTTGAGAGACGCCAGCATGTCGTGTTGTCGTCCCAAAACTGTGCTCTCATCCTCTGATAGAGAGCTATCCGAGATACAGCGTTGAGCTGGAAAACTAGCTCTCCTAGCCCCATTTTGAATCTCGAGATTGTAGAGTGGTTGTAGGACTTTATAGTCCATCATTCCCATCCTCATAGCCTAAACATCCTGCTAAGCTAAGGTAAGTTAGGGCAGCCTTCCACATCTTGGCCCTCCATGACCTGGGGCCTTGCACATGGAGGTCCCCCTATCTTATACGTTGATCAAGTCCAATAACAAAGTACAATAAAACAATACATGGTAATCTTACTAGACATCTTAACCATAATAGAACAATAATAAATAATTATCACATTGATATATTTTTTGAACACTTCTAAATTTATGCACGATATGTTTACACTAATATTTAATTCGTATTTAAGGAAATTTTAGAAGTTTACTCTCCCTATAAAAATTTAACATGCCCCGTGTTTGACCCTAAAATAGCCTATTTGGTTTCATATCCTATAAACATGTTATGTTGTTTTCACCAACTTATTCGAAACAATGTCATTTTATATTTTTTATTAAGATGTGGATCCAAGGACCTATGGGTTATGGATCCATAATGTAACTTATGTTTAAACAATATAGATGTTTATTTTGAATAAACATAACAATCATAATAAAACTATTATCTTAGAATAGAGACAAAACCAAATGGAAATTAGCATGAATATACAATTTCACCATTATAATTACTAAAGCACTAACTCTTATTGCAAAAACAACTTCCTTATATATATGAAAGAATTAATACCTCTCAAACTCTTCCATACATGAATCAACATGGTCAATCTCTTATTGAGGTACATATAGGTTGACTAGGAACAATTGGAATTGACTAGGGCCCCTATAAGCCACATCTAATGTCAATGCATAATATCAACATGTGAGCCCTTGATTCCATAATGAGTAGTCAACACTAACATGGTCTAACTAAAATATTACAAGAAAGAATGATCCACATTATTTTCTTATCAATTCATCTTCTATAACAGTGTAAGTGTTTGTTAAATAAGTACTCACTTATAATTTTAATTTTAATATACATAAAATTGCAAACTAATAAGATACACAAAATATCCCAACATTCAATACATTTATATTTTATTAATATGAATTACAAATATTTATATACCTCAAAGTAATTATACTACATGAAGAATTCATAACATTGATCTAACATTTATGAACTTAGAAATAAAATGTGTTTAATAGATGCAAAGAGTATTGCTACATATGGTACTACCCAAATTGTGGATTGATTATTCATGTGGGTTGTGATTATCGTGAGCTCATGTATTGTGATAGTGGTAGGGATTCTTATGATCATTTACAACAAAATATTGACGTGGTTGTTGTATATATATATGTATATATACACACACACACATATAGACATATATATAATACACAAAGAGATATCCTTCTCGAGGTGCCTATTGCACTTTTATGCGAACAATTGATTTAAAAAATAAGCACCTCAAGAAAGATATCTCTTAGTGTATTATTTATATATATATATATATGCTAGTAGCATTCGTGGTGCAATAAATAAACCATTAAATGAATCATGGTTAGGGTTAGGGTTAGGGTTCAATAAGGGTTAGGGTTACAATTCATTTAGGGTTAGAGTTCAATTATGCTTCAAGTAGGGTTAGGTTTTAATTATGGTTTGGGTTTGGGTTCTATTAGGGTTATGGTTAGGGTTAGGGTTAAGGTTACAATTATAATTAAGGTTAGGATTATAATTACATATAAAATTAGGGTTGGGGTTATGGTTAAGGTTAAGGTTAGGGTTATGGTTAGAGATAGAATCAATGTTAGAGTTGGGTTAAGGTTTAAGGTTATGGTTAGGATTAAGATTAGGGTTATAGTTAGAGATAGAATTAGGGTTAGGAATGAGGTTAGGATTTGTTATCCTCAAATTTCGCTCACTCAATTTGTGGGGTAACCCATATGAAACTTGTCTATTTTGTAGACCACATCCTCAAAGCACTCATATCGAGACAAATTTTATTTCTCTCATATGTTCCCTGACCCCTCAAAAATTCATTTTGATTGGGTCATCTTTCTACCGTTTATAAATTGGCGAAAGTCAAATTTTTAAGAGATAGTGTTTTTTTTCTCAACATGCAGTGTCACTGAATTTCAGTGCAACTACATGTTTTCATCACTGCTTCCCTAAGATGTAGTCGCGGAGAATTCTCTGTGACTACGCTCTTGCACCCACATGTTCGGCATTAATGTTGTTTTGAATGTCAGTTTATTTAGGTTTTTAACTTGTTCCTTTTTCATTTTACCTTGTTTCTTTTTTCATTTGTGTGCCTCTCGGTTCTTGCTTACACATTGTCATGATCTATCAAGTTTTCACAAGGATTTATTTAAGATTTTTCTCCTTTTGGATTTTGATTTTTCGTGTCACTCATCTTAGGGTTTTAGGTGTGTCTTTTTATTTCTTTTCGAATGCATTTTGTTTTGTTGTTGCAATGTTTTGTTTTTTGTTTATTTGTTTATTTGTTTATTTGTTTTTTGTTGGGTATTGTTTAAGTTTAGGTTTTTAAGTTTGGATTTGCATTTTTTTTCACTTATGTGGCCAGTATTTGTTTCTCCATTTGATTGAGATTAAACTCCAAATAAACTCCCAATAATGTTGTCACTAGTGGAGTTCAAAAAATTAAATTTGAGAGACACTTTGTTTCAAATGTCATTTTTCTCCACTGACCCACATTCCTAAATGGGTGAACCTTGCCCAACCTTGTTTACAGGTGTTGATCAAGGATTTCCCCTGATTAACATCTATATTAACCTTGCAAACCTTTTTCTCATGCGGATAATTTTCACCACGTAACATTGACATCATTTTTCAACCATTGCTTAACACAAGTGTTGATTGAGGAATTTTTCCTGAACTACACTTAACACCACCTCATAAGTGTAGTGCGGCTAATTTTTCCTACACTACACCACAACATGGTATTTCCATGCACTTCGAGTAATTTTCCCTAAAGTGCATACCTTTGCACACAAGTGAAGTGCATGTTAAAGAAAATTCCCCAACTTACACCAAGTTGACTTACCTCATGCATTTCAAACTTACACCAAGTTCACCTTTAACACATGGAGGTCGAAGAAAATTCTTTGACTTGCATTTGTTTGACCTACCCTTATGTAGTTTGGAGAAAAATCTCCAAATTACATGTTTTGCCTTACCCTCATGTAAAGGCAGAGAATTTTTCCACCCTAACATCCCAAGTTGAAATTCCCATGTAGTTCAGAGAAATTTCTTCAAACTACACATCAACATACCAAACATGTAGAAGTGTAGAATTTTTCCGCTACTGCATGATACTTGGAATCTTTCCTAACACTAGAGAATTCTGAAATTCCTTTTTGCAGTTTCTTCACCAATGTCTAATCCTTCTCCAAAGAAAAAGAACATGAAGTACAATTACCAAGGTGTGATTCCAATGACTTCAATGCAATCTAATGTGGATAACATCAAAGATACTAAGATTGCAAGTCATGTGGACATGTCTAAATTCCTAGAGAGGGTAAAGAAAAAACCTGTTGATTCAAGCATGCAATGTGTCTTGAATAGTAGTATTCATTTGGTTTCCTCTTTTTTGGTATTAGCTTAGAACTTGGATTTTGTGCTAGCAGCAACCACTCATTTCAACAAGGAGACTAAGAGCGTCACAAATGTAGATGGGAAATTGGTAATAAGCTAGATGAAGAATTCTTTGAAAAAAATTTCATGTGTCTAGATATTGATAACTATGTTGATATTACTATGGAATCATCACATGATTACTATGAAAATAATTCTGATAAGTGCAAAAATAACATCAACACTCAATAGCTCAAGGCTACTAGGCCTACTATTGCAAGATGGCTTAATAATTTTCACTGAATTGAGTTCATTGAGGAAGTGAATGATTTGATAACTCTTCTCAGTAGAGTTAAAGGGCTCCCAACATCCAACACTTTCCAGGAATGGATGTATCAATATATTTATATGTCATAAGGAAAGGTAAAAAAATTTTTTTTGGAAAGCAGATCAATGATACAATATGTGAACAGCTTTCCAAGGTATCAACCTCTGAAAATTTACATGACTTCATATCTGGTGTATGTTGGTGCGTCTATGAGGCATTTTCCAAGCTTGTCTTTAGAAGGTGACATGAGAAAGGTTCTTGTATATGAATATTATATGCAGTTAACTCTGAAATAAAGAATCAAACATTTCAGAAGAGTAACAATGCTTTATTCTATTCTTACATCTACATGTTTGACAAGGAACTGGAAAAGTAAATGGTTTTAGATGTAGCTTGGGAACCAGTCAAAAAAAATGGTTGTATGTTCTTACAATTTCCTACCTTCACATACATCGGGGTTGGTTTCTTTGATGGATATCTGTACATGCTACCAAGATATCCTAGTGATAAAATTGTACTAATAGAATTAGGTAGGAAAATAACAATTGTACATAATAAGCAAGTAGAATCACATAAGGTTGGATTTAAGTTTCCTCTCGCTATTGGTAGGTATTTTATCACTACTTCTTCAAGATCCAAAGCCATGGAGATAGAAATGCAATGGGTAACCATGAAGAAGTACAAAAAGAGGAATGAATTTGACTACATGAGAATGAAAGATAAGTTTAGGAAAAGCTACACCCATGTTCACAAAATTGAGGATATATGGGTTGAGTGCAGGAGTGAAGAAGATGTGAGGAAGCTTGACTACAGTTGGCTTACCTTGGAGAAAATTATAAACTTTGATCTTGCTAACATTCCTGATGATATGCAAGAATAAGATGATATTCTTGATTCAACATATGAGGAGAACACAATTTTTGACACTCCTTTTTCACCAATACAATTGTCTCAAAAAGAAATGATTTCAATAACAGAAAGTTTCCAACTTACTCTTGTGAAAACCAATGTTTGGCTATAGGAAAAAGTAATTAAGTTTTTAATTCTTCAACACAGGATTAGAGGAGGATTTTACTAAAGGGAATGCTAGTAAAAGGGGAGAATTAAGGACAAAGAATAAGGATGATGCTTCTATTACTAGTAAGATACCTCAGTTTGTCTTCAAAATCAAAGGAGATAAAAGTAAATACAAGGAAGGGACATCAACTCAAGTTGAAGAATAGGAAGAAGAGATTCCAGCTGAAGAGTCACAAGAATCCCCTGTCACTTCTCAGCCAGAGCCTACATAGGAAGATTCTCCCTCCTCTTCTTCTCCTATAACTACTATAGTACAAAGTCCTACTCCTATTATTTCAAGTGCAAAGTATTTTATTGTTTCCACTATCCCTACTACTCCTACCATGTCTATATAGTGTATTCATTCATCACCCACTAGTGCTTCCATTTTTTAAAGTCCTCAAGGTAATATTGAGAATGCTTTGGCTCTCTTTCTTCCATTTCCAATCTATTTGACATAACCTCACCAATTCTTGACACATTAACCCAAATTGACTTTGATAAGTTCATGGATACATCTACACCTCAAGTGTCAAGTGTGGAGATTCCTACTGCAATGTTGACCCAAAGTCCACCTATTTTGACTACCACTATTGTAGAATCAAACCCCTCATTTGCACAAACTTTGGTAGAAGGAATAGAAGAGGTTTCTTCCATTCTTCCTCCTTGGTTGACATCACAGACACCTAAGAGGAAGAAACAAGTCATCTACCCAGAAAAAATTAATTTTGGCCAACTTGTTTCAGCTAAAACCAAGATTAAAAAGGACAAAACTCTTTCAAGGGTGATGGTTGACAAGTTAGGTAATAAGTATGTCGAAGTGGCACAACCTCCCTCAGAAAAAACTGTTGAAGAAGTTGAAGGTTCTGACTATGTGATTACAAGGATTGAACTAGGAAAGAAAACACATGAAAGTGCCAAGGAGGATTTTCAAGTAGCAATGGCTTCTTTGATTGAGAAATATGATAGGGATAAAATTATCATGGATCAACTAAAGTTGAAGGTAGAACAACTCACTTCTATCTTATCGAAGATAAGCTAATCTTTGGAATCTGTGGAACCTGTTACCACATATGTGGATGATGTTGCAATCTAGAATGCCAAAAGGATTGGTGCACAGGGCATAGATATTAGTGTGTGGATAGACATAATAATTGCACAAGGCACTCAACTATTGAAGTCTTCCATTGATTTGTTCAACAATATAGATAATGTCATCATAATTGAATCAAAATCTTGATGTGTTATCTTAGAATTTGTAGTCAGTAGAGAAGGATCTTGAGGCTTGGACCAAGTTAAGAGATTTCAAGATAGAAGTGTTGGTTGAAAATGGGGTGATCCCCACAAGAAAAAGCTTTGTTGATCAAAGATTTGTAGGAATCCCTAGAGATAAGCATTGATAGAGGATTAGATCTCACCATCAAGATTAGGGAGCTTCCATGCCAAATAATTGATCATAATCATAAGGTTCTTCCTGTGGAAATAGTTTTCCAAATAATTCACCTCACTAATGTGTACCGAGATTGAATCATAATCTTTTTCATTAGCTTCCATTGATAAGTTAGTGGATTTCCAAGTGATTCTAGATTATTTTAAAATGATATTGGATGAGCATGGGAAAGCATGTGTTAGCATAGAAGACTCCATCACATAAGTGCTCACCATCTCCAGCTATACATCAGGGCCAAACGACTCTGAAGTTCAAGCTACTTTGAAGAAATATGAGGATTTTCTGGAGAAAAATGTTGAAGAATAAAAGAATGTGCTTGTTAACACTTAGTTTATTTCTCAAGTTTTTTTTATGTAGTTTGTAATTTGTAGATGAAATTTTACATGTCTTTTTGTAATATAAAATTACATGTAAGAGGAGTGTAGCCCCAAATCAAATCAGACTCTTCCTTTGAATAAATCAAAGGAGTTTTAGGTTTCCTATTTTTTCTATTTGCTTCCTTCTATAAATAAGAGGGAGCTCTTTTGTAAATATTATCTTTTAGCTAATGAAGTGAAACACTGCTGAATTGAAGAGTGCATTGAAGCTTTGTTTTCAAAGTGTAAATCAAAATTCAATCTATAAAAGAAGCGATTTGGCAACCAATATTTGTCTTGGATCAAGCTTTTTGTGTATTGGGATTGTTCTTACATCTTTCCTATTGCATGATCTTATACATGATTGAATCGTATCATGGAATCATATGTTCTAAGTGGTACTCTAAATCTATTTTTGTAGTTTTTGAGTTGCGCTATCACTTTTGGAATTTGTGTTTATGTGTGTAATTTGAGAATAACTTGAATACTTTGGGCTGCAAGTTATCATCTACGTTTATTTGATACTATTGTGGCATACATTGGAGACTTTGGGCTGCATCTTATACCACACTTTTCACTTTCAAAACATCATAATAAACAACAAAATACTTTGTGCTTTTGTGGGTTTTCTTTCCATTAACACTTGTTGGTATCATTCTAGTTATTCTTTCTTTTAACTAAATTGGATATCAAATTTTATTGCTCCAACTAGTATTTTGTGGTTTGTTACACGTTGTAAACATCACGGTATTCTCATTGTAAGTTTGTAAAATAAAACATCTATTTTGAAATAATCTAGAATAGGATGATATGGAAA
Organism: Sequoia sempervirens; assembly: GCA_007258455.2. NCBI lineage: Eukaryota > Viridiplantae > Streptophyta > Pinopsida > Cupressales > Cupressaceae > Sequoia > Sequoia sempervirens. Next base: position 7,203,808 of record VDFB02000003.1, read on the forward strand.
CACCCCATGGATAGTTGTAGTGTACATAAGCTTAGTTAATTACTAGTTGTTTAAAGTTAGCAGTAAGAAGGGAGCCTCCCCTTTTTGAGAGGAGAGATTTATTCTCATTATACTATTGATGAGGGCTACACCACCCGAAATCCACTCAAAACACAACAATAGATACCAACATAGAAGATGTGAGACAAAAAATAACTCACTTTCAATTATTTTTTAGAAAATGAAATTACATATTCATAAATTACAATGCTACAACCTCATGGGCTTGATTCATTACATCCAAATCAACTCTAAAAATAAAATCTATTATTTGGAGCCACAATTTGCACTAATGGAACCACCTTCTACAACATCCACTTAACCCTTTTATTTTACCCAATAACTACCCTAGAATGTTCTAGAAAGTGTAACTTCCCTTTTGTTTTGGCGCCAAAAGTCTTGTCATTTGATTTCTTGTCGAGGAAGATATTTCAATGAAATTCACTTTTTAGTGGGGCAGCTTTGTGGGGCCATAACTTTTGACCCGAGTGTCCAATTTGTTATTATAATATATTGTTGGAAAGTTCTCAAAGAGATCTACAACGCCCAAATTATCAAAGATCGTTTCATCCATTTTCCAAGTTGTTTTGGGTCTTCTAAGGTTTTCATATTTGAATTTGAAGTTGCATTGGAGAAATTTCTCGAGACATAAACTTTAATATTTCCCAAACCGTACAAGGTATTGAGACGATTCTTCCGCCATTAGAAATATTTTTCAGTTTCGCTCCTTGCGGTGAATTTTTAGGTCCATACGAGCTCGTTTTGGCTAACTTACTAAAAATAGTAAGTGACCATTTTTTCACTTTTTCTGACTTCTAATTGTCTTACACCCCTTAAGTGTCATCATGGGATTCAAAACAACTAAAGAAAATAAGAAAAAAAAAATTGGGAGATGCAAGATTACCCCTACACCACTAGATGCTCCTACATCAACTATGGCTAATATAACCATTTTTTCATCTATTAGTTGATAACAAAATATTCACCAAACAGGATTACAATCAGGATTAAAGTTAGGGTTAGGGTTAGGGTTATGTTTAGGTATAAGATTAGGGTTAGAGTTATGATACGAGATATAATTAAGGTTAGGGTTATGGTTAGGTTTAGGGTCAAGGTTAAGGTTAAGATTAAGGTCAAGGTCAAAGTCAAGGTTAGGGTTAGATTTAAGGTTAAGATTAAGGTTAAGGTTAGGATTAAGGTTAAGGTTAGGATTAAGGTTAAGATTAAGGTTAAGGTTAAGGTTAAGGTTAAGGTTAAGGTTAAGGTTAACATTAAAGTTAGGGTTAAGATTATGTTACAATTAAGGTTAGGGTAAGGGTTATGATTAAAATTAGGGTTAAGGTTAGGGTTATGGTTAGGTTTAGTGTTGGTATTAGAAATAAAACCCTAACCTTAATAAAACCATAACCTTAACTAAACCATAAACTTGACCCTAAACATATCCATGATTAAACCTAACTTTAATTGTAACCCTAATTGAACCCTAACCCTAACCTTAACCTTCAATCAAAATTGAATCATAATCTTAATTCAACCTAACTATATAAAAATTAATTGGATTCCATGGGTGACAATATTGACAACCGTAACCATAACCCTGATTGTAACCCTAAGTTTTATCCTAGAAACTTAACCCTAGTTGATCCCTAACCCTAAATCAACCTTAACCCTAATCCTAATATAACCTAAATGTAAACCATAACCATAATTTAACCCTAAACCTAATCCTAACCCCAAGATTTATCTTATAACCCTAACCTTAATTCTAACCCTAATTGAATGGTAAGCCTAATTGAATCATAATCTTTATTGAATCGTAACCTTAACCCTAACCCCAACCCAAACCCTAACCCAAACCCTAACTCTAACCCAAGCTTTATCTTATAATGCTAACCCTAACATAATTGAAATTAAATCATTTTTTTAAGCCTAGCCTAACCTTAACCCTGAATCTAACCTTAATTAAACCCTAACCCTACTTGAACCCTAATTGAACTCTAACTTTAAAAAAATTGAACCCTAACCATAATCAAACACTAAGCCTACTTGTATCTAAGCTTTTTTTGCTTCTCAGTAAGGAATTGTTATATATATATATATTGATGATAAATCATAGAGTATGATAAGAAATATTCATTCAATCAATTCCATAAATTTCAAGTTAATTTTTTTAATTGGTGTGAAATTATTTTTTATTATTAAAAGTATTACATTTTCATAGTCTATGATGATCAATATGAGTCTTTTTGGATTTAATCAAGTAGAAAATTTTATCATTAATGTTGAGATCTCAATTCATGATGAAGATATATAAATATTTTTAAGAAGAAAATTAAAATAATATTTAATTTAACCCTAACCCTAATCCTAACTATAGTTGAACCCTAATTGTAACCCTAACCCCAAACTTTATCTTATAACCCTAACCCTAACTCTGCGCTAATTCAACCCTAACCCTAACCTTAACCTTAACCCTAATCCCAACCCTAACCCTAACTCTAGTTAAAACTTAAGCCTAACCCTAACCCTAACTTGAAGCTTTATCCTAGAACCCTAACCCTAATTAAACCCTAACCATAATTGTTCTTCTTAATCCTAACCCTAACTCTAACCCAACCCTAACCCTAACCCCAATCTTTATTTTAGAACCCTAATTGAACCCTAACCCTAACCCTAATTGAACCCTAACCCTAATTGAATCCTAACCCTATTTGAAACTTAGCCTTGACCTAACCTTAACCTTAACCCTAATTGAACCCTAAACCTAACCCTAATTAAACCCTAATCTCAAATGTAACCTAATCCTAATCCTAACCCTAATGCTAATGAAACCTTAATATCAACCCTACTCTAACCCTAATTGAACCCTAACCCTAAACTAACCTAATCCTAACTCTAACCGTAATGAAACCTTAATCTCAAACCTAACCCTAACATTCACCCAAAGTTTTATGCAAGAACCTTGACCCTAGTTGAACCATAATGCTAATTGAACCTTATCATTACCTTAACCCTACTGATAACCCTAACCTTGACCCCAAACTTTATCTTAGAACTTGAACCCCAATAAAAACATAACCCTAAACCTAAACCTAATTAAACCCTAACCCTACCCCTATCATTGAACCAGACCTTTATCCTAGAACCCTAACCCTAGTTGAACCATAACGCTAATTAAAACTTAATCGTGACCTTACCTTAACCCTAATCCTAGCAATTTAACCCTAACCCTAACCTTGACCCCAAACTTTATCCTAGAACCCTAACTCTAACCCTAATAAGAATATAACCCTAACCCTAAACCTAATTAAACCCCAACTATAACTCTAGTTGAAACTTAAACCTAATCCTAACCTTAACCCTTATTGAACTTGAACCATAACCCTAACCCTAACTTGAAGCTTTATCCTTGAACCCTAACCCCAACCCTAATTGTAACCTTAAACCCAAACCTAACCCTAACCCTATCCCTAAGCTTTATCTTAGAACCCTAATTGTAACCCTAATTGAACCCTAACCCTAACTCTAATTGGACCCTAACCCTATTTGAACCTTAGCCCTAACCTAACCTTAACCTTAATCATAATTGAACCCTAAACCTAACCCTAAGTAAACCCTGGTCTCAACCCTAACCAAACCTTAATCCTAAACCTAACCCTAATGAAATTTTAATCTCAACCATAACCCTAACCCTAATTGAACCCTTACCCTAACCTAACCTTAATCCTAACCCTAACCCTAATGAAACCTTAATCTCAACCCTAACCCTAACATTGATCCAAATCTTTATCCTAGAACATTAACCCTAGTTCAACCATAACTCTAATTAAACATTAGCCCTAACCTTACCTTAACCCTAACAATAACCCTAACCCTAATTGAAACATAATCCTACCCCTAACCTTAACCCAAAGCTTTATCCTAAAACCCTAATCCTAACCCTAATAAAATAATAATCATAATTGAACCCTAAACCTAAGCATATTCCTAATTAAACCCAAACCTTAATTGTAACCCTAATTGAACCCTAATCCTAGCCTTGAATTGTAAATCAATCATAATGCTAATTCAACCTCAAACCGAATTCAACCATAATTGAATCCTAACCGTAACCCTAATCCTAAATAAACCCTAACCCTACTTGAACCCTAATTAAACCCTAACCTTAATTGAACCCTAACCTAACCTTGACCCTAACCCTATTTGACCCTTAACGCTAATCCTAACACTAACTATAACCCTAATTGAATTCTAATCATAACCCTAACCCTAATTGAACCTTAAGTGAGCCCTAACTCTAGCCCTAATTGAACCCTAATTGAACCCTAACCCTAACCTTAACCTTAATTGAATGCTAATTTATTTACATGAATTTAAATTTGGCAATACCTAACAAATTGTAAAATGGTGGAGTAAATATGTGGTGAATGCTACATGATTGTAAAATGGCAAATGTGAAATTTGAGTGATTAGGATTGTGATCCAAAGAATATGTTGTGATTTCAAGGTGGTTATAGCCCTATAATTATCATGGTATTATAATGGCATCCAAGAAATTCACCCTCATAAAAAGTAGAATTTTAATGGTATTGGCAAATATGACTTGGAAAAATATTATGAACCTTCTAAGGATTGGGAATTGGTTGCACCTTCGATCTAGTTATAGAAAAATTCAACCTTGTGCACTTATAATCACTTATAAATTTTACCTTCAAGATATGCAACATATTTATCTATGCCTATACTTGCACTCGAGAAATGAGTGGTGTTAAAGATAATGATTAAATTTTTGGTATAAAAATATGGAAGATAGTTTATTTCCTTGATAATAATCAAACCCCGTGTTTGATAAATAATAAGATTGAATTATACACACAAAAAAATGTTGGTGTTGATGTAATTGAGACCAAATATGTTTTATATTCTAAATCCAAATCTAAAATGCTTTCTTTTGATTAGCAAGAGATATTTTGTTTTGATTTTAAAAATAGCCATAATGTCTTTAATTACAAGTCTTAGACACAACTCAAGACATTTGGCACCTAAACCAACAAGTAAACCATCATATGCTAAAATGTAATCCTAAGAAGTGAAATATTTTGAATTTGAAATAGGAGGATTAGACTATAGATGAAACCTAGTGTAAGGAGCCAATACCATTCATAATTGGACTAGTCCTATTTCACAATGATGAATTTAGCATAATACACCAAAGTGAACAAATTAACTATTACAACCATACATTTACATCATCTACATACAAAAAGAATTTAAATAAATTATTACTATATCAAAACATAAAAACTAACTAAATCTAAATAAGATTATAAATTATAATAATCATTTCATAAAGTTTATGTTAGACATTATTTTAATTTTCTTATCTTAAAAATATTTATATATCTTCATCGTGAATTGAGATATTAACATTAATGATAAAAAAATCTACTTGATTAAATCCAAAAAGACTTTTATATTGATCATCATAGACTATGAAAATGTAATACTTTTGACAATAAAAATTGATTTCACACCTATTCAAAAACATAAACAAATAATTTGAAATTTATGGAATTGATTGAATGAATATTTCTTATCATACTCTATGATTCATCATCAAAATATAGATAAAAATTCCTTACTAAGAAGGAAAAAAATCTCTAATACAAGTCCATTTTTTTATTGTTGACACCAAAATTGATTGTCTATACCAAAATCATAGACTAATTTTTCTTATTTTGAAACTATTGACCCCTCACTCATCAAATATAGGCTTACAAAATAGTAAAGATCATAAGAATCTGGCAAGGCCCAGCCAATGAATCGCCCCAATAAAATTAGATGCAACACTAACCATACCAAATTAGGCGCTCTTGGAGGGCCTACAATTTTGAGGTCCATCAGATGTGAAAATTTAATTTATTCAAATTTTCCAACAAAAGCCTCTTCGAACCTAATAAATTTGCACAAATATAAATAAAATGATTTGTAGAAGAGGCATGCATACGCCATGAAATAGAGAACTGGAAAAATGTGAACTTATAATTATTCTCTTAAATGGATTTTCTTTGGATGTTATTATAATGGATTTCCTAATTTTTTTAACCTTTGTATTCTCAAATGCATGCCTCGGGGAAAATAATTTTACTGGTAGTTATATGGCTGGCTAGTTTATTTTATAATGATAAATTTACTCTCTAGAAAGACATCATAGTGGAATACCTTGTTAAATTGTATGATACTCTTTTATGATTTCATATTTCAAAGGAAAAAAGAAATCTTTTCTTTTCAGACAGAACAGAGAGGGTGAACTCTATGCATTATCATCTTGTCCAAAGAGTAGAAAAGTAGCCTCAAAATAATTTTGAAGATTATAATAATTGGTGCACATATCCACTATGTTTATCTCTTGTTGTGATCATCTTGTACCTCCCTTGCCATGAATGCTTCTTTACCAAATAATGCAGTATGTATCCACCCTTGCTTTCCCCTACCCTTGCATATTCTCTAATCAATGCCTTAATAATAGAAAAATAGTTTATGTTACTAGGAGTCTGTAGATAAAACACATTGCAAAAATCAAATATAGCCATTCACAATAACCTAAATTTGAAAACATAAATTTATAATAACGTAAGATACCAAGGATTTCACCTTATTTTTGGATGTTCTTTACAACAATGGTTTCATGGGCTAATAACTACATAAAACCTTGACAAATTTAGAAATTGTGGCAGAAAAAATACCCAATACAAATTCAAAAACTATGAAAGACAAAAATACCCATTATTAAAGACTTATCATTAAGTGACATGATTAACACAAATAGATCGACTAAATGTTTCTTGGTGTGACATGATCAGGGTCATTGAATAGCTATAATATGATCTTCAGAGGTTGCAATATTTTTGTTTAAACTAGAAAAAGCTAGCTTCACAGGATAAGGAGATTTTCCATGGCAGTTAGAGATGGGGTTGGTTCATCTATAATGGTAATTTGTTTGTGTAGACACTGAAAAATGTCTTGGTCTATGAATTCCATTCTTCCACATCAATCTCTCTTCTTCTCTACATAATTAAATAATTTTAATTATTTTCTTTGGTCACATTCTTCTATTAATTAAATAATTTTAATTAATTCAATGTCTTTATTCTTTGATTAATTTAATAAACTAAATATTTATTTAATTACATTGCTAGTATCCTATTTCTCTCTATAGTTAAATAAATTCTTATTTATTTAATTATTCACCTTTCACTATTTGTCTATAGTTAAATAATTATTTTATTATAAATAACTATTCATTTAACCTCTTCCTTCCACCATTAAATAATTAATCTAATTTAATTATCTAATATCTCTTATTCCATTTCCTCCATATTTAATTAAATGGTTGAATAATGATAATTTTAATTAAATTCCATTTTCCCTCTTTCTCCATAAATGAATAATCATTTTTATTATTTTATTCTTCCACTTCCTCTCCCCAAATTAAATAATATGATTTAACTACCAAGATTCCTTTCTCCAATTAAAAAATATTATTTGATACCTCCACTTTCCCTCCACTCCCTCTTTTGAATTTCAACCGTTGATTCTCTCTAAGCTTCTCTCGATCTTGACCGTCTATCCTTAGCCATCCCTAACCCCACTACTTTGTGGTGCATGAAACCTCAACTATTGATCTTGGCATCTTCTAGACTTTTGATCTTGTCTATCCATTCGAGATTTTTTTCTATAAAAGAAGGTTGTCTCTTTCTTTTTGGCTTTACAACCACATTCTCTAAAATTCTTGCTATCAATCATTGTCACTTGTAGGCACTTGGACACACCAAAATCGGATGGCAAGCTTGCAACTTGAGAAGAATGGAGGAGAAGCAAGGAAGATAATCAAGTTTAGCATGGGGAGTTTACTTTGAATTTGTTTTCATTTGATTTCCTTATGTTATTTATACTTTCTTATCTTGGATTTGGGATTCTTGGCTTAGATTTTTAGGTAGAGTGGTTGCTACTTGATTTTTTCCTTCTTATTTTGAATTTCCCCTTCCTTACATTGGTGAACCCAACGTGAATCTAACTAGTTTGCAAGAAATCCATACATTTTTCTTTTTTGTTGTTTTCTAGGTTCATGAGCCGCAGTCACAAGATAGTGAGCCGCATCCATTGGCAGAGTGACAAAAATTTGAATAATGATGCATTTGCAGGTTCCTATGATGCAACTGCTAAAAAATCAGAATGACGCATTTGACGCATAGTGAGCCACATCCGTGAAGCTAAATGTCACAGTCACAATTCCTCGAGCCACAGTCACTATACCTTGAACTACATCTATGCAATGCACATGTTAACTAGAACAACCTGTTTTCCTGTTAAGGTAAAAAAATTCAATTTTGGGTTTTCTTTCAAAATTTCCTTTTGGTTTGTATTAGGTTAGAAATTTTGGTGTTACTAATCTTCTATTTTCAGCGCGCAACTTACATTTTGAAGAAGACAAATCCCTCAAAACTACTAATATTTTTGTTGTAAGACGTTGATTGAAGACCACCTTTTTGAAACTATTGACTCGTGGTTTTGTAGGGCTTTGTTTTTTAGTGTCTTCATTTTTGTTAAGTTAGGAACATTTCATTTTTTGGATTTAAAATAAACCATTGTCTTTTGTTATTGGTGCTTTTTCACACCTCATTATTGTAGAACCCATAGGGTGTAGTGAAAGTATCCTCTCCCCTTGCGCTTCATGCAACCTTGGGTGTAAGAGAAATCACTACATCTTATTTTTCTTGTGTATAAGGGCTTTCCAATTGAGACACATCCTAACGGAGAACTCATTGGCAACCCAAAGCGATTTTTCCCTAGGGCCGCTATATAAAATGGATAAGGAAAAAGCCAAGTCCTAACTAGTGTTAGCCTTTATCGTACAATGCCAAACTGAAAGGGGAAGTACTCACATTTATGTGTGGTATTCTAATGTACCCTAGTAGGGTTGGTTAAAGCCTTAATTGGCTTGTTGGACACTTGAAAGGCGTCAATCCCCTGAGTTGTGACTAGACACCTCTTTTAGGAGATGTGCATCGCACCCTGAAGTTACTCACCATGAGGCTCCCTTGAGATGATACATAAATCCTCGACTTAGTATAAGCTACTTGTTTAATTGTAGTTTTTTGGGGAGAGGGTGATTGGGTCATCCTTCCACTCTTGGAGGCCCCTAGTTGTCCTCTCTCACAAAGACAAGATTGAATACACCCCCTAAAGGTGTCCCTACACTTGCGTCAAAGGATATTCCAAGTGTGGGCTTGAAAGTGCTGCCATTGGCCATTAACCTTAGGGATAAGAAGTGCTTGATGTGTTTTTGATTGTGCTATACCAATGGAAATTAGGGTGAATAACCCTCAAACATACACATATTCGCATAAGGATTTGACAAGTCAATAGCTAAAAATTTATTTTTAGAGTGTTTTATGTGTTTGCAATCACATTTTAGAAATTCCCCAAAACAAAAATCATTCAAAAACATTAGATTTTAGGAAAAAAAATTATGAACCACAATTGTCAGACAGTGAATCGCAAATGTTGAACAGTGAATCGCAATTGTAAAACTCTGCACCGCATCTATGAGATAGTGAGACACAATTGCTAGATCATAAAATTTCAGAGAAATATTTTTCCAATATTAGTCCTCATCACATTTTGATAGTGACCTTACACTCTGATTACAAACTTGCTTAGTTAACTAGTCCATCTCATCACATTCATCTAGGTTTGCTTAGTTATATTGCATTTCCTACCTTGCATTACTTAGTTGGTTTTATATCATTCTTAGCTTTAGGAACCCTTCAAATTTCAAATTAGGAGACCTTCCATATCTCTGATCAGTCCATAGTTACATTTCTAAATTTTTATTGACCTTATCTTTCTATCAATCAATTGTCAACCATCATTGAGTCTCAAACTTACGTCTTAGTTTAGACCCACCTTTGTCAAATCAATCATCCTTTTAGCATTAATCTTCTAAGTTCTTGACATTCTAGGTGGTTACCTTGGTCTACCATAGTTTGGTTAGCATCCTTTTCCTTAGATCCAAATGTGAATACTCTTAGTTTCATTTGGCATACCTTAATCTTAATTTCATATCATAAACCTTAGTCATGATCTCATATGGTCTCTTTACATACCATATCTTTTAGTCATAAGGTCAGTATCATCATTTGTATTCCAAACCTTTAGTCTTAGGTTCATTAACATTTTACATCCTCATATCTTAAAAAATTCCAAAAAAATATATAGCATAATCTCATAGTTCACCTTGCATTATCAATCCTTAGGTTGCAAGTCTTATATGATTCAAACAAGGTCGCAAGGAAAAATAAAGGACATGGACTCTTCAAGTGATCCCCTCTTTAATCCCACAATTGAAATGAATCTTGGGTCTAATTTGAATCCACCTCAAACACCACAAATGGAAACATCAAATTAGTTTTCTAATCTCACATTAACTAAGGTCAACAGACGCTTAACCCCCGAAGAAATTGAACATGCTGCCCCAAGACCCAAGAATAATATGAATTGTGGATGAACTTGTTAGCATAGATCTTAATAAATTCTTTCTCACACTTGCTAAGAAAGATGCCAAAGTCCCCTTTGACTTTGACACTTCCAAAATTGTAGAGGGAGTAACACAATCACAAACCCAAGGTCCTAGTCAAAACACATTCACTCAAGGTCAACCCATTTCACAACAAATGTACACTAGTCTACCCCTTGTGGAAACAACATGCATTGCAACAACTACACATATTCCTAATCCACCAATATTTAGAGCTAAGAGAACACATACCATGTCCCAAGGTTCGACCTTTGCATTTGGTAGCTCATCTTCTAATTCCATGGGTGTGACATTTGCAAATCCATTTGGCACACAAAACAATGCACCATTAATCAATGCAAGTCAAAATCCACCAAAAAAAATAAGGAGAATTCATATTGTACATCTAGAGTACCAACACAAACAATCATTTCTACACCTAATACCAACATGACTTTTGGAACAAATTTGAACACAAACCCACTTCCATCACAACATGTCACACCAAATGCCAATTTCATACCCCAAAATCAAGTCAATACCAAATCCACATTTACACCCCTTTATCAACAAGGTAATCCAAATCCTTTGCAACAAAATGTCAATCGAAATCACACATTGGTGCCAAATTCATCATATAATCACCTCAACACTCCTAACATTAATGTTGATCCCATTATGCAAGGACAACCCAACATGACACCATCCCCCATGGACACCTGGATGTAGCAGATGTAAGCAATACAACAACAAATGGAAAACATACAATTGGGGACAACTAAGAAGACATATTCTATGGAGGAATTGTTTCCTTACCCTTTCGACAAAAATATATGCATGCCACCTTTCCCCTCACATTTCACCACTCCAAAATTTAATAAATATAAAGGGAAAGGTCATCTAGTGAACATATACAAGAATTTAACATGGTATGTATGGAAATTTCTTATGAGCCCACTTATTCGATGAGACTATTTTTGTGAAGCCTTTCAAGGCCAGCTCTAGAATGGTTTGTGCACCTTCCTCCTGGGATACGAACATGGGGTGAATTGGTTGAAAGATTCATTAACCACTTTTCCTACAACATAGAAAGTGACACGACCCTAGCAACATTGTGCACCATGAAACAAAAAGAGGGAGAGTCACTCACATCACTATCAAATATGGTGCAACATGGCTAACAAATTTCATTGCCACATACCTGAGAAACAATTGGTCACCATTTTTAGAGAAATCCTAAACACATAATTGATGATCCAACTTCAAATTCAATGTTCCACCACCTTTGAAGATATCATTGAAAGGGGGGTCTTTATTGAGAAATCCCTTTTGGCCAAAGGACTAGTAAATATTTTCAAAGAAACCCCAAATGCTCCTAGTGATAAAGGCAAGTTTTGGTCCCGAAATAAGAATGTCACCAATGATGAAGTTGTGGATGCTAAAGTGGTAAATCAAGGTCACTCCACCCTTCATCTTAAGGGTTCATCCACATCAAACACACCAACACCCAGTCATGATCAAACATTAAATGCAGTTCAAAATAATCAACAACACAAAGGACCTTCATGAACTAACCTTCATGCACTAAGAGAACACACACACCCTTAGGGGAACCCATTGATTCAGTATTGAAGAAACTTTTACAATAAAAACTCATTCAACTTCCCGACATTAAAGCATAAGAACCAACATTAGTTAAACCAAATTGGTGGAATGAAAATGAATTTTGTGAATATCATCGTGGTAAATGACACAAGACATCATCATTTTGGACACTCAAAAACCTCATTCAAGATCTTATTGAACAAGGAGATATATCAATGGATAATTCACAAGGTAAAACCAAAGTTGATCACACCATATTCAAAAATCCCTTGCAAGACCATGGGAAAGGGAAGGCCTCCAATTCAGGAAACAATAATAATGCTAATTATACCCACGTTGTGCATGACTATACCATTAATCACATTCGATCCCTTGAGAATCATGTTGCTACCATCACCATTAATAAAGTTTGGAATGTGTTGTTACTACCTACAAAGCTAAGGTGACCCTTCAAGGGGATGCCTCTAATCCACAGCCGAAGAGCCAATACAATCTCTTGGATCATATAGGAAAGACGGGCCTGCATAGATATCCATCCTTGAGCTGCTTCACATTTCCCCAAAGCACAAGGCCATTCTAGACAAAGTCTTGCAAGATACATTTGTACCCTCTGACCTAAATTTCAACCAATTTTAGGCCATGATTGGATACCTAGCTACACCCCACCATGTCACCTTCTCTAAACAAGATCTTTTCGCACAAAATCCAAATCATAATGATCCCCTACACCTTTAAGTTTACACTAATAAACATAAAATCAGACAAGTCTTGGTAGACAGTGGAGCATGTTTGAACATATCCACCCTAAAATTGGTTACAACATTGGAACTTTTTGAGGCTTTCATACATCGATCTAATACAATTGTTATCAAGGCCTATGATGATGTTGAGCACTCCTCTGAAGGATTAATCACACTTCCCATAAGGGTTGGCCCCGCTACTTAGAACACAATGTTCCATGTCTTGGATCTATATTTACCTTACAACCTTCTCCTAGGTCGCCCATGGATTCATGCCATGAGATTTGTACCTTCCACTTACCATCAATGCCTGAAGTTTCCTTGCAATGGCCTTGAAATTACCATACTAGATTGATCCTGATCCTTTCCAATATTATAGCAATTTGAGAGGGACCACTGAATTTCAAGTGCTTATCAATCGAGAATCTTCATCTTTCACCTTATCACATTATATTGATCCATCTTCCCTCATCAAATCATCCACTCCATTCACCACACCTTCCAAAGCCAAGGTCCAGATCCATGACATGGGAAGTGGAGAACATCGTATGGATAGTTCATTTGTGCAGAGAAGTCATCCACAGGTGAAAATATTAATGTTGCTAAGGATATCCATAATCTTAAGAATGGTGTTAAGCTAGCTTTAGATCTTTGTGAGAATATGTAAACAGATGGTTGTGCCTAGATTAAAACCTTTTGGGATCTTGTTGATACCTTTGTCTTTACCATATCCACTCATGATCCTATGGAGGATGTTCAAGATCACCCCCCTCCATCTCATGATTCTTTTCCTTCCACTCCATCTTTTGAACCATCACCCTTCCATTTCAATCATCTTGATTTATGATATGCATCCCATACTATTTCCTTTGTTGAGTCTTCTCACCAACTCATTAAGGATGTGCAAGCCTCTCATGATGTTAATAGTGCCAAAAAGGATAGTCATGAAGAATCCATTCAGTGCATCGCTAATCTTTGTTATGAACCACACATTATTGTCACCTCATCTATCTCATTCATCTCATCTACTTCATTTGATTCATCCATCTCACCCATGTTGATCTACTTCATAGACATGGATCAACAAGTATCACCTCAAGAAAATAACAAGGAAATAACTCAAGAATCAAAGGTGAGTGTCTTTTTCAAATAGAGATCTTAAATCAAAAGAAAGAATGCAAAGAAATAAATATCAAGAAAAGTCTTCTAGTCAAAATCAAAAGTTATTGGACAAGTCAAAGATAAAAATAAAATTCAAGAATGAAATTAAGCAAAAGTTAATCTCCAATTATGCCTCTTCATCAAAAATAATTGGGGGCATCTATCAAAGCAGAATGTCAAAAGAAGAGTTTGTTGATCCAAAGTCTACATTTTCATTCTTTTCACCCAATCTATACACTCTCCCAAATTAATCCATATCCACACATACATCATATCACTCCATCTCCCTTGGAAATTTTTCTTGATGGACCTTTGATGATGACCCCTTCATTGGTTTCCCAAACTCCTTTTTGTGTGAATCTGAATGGTCCATGTAGTGTGCATGTTAGGAATCATAACCTATCTCCCTTTGTTTGTTGCATCAATCATCCTTTGTATCTGTCATCCACACCTTTTGTTCAAATCAGATCATTTCATCTGGCATGGTCATCCAAATATGTGCACAATTGGTTAGGTCCCTACATCATCACAGCAACAATATGGGTCTGGTGTTTATCAACTATCTACTCTTGAAGGTGAACCATTACATGATCTCATCAACAACAAGCACCTTCGCTGGTATTATACATAGCTTCCAGAGAATCCCATTTAAAAAGTCAAAAAAATATAAAAAAGTCAAAAAGGTCAAAAAAATTGTCACCTTGATGAAAACTTAGCAAACAGGCATCTTGGTAACACCAAAAAAATAAAAAAATAGTAAAGATAAATAATTTTTCCAATAGTGAAAACCACTTCAGTGGTGCTTTGGATAAGTACCATGGTGAAAACCTGGCAAATAGGCACCATGTGTAGCCAGTATTTTCTCTATTGTCTACCATCATTCTATTTGGTTTTTCATCTCCATCCACCCATCCTTCAATTATCATAATAAAGCTTTGGCATCCTTCTCATGGCCTGAGAATCATTAGCATTTAGCATCCTTCACCTTTCATGACCATCCTTGGCATACATCAATCTCCTCGCGCATAATAACTTGGTCCTATACCTGACTGGGGGCATTTCCTTGACCTATGTCTTTATGGGATCCTACACATGGTATAAGCTTTTAAAACCATTAAAATAAAATAAAAATCATAAAACATCAAAAACTCCAAAAATAGAGCCAGAGTAACTCTGTGTTAGTCCAAGTCCAGTCAAACTACATTGTTTCTACACATTTCTACATAGACAAGGCCATCTTTTGATGAGCTCCTGAGGCACTAGGTCAATCCCTCAGGGTTTTGTTGATTCAAATCAATCATTATTCACATCTTAATAATGAGTTATTTTTGGTCCAAGTCAGTCGAACTATGATGTCTTTGAGTGTATGATGTAGGCAAGGCCATTTTTTGATGAGCTCGTGAGGCACTAGGTTAGTCCTTTAGGGTTTGTTGAGTCTATCTTGGTCTATCATCATCAGTCCAATAATAATTTTTTCCTTACTAAGGTCAACACTTTGGACACAAGCAAACAGATTTCTAAACCAAATCATAGATGAACAAATCAACTATCCAACTAGTCTTCAACCCAAACTGGTCAATTTCCTAATCATCAATACATTTCAAGTCAATGGTCTTATCTTTTTATGATCTTATTCGGGATGCATCCTTCCTGAATTTGGCCATGGTCATTTGTAGACCTTGTCACTTGCCTTATACAGGATACGTCTTTCCCAAAACCAGGCATGGTCAAACAATCTTGTCAATCGATCAATCCTATCAATCAATCAATTTCTTCAATCAATCAAAAAATCTTGTTAGTTGGTCAATCTGGCCAATCAGTCAATTTGGTCAATTAATCAATCAATCTTGTTAATTGGTCAATCTTATTGGTCATTCAATCTGGTCAATCGATTTGGTCAAACAATCAATCTTGGTCACTCAATCAATTTGGTCAAATAATCAATTAATCGGTCAACCTTATCGATCAATAAAATCTTATCATTCAATCAATCTGGTCAATTAATTAATCAAACTTGTCAATAAATCAGTCAATCAACCTCATCAATCCTATCAACAAATAAATTTTGGCAAACGATCTAAATGGTTGTTGATTTTTTTGGTCTAGTTGGTCTTATCTTTTTTATTTGTCTTTGGTCATGTTACTAGCCACCTCGGGGATGTCCCAAGAAGGATTTAGAGGAGCAATGATGGATCATGACCTCTTTTCTTTTGATTGTTGCTTGTGGTTTGTCTTGAAAAAAAGGTTGGGGCAATTTTTTCCTTAGTATGATTCAGGGCATTCCTTGTCTGTTGAGTGTCTTTTTTCGCAAAGGGATGACATTGTACACCTTGTCCTATGTCATACCATGGTGTTTATTGTCTGTTTTCTATAATTTTATTGCCCAATGATGATAAACATGCAAGTTGACATCTATTAAGCAAGAACATCTATCCCTTTTCATTTGACTAACTCCATGCTAACATCCATCTTCTCCACGCTAATATCCATCTTCTCTGTGCTCTGGCCTCTTCTATCTGCAATCATCTCGATGGCGTCCTGTGACATGCAAAAGACCCTACATACATAATCATGTTAGAAGCATCATGGGCATCATCATAAACATGTTAGGTCATCCATTTGCATTTAAAAATACAAAATAATAGACAACGTCTCATCATAGTATCTCATCATAAAGAATCATATATACATCCATATAGGCATTGCATGTCATAATCATGCAATATCATCTTTCATTCATAAACCACTAGCATACATCTCATTGCATACATTTTATCACATATCATATCACATTTGCATATAAAAAAGGAAATCATATGTAATCATCACATTTTAAGTGTGCATATCCATAATCCAATATCCATATCATTGCATTTGCATACATCATACATATCCATATTACATCATTTCATAAACATGAAGTATCCATGACATCATAAAGCATGCATCACATGTACATCCACATATGCATCATAATCATATAGAACCATCCTACATATAGAATGCATAACCATAAAAGTAAATTATATACATTTGAAATCCATCATAGCAATATAGATTAAGTGCACCCATTCATAAAACAAGAACAATTATACCAAATAGTCCTCAAAACCTCCATGAATCACCTCCATAGCCCTTCTCAACTTGCTGAAAATATGATGTTGCCCTCAGATTTGATGTGAGCAATCTAATGACTATGAAAATGATGAAGCAAATGTTGAACGATTTGAAATGACTACATGCAATACTATGCTATCATGCAAATAGTAAGCATCAAAACTATGCCAAGTGAAATGTAAATATGACTATGACAAAGTGACAAGAATGCAAGATTGCCTAAGATTCAAAGAGAATGAGATCAAGTATGCAAAAGATGAAGGGCTAAGAAGTGCCAAAATGAGAGAAAAATTGGCATTTTATAGCAAATGCAATTTTGGACAGATGGCCAAGATTAAAAGTTGATGAATGCCCTAAAATAAATGGTCAAGATTGTGTGTGACAACCAATAATTAGGGTTAGGGAAAAAATTTGAAATGAGCGACCAAGATGCAATTTTAGAAAATCAAATCGACGGTTGAAAATAAATGTGACAGGAAGATAAAGATTGGAGAGAAAGATAAAGATTTGGATAATCAAATAATTTTAGAAATTACTTGATTTATAAAAGAAAATTATCATTTTTGAATTAAAATTCACTCAAAAATGTGGAGTTATGTGACAGTAAATAATTGATTTTGAATTATTTACTAAAAGAAGTGGAAGTTAGCAATGTGAGACCATTTTAAAAACTAATTTTATTTAAAATGGAGGAAATTAAATGAGACAATAAAATAATTAATTCTAATTATTTAATCATGGAAGAAGTGGACCAATAATTAAATAAATTATGGAAGACTTATTTAATTATGAAAAGACCTTAGCATTAGAGACGTATTTAAATAAATAAATAAATAAAGTTTATTTATTTAAATAATCAAAAGGGAATAATGGATTAATTAAATAAATTTAATCATTTATCTAATTAAAGAGGAGATTAGACATTAGTGACATATTTAAACAAAACAAATGTAATTTGTTTATTTAAATAGTCAAGACGAATACAAGGTATGAATTAATTAAATAATCAAGAATTATTTAATTAATAGTTGAATTTGGATAGAAGGACATAATCAAATATTATGTTTTAGCAGAAATATGGAGAAATTAAGAGTCGCAGGCCTAGGTGAATTTTAGGTGTCTACATTTTTCCCCTCTTTGTCGTAATGTAATTTGTCGCATTGTGACAAAGAAAATAAGTTAAAGTCATGCCCCAGTGAAGGTACGGAATATCTATACCCCCTCGGGAAAATTTTTAAATTTTGGGTTAGCGATAGAAAAATTTGGAAAGTGTCCTAATAAGTCAATTTGATGACCGGAAAGACAATGGCACAAACGGTTTTGGATTTCGAGGAGTTTAAAGTAGCCAAAATGGTGGTCAAAGTCGATCAAAAGAGCCTCCAGTAATAAAAGGTTTGAAAAGTGCCATTTTGACCCTATAAATAGGTTAAAATGGGGTAAAAGTCAATTCATTTTCACTTTTAACCTTTGTAAATTTGAGAGCAAGGAGCGAGGAGGACTTTGGCGAAGATGGTGATTCCAGTGATCGAGCACCATGGGGAGATCGTGCGTACCTACAGATGGCCATAGGCTTAGAGCCAGTGGTACGTACACCTAACTTGCATTGTCATTTCATTGTTTTTCATGTCATTTTTAGGGTTTTAGGTCAAATAACGAATGCGTCGTGACGCATATGCATGTGTGTAAGTTGCATTCGCATTCACGTTCGCATTCAACGCATTTGATGCATCGCAACACAAACACAAAGGGTCAATAGGATAGGACAATAAAGTGTGACACATTTGCGAACAATCGAAACGCATTTGTAAAATTGTGTCGCAAATGAGGGGTGTAATGTCGCATTCGCAAAGCTGTGATGCATTTGCAAACTCAAATGACGCATTTGAACAAAGTGACACATGTGCCAAAAATCGCGATGCAAGTGCTCTGCTGAGAGGCAAACGCAGGCGAGAACGATGCAATCGCCAGATCAAGACGCAATTGAAGTACAGAGTGATGCAAATGAAGTCAACACGACGCATTTGACTTTGACTTTGACCAGGGCTGACTTTGTTGAATTTCAAATTTTGAAATGCTTTTGAGCTAGATAAATGATGATGATTTTTGATAAGGTGTTAATGCATTTTTTGACATGTACAGAGTTAGTTAGCACCCATTTATACATGAGAGAGCAGGCCATCCACCTATAGATTCTGGGACGAGTTGCGAGAGAGGGAGAGACGATGACTGATGCGTCTGGGACTCTACTATGTCACCTATATGCCCATTATCCAAGAAAATAGGGGAATTTTGACTGCGCTTTGTTAGAGGTGGCATTCTGAGACCTACTCCTTCCATTTGTCGACAGGGGAGGCTACAGTCACCCTTGAGGATGTGTATCAAATCTTGGCTTGTCGATCCAAGGAGAGCAGATCGTATATGATCCACAACATGGGTATTAGACTTTTACAACATATTATCATGATCAGGGTGTGGGACTGGAGATTGAGGGATATGAGATTTGTTGGGAGTTCATGGTGGAGCATTATGCACGATTCGATGCCCTATTGGCGACACTGATTTGGGGGGTATTGATTCCTGATCGCCAAGGACACAGATTTCCTATTGGTTGGGGAGATGTACTTGTCAGGATGAGAAGGGATAGGACCGTGTATGCCTGGGGACCCTGCCTACTGGGATGTTATATCAAAAGCTTCATGAGGTTACCTACGAGAGATCTCAAAGTATTGGTTGCAGGATGAAACTCCTTATGATTTGGGCATGGGAGCACATCGCTATTTTTTGTCTGCCTATCAAGAGACCACAGCTAGTAGATGGCATCCCATATGTTTACTATTATGCGGGTGCTTTGCAATAGACCAGAGTTGGTGAGACAAGTTGGTGGCATCATCATATTGACACCATGATATCTTTCATCTAGAGGCCATACAGGGACTGGGAGTAGTGGGAGGGTGAGGCCGATCACCTCAGTTTTTGCAAGCAGTTTAGATACTTGATTGGCTGAACTATGCAGATTCAGCTGATTATTGAGATGTACCTACCTCAGAGGGTACTACAACAGTTCAGCAAGCAGTAGGGTGTTCCTATGGGTACAGTCAAGTATGCCAGGTCATCTAGAGAGTCAGCATGGGGTCCACCAATACTAGTGCCATTCACTGAGCAGTAGATTGATGGGCTAGTATCCCAGTAGTGGGGGTGGAGTGGAGGGGTTGTGGATCCAAGGACCACAATAGACTATGATTTATGGTGGTAGACTCATAGGCCAGTCCCTTTGACAGATCTAGATGGATCAACGCCCATTGATAGGAGATTAGTCATACCACGTGTGCAATGAGGTGGTCAGGGAGGCAAAGCCAGAGACAAGGGGAGAGGCAAAGGCCGAGGGAGAGATGGAGATGACTGATATTATGGGGGAGATGGTGGGAGGTGGAGAGGAGGAGACGGTGGGAGGCAGGCCAAGAGGGTGAGATAGCATGTGGATTGAGTTCTCTTGGTACCGATCCCTGAGGAGCCAAGGAGGAGAGAGAGGAGGAGCATGCAATGAAGGAGGAGGCCAGATAGGAGGAGCATGCGACAGAGGAGGAGGAAAAACATGAGGAGCATGTAGCGGAGGGGAGACAGGAAGAGCATGTGGCAAAGGAGGAGGCCAGATAAGAGGGAGTTGTTGGGGGAGAGGAGGACATGGAGGATGATGAGATGGGTGATGACGATGAGGCCATAGATGAGGCGGAGCAACTCCTGAGGTGGCAGATGATAGAGGGAGATGATGAGATACCCATGAGACCACCACTGCCAGATGATGCGATGACAGATCAACGAGTGGCAGACCTAAAAAGGAGGCTAGATGAGAGCACTGCACAAGTGAGGGCCTTGCAGGTAGAGCTAGAGGTGGTTAGGGTAGAGCGGGATCAAGCAGTGATCCACCAATAGGAGTTGGCTAGGTGGTGTATAGAGTTTGTGGAGCTATGTGCGAGGTCATCAAGAGATATGGTGAGAGATATAGCCAGGGTCACAGACGAGGACAGGCAGTGGCAGTAGGTCAAGGAGTGGCAGCAGCAGCAGGAGTCAGAGCAGTGCAAGGGGATCTACCTCTTCAGACCATTCATTAGGTCACAGGTCCAACCACTCCCACAGACATGCCTTGAGTCAAAGATCAGGTCATAGCCACAAGTCCTCTGGGTCAAAGCACGGATCATCTCATAGCCAGCCTTCAGTGGTAGACCCTTCGGCTTCTTAGACTCAGGCAGCAGTGGCATCCCATATGCATGTTACAATTGAGATGATGCGATCAGTGACAGTACCATCGGCTTCACAGGTTATGCCAGTGTTGGGTTCAGGTCACCAGTCACCATGCTCTTCTCCATGAGGGGATGAGGAGAGCACCTCCTAGGGGCATTTGATGTGCATACTTTATTGGCATTCATGTTTCAAACAGTTGTGTTATGACACTTTATGTATTGACTATTGAGCCTGCGAGCTCCATTTTTGGGATATCTCATGACTTTATCCTGTGACATTATATTTTTTTGAGATGATATATATATGATGCAGTTTTGGATGTGGCCTATATAATTCATGTTATGTGATGATGCATTAGATGGATGCTTATTTGATGATTACTTATGATGTAATGCCATGATGATGTTATTGTTTATTTATGCATTTATGATTCCTATGATGATGTCATTTTATATGTCATGCCATGTATGCATTTATGATGATTATTTATGATGATGTTATGACGATTAATGATGAATATTTGTTATTCTTGTGAATGCCTTACGTATGATGATGAATGCATTAATGTATGACAATACTATGTATGTTACATGCAGTGCTTTATGTGAATGATGAATGCAAAGAAATGTTTATTTTTTTTCTTTTTTCGATATATGAATGTATGGATGCAACTATTTGTTAATTTAACTAAATTCCAATGTGTAATGAAATGCAATGCCTATATGATTATGTATGCAAGTATATTTTGTATGTCACATGATATCATCAAAAGACAAAAGAAGAGAGATGACAAGACAAAGAGAAGTGGATGTTAGTACGATGAAATCCTTCAACATATTGCCACATAACTAACAGTTATTGCTCTAAATCATCATTGGGAAGATTATTGTAATGGCCAAAAAACACCATGATATAACATAGATCGATGGTGTGCAAGGTCAAACCATCACATGAGACAAGCAGTCTTAGTCAAGGATGATCATGACTCATACTAAGAGTGCAATTGCCCCAGTATTTTTGTCACAACCAACCATAAGCATAAAAATACAAGAAAGACAAGTCATGAAACATTGTTGCTCCTCTAAATCTTGTTTTTAGGACATCCTCGAGGGACTAGCAACATGACTGCCAAAAAGACAAGACAAGACAATCATCATGATACGATGTTGCTTCTCTAAATCTCGTTATCAGGACATCGCGGAGAAACTAGTAACAGGATGAAAGATCAAAGGACAAAATGCCAAGATAATGTTTTCCAAGTGTTTCTGAATGTCAAGTATTTTGATGTCGAGATGCCAGGTTTGGCGATGTCGAATGTCAAAGGCGTCATATTTGTCGAATGTCAAAGATGTCATGTTTGATGATGTCTGAGTGTCAAGTGTCAAATTTTTCCAAATTTAGGAAGGACACATCCTGAATAATGTCGATGTCAAGAGGATCGATCCTCAAATGTCAAGAGGGCACCTCAAAATGCCAGATGACAATGATGATACCTAGGAAAGACACATCCTAAGGCATAAATGACAAGGGTTGTTCTTCAAAAGGACACATCTGAAGAATAACCGAGAGTTGACAATTTGAGTGGTTATGATGATTTGACTTGTTTTGACTGAAGTTGACTAAAGTTTGACTGTTGTTGACTACATGTCGATGTTGACATGTTGATTTGTGTGATGTGTTTATTAGGGAATTGCTAGGATTTGTTTTTAGAAGTGTGCTTGTTTTGAAATGACTTGTTTGCCTTGAAGACATTTTGATGTGTGTGTCAGTGTAGTGCCATGAACCCTAATGGACTGACCTAGTGTGGCCTCGGGGGCCCATTGATTGATGGCCTTTCCTACGTCATACACTCAAAGACCTCGTAGTTCGACATGACTAGTGACTTTGTCTTGATGACCAAAGATCGAGTCATGATTTTTATTTTGACCAACCTAAAAGGATTGACCGAATGTCTCGGGGGCTCAAAGATGAGCCTTGCCTACATAGCAAATGCACAGAGACAACATAGTTCGAACAAATGACTAAGATTGACTGACTCGACGGACTTGTCAAGAAATGACTCTTTTTTTGTGTTTTCAAGATATTTTGACTTTTTGTGTTTTTCTTCAAGACGTTTTTCAATTTTTAGGTCTTTTTTCAAGACATTTTTTTATTTTTAGGTCTTTTTTCAGGACATTTTATGATGTTTTTGTCTTTTTTCAAGACTTTTTCGAGTGACAAGACCATGTGTGATACCCACTACAATAAGGTAATAAAGAGTTACCCCTAGTCAGGTCCAAGACTAGACAACTAGACAGATGTGGAAAGGACGTGTGCGAGTGATGAATGGGTGATATACAAGACTTGATGTCAATTGTTATCAACCATGGGAGAAAATAATAGGGATTTGGTGACGGTTGGAAAGGTGATGTCAAAAAAGTAAGTGTCTATTATGGACTAAGGCAGATAGAGTGGCAGTAGATGGTTGAGCAATGACTGACTACGCATGGCGCCTGTTTGCCAGGTTTTCACCATGATACTTATCCAAAGCGTCTGTTTGCCAGGTTTTCATTAGGGTGATGATTTTTTTATATTTTTCATTTTTTTGTATTTTTTTGTGGTTTTCATCCCAACTTTCTGATACTATGCATAGAACTTTCAAAGGTGCAGACTGTTGATCGGCTTTGTCAGTTGTTCACCCTCTGGAGTAGCTAACTGATATGCTTCAGAACTAAAAGAGGATATGATGACATAAGGACCCAACCAATTTGGTTTGAACTTGCCAGGTTTTTCTCTGTCAACTTGATTCTTAGGATTTTGCATGAGGACTAAATTGCCAATGTTAAACTTCTTGATCATGACTCTCTTGTTGTAACTACGACAAAGACGGTTCTGATACACCTATAGATGGTTCAGGGAATTATGTCTTCTTTCATCTAACATCTCCAGCTTGTGTAGTCGTGACTATCTGTACTCTTCATCATCTATCAGACCCTTCATGGAGACTCTTAGGGATGGAATTTCAACCTCGATGGGAAATATGGCTTTAGCTCTGAAGACCAGGGAAAATGGAGTGGCTCCTGTAGGCGTGTGAATGTTGGTACAGTAAGCCCACAGAGCAGGGTTAAGTTGGATGTGCCAGTCACGGCCAGCGTCATTAACAGTCTTTTTGATAATTTTAAGAATGGTTTTATTGGACGCCTCAGCTTGACCATTTCCTTGTGGGTAATATGGCGTGGAAAAATGATGTTGGATATGGAATCTCTCACATAACTCATGAACGTCTTGATTTTTGAAAGGATGTTTGTTTTCTATGATGATGGACTATGGAATTCCATACCGGCAAATGATGTAGTTGAGGATAAATTTGGAAATTTGTTTGCCAGTTATGTATGTAAGAGGGATGGCTTTGATCCACTTCGTAAAGTACTCAGTGGGGGTGATGATGAATTTGTGGCCATTGGACGAGGTAGGATGGATCTTTCCCATGAGGTCAAGTCCCCATTGTGCGAAGGGCCACAGAGATGTAATCGGTCGGAGTTCTTGTGTTGGAGCATGAATTAAATCACTATCTATCTAACATTGGTGACAAGTCCTAACAAACTCAAGTGCATCATTTTCAATGGTCAGCCAATAATACCCAAGTCTCGTTATCTTCTTGGCCAGAGTAGGACCACTCGAATGAGACCCGCATATACCCTCATGTACTTCACATAAGGTTGTGTGTGCTTCATTGGTGTCGATACATCGAAGGAGGGTGTTGTCAAAGCTATGATAGTAGAGGGTGTCACTGATGATGGTGTATCGGGCAACCTTTTGGATAAAATACTTTCGCTGGTTGTTAGATAGGTTGGGGGGAAGGGTTTGGGACTTGAGATAATCATAAATGTCTTGATACTAGGGAGAATCGGGACCAACAAGCTCGCAGACCATCTCTGATTCGGGAATATCATATGCAGGGACCAAAAGTTGTTCTACCAAGAACTCCAATTGAGGCATATTGCTTGGAATGTCTAGGAGAGAGCCAATTGTAGCCATTGCATCTGTTGCCTTGTTTTGTGCTCTCAGAACTTGTTCAAAAGTCACCATGTGGAAATATGTATGAAATTTTTCAACCATTCATTTGTAAGGCATTAATTTCTTTTCCTTGGTGTCAAAGTCATCATTAACTTGGTTGATGACCAGCTGAGAATCTCTATAAACATGAAGTGTCGTGATTTTCCATTTTATGGCCATTCTGAGTCTTATCACATGCCTCGTATTCTGCCACATTATTTGTGCATGGAAAAGATATGCAGAAAGACTTAGGGATGGAGTCTCCTTGTGGAGTGATAAACAATATTCCTGCCCCCGAGCCATGACTAGTATGGGGCCCATCGAAGTATAACCTCCAAGGTGACTTAGGTTCTGTATGAAGTATGGACTCATCTAGGAAATCTACCACTAAGGGATGATCACTTTGGATAGGTGTGTCTTCCAGTTGGTCTACTATCACTTGTCCCTTTATATCCTTTCACTCTACATACTAGTTGCCATATTTGCTCAAAATCATGACCCATTTTTCCAGAAGTCATGTCAATGTTGCGCAACTCAAGAGATATTTCAGGGGGTCAATCT
Organism: Sequoia sempervirens; assembly: GCA_007258455.2. Taxonomy (NCBI): domain Eukaryota; kingdom Viridiplantae; phylum Streptophyta; class Pinopsida; order Cupressales; family Cupressaceae; genus Sequoia; species Sequoia sempervirens. The sequence goes on from VDFB02000003.1 coordinate 7,229,884, forward strand.
TTGCTACCAACTGTGTACTATGATTCAACATATAGTGTCTTAGCTTTTGAGGTGCGAAGACAACTGCTAGGCAAGCATGTTCAATTGATGTGTAATTCAACTCATATTCTACCAGTGTCCGACTAATATAATATATGGCCCTTTCCTTCTCATCATGGTCATTTTGTGCTAGTAATGCCCCCAGTGCTGAAATTGTTGCAGAAATGTATAAGATCAAAGGTTTCCCTTTGATTGGTGGCATTAAAATAGGTGGTGACAAGAGATAGTATTTTATTAGTTGAAAGGCCTCATGACATTTATCTGTCCACATAAAGGGGATTCCCTTGCACAGAAGATACAAAAATGGTTGACACTTGTCGGCCAATTGTGCTATTAAGCATCAAATAGATTGTAACCTGCCTTGTAATGTCCTGAGTTCACTTATTCCTTTGGGAGGAGGCATGTTCAATATGACTTTCACTTTAGCTGGATTGACCTCAATGCCTCTTCGAGAAACTATGTATCCCAAAAAAATTCCAGATTTCACACCAAAGACACATTTCTTAGGATTCAAGTGGACTTTGTGTTCTTCCAATCTCTTGAAAATTTTATCTAACACATTTAAATGATCTTTTCTTGTCAAGGATTTAGCCAAAATTTTGTCTACATAATCTTCCATTATCTTGTGCATCATGTCATGGAATATTGTTGTCATAGCTTGTTGATACGTGGTGCTTGCATTCTTAAGACCAAAAGGCATGAAATTCTAGTAGTATGTACCCCAAGGACAAGTGAATGTTGTTTTATGTTGATCTTCAGGGGCGATGCGAATCTGATTATAGCCCGAGAAACTGTCCATGAGGGACAACATCTCGTATCATGTCGTGAGGTCGACTATGATATCTATGTTTGGCAACAGAAAGTCATCCTTTGGACATGCTTTGTTCAAGTCTCTGCAGACACGTATCTGACCATTTGGTTTCATGACTGGTACAAGATTGGATATCCATTTAGCATAGTCAATAGACCGTATGAATCTCACGTCTAGCAGTTTCTTGAGTTTCGCTTTGACTAACAGGGCGATATGAGGATGCATTTTACACATCTTTTGTTTTACTGGCTTGGCATTTGGAAATAGTGGAAAATGGTGTAGGACCAATTTTGGATCCAACCCAGGCATATCGACATATGACCATGCAAAATTAATTTTGCGCTCTGCAAAGAATTTGTGGAATTCAGGTTTCTCTTCTTCTGTCAAGGATGCCTCGAAGAGGACCATTTTAGGATCTTCTGTTGTAGATATGTTTACTTCCATGGTGTCCTCTATGAGCATTGTTGATTTCTCTTGAGTCACAAGAAGAAAGTCCATTCCTCCATCTTTGGGCGCCTCGAAGATTTTTTCACCCATAGATACGTCCTTTATTTTTACTATTTTATCGTTAGAAGGTGCCTTTCGGTTTTCACCTAAAGACGTGTCATTTTTTGTTTTATTTGTATTTTTAATTTTGCAACTAGAGGACAGAGTAGTCTCCCCAAACTAGGCTGCACAATCTAGGTCAATGGAAAATCCAACCTTGTGATCACCATTTGGTATGCCTTCGCGGAGGCCCATGAATTCTGCAATGGCCTCATCATTTTGAAATATGTCCATGATTTGCGGGCCTTGTTGGTCCCAATCAATTAGTTGTGGATAGACTAAGGAGATACCATCATCAACATTGGTGAATTGTGGGGAGGACACGTAAAGCATGTAGACAGCTTCAGAGACATTGAAAATGAATTTGTCATCATCCAATTCCTAATCGGATTCTATCCAATATTCTCCTTTGCTTGACTCATACTCATTGTCATAATAAGGGACAAAAGGACTATCATTAGGGTCGGTAGCGTCATGTGGCAATTCGGATGAATCTGAATGATGGTCATTATTGTCAGTTATGTCAGGGTTATGGCCAATGGGACTGGAAGATGATTTAGGTTTGTTATTTCTCAGCGGGCAAAAGAATTTACCCCAATCTATTCTTTCCCCTGGGTTGTCATGGTTACCACCTTTTTGTGTTGAGCCCAGTTTAAACATTTGTTGAAATCATTCTTCAAAGGTAGGTTCTCCAGGTTCAAGGAATAATTCATCTAGGCAACAGTCACTAAGGGATCGTTCAGAGCCAAATTCCCACTTATAGGAGTCTGTTTTAGTAAAGGATTCCTCAATGGTCTCGACACATTCTAAAGCATTCACACTCTCACTCAAAATTACATTGGTATGTGGATCATCATTGTCAGGAAATCCATACCCTAATCCAAGAAGTTTTGGTCTTTGAAAAGGAATTATGGGTTCACGTATTCCAATCTTGTTTCGGCCAAGGCCACTGATTCCATCGTAGCCTTTTGCTTTCATTATGTCATAGCCTTTTCCATATATCTAGACTGGTAACGGGGGTAAATTTTCTTCTTGTTCCCGATAAATCCATGTGGATATATCCTCGATGTCTTCTTTACTCATTTCACCCCATTTATGATGATGCATGATGGAGGAACCTTGAAATTTTCTTTGGGTTCCATTCTAAAACAGGGTTGACCATAAACCTTAGGAGACTTGGGTAATTTTGGGAGGTAGTAGGTTGTACTTAGCTTAAATTCTCCATAGCCTAGGTCATGGATCTTGATAGTGGATTCAACCTTAGGAATGGAGCTGGATGCAGGCATGACGAAAGACGTGGATGGAGTGGATGTGGATGTGGATGACGAAGTGAGTGTGGATGGGTCAATGAATTTGGAGGAACTTGGAGCCTCTCGATTGATGGGCACCTGATGTTCTGAAATACCCCTTAGATTGGTACAATATTGAAAGGGATTGGGGTCTCCATATATGGTGATTTTTGTGTCATCAAAAGGGAACTTCAGGCATTGGTGGTAGGTGGATGGAACGGCTTTGAGGGCATGAATCCACGATTGTCTGAACAATATTTTATAAGGTAATTCAAGGTCTAGGAATTGGCAAGTTGTTTCTACAATTACTAGCCCAACTCTGGTAGGAAGAGAAATAACTCCTCAAGAAGAATTTTCTTCATCATCATATGCTTGTATAACTATGCTCTTTGTAGGGTCTACGCAAGCATCAGAAAATCCTAGAGCCTTGACCAATTTTAAGGAGCATATATTCAGTCTTGCTTCACCATCTACTAAAACTCATCTGACCTTGTGCTTATGGATGAAAACTTCAATGTGTAATGCGTCGTTAAGACTGGACTTTGGTGACGAATAATCTTGGTCGAAAAATGTTATGTGATGGGGTGTAGTGAGGTATCCCACCATGGCCTCAAACTAGTTGACATCAATGTCTTGAGGGACAAAAGATTCTTGCAAGGTTTTGTCAAGTATAGCTTTATGCACAGGAGAAATGTGAAGCAATTTGAGTATGGAATTCTACGTAGGCGTTTTTACCAATTGATCAATAAGATTAAACTGACTCTTAGGTTTCCATTGCTTTGTGGACGAGTCGGCTTGTGATTGCTCAGCGGATGGACTAGGTATTGTGATTTTTGGTTGTCGAGGAGGAGGACCAGCTATGGTGATTTTTCCACTTCGGGTAGTAGCATTACATTCGAGTTCTCTTTTGACAGTGATGGTATTGACATATTCATTGGCAGCTCGGACACAATTTATAATAGTTCCTCTGGAATAGTCAAATGCAGTGCGAGCAAAATTGTCACGATTATTGTTTGTCTTAGGACCTAATGTGGAGGGGTTATTTGAACAATGGTCCTACAGTTGGTTTTTATGAATAGTATGGTCAACATTTGAAGCAAATTGTGGCCCACCCAATTCAATTGTGCAATTTTCAATGAGATCTTGAACAATGTTCCTCAGTTGTCGACAAGAAGACGTTTTATGCCCTTTAGCCCGATGGTAATCACAGAAAGCATTATCGTCCCACCATGAAGGTTTAAATTTCCCTAGGTCATATGGCTTAGGGTTTTTGATTGTGATGAGACTGTTTTGAAGAAGTTTCTTAAGGACATCTTCAATAGGTTCTCCCAAGGCAGTATATGTGCGTATTTTTGAGAATTGTCTTGTTTGGCAGGGTTGTCCTTGACTTTGATTGTTTTGACTGTTTTGACTATTTGAAGTGGTATTGATGGGGGTATCAGGGTTTTTTTTGGTCTATTTTGTGGTTGAGCTCCTTTAAGGGTAAGCACTGGACCTATTGTGTTCACTGCCTTGGCATCAACAACACCATCATTGGTGACATGTTTATTTTTAACCCAATACTTTTTTTTGTCTGCGGATGGGTTTGTGTTTGTGTTATTAGGACCATATTTCAATTCTCCTTTGGCAATGAGAGCTTTCTCAACCTAGACACCTTTTTCAACTAGGTCTATGAAGGTTGAGCAACAATGGACTTGTAGTTCGTATTTCAATGGGCCTAGGAGTGTTTGAACAAACATGTCAACCTTTTCTTTCTCAGGTATGTCAATATGGCAGCGACTTGCAAGGCTTCTCCATCATTGGAATAATGGGATAAAAGTTTCACCAGCATCTTCTTGTGTAAGAGTGCATAAGCTAGTGATGCAGGTATCCATGTCAATGTTATACGCATAATTATTTATGAATTTGTCTTTAAGTTCATCTCATGTTTTTATCCCTTTTAGAGTGGAGAACCATTCAAGTGCAGGTCCTATAAAACTTTTAGAGAATATTCTCATCAAGTAAGTGTGTTCATAGGCAAATGTCCATACAGTTGGTCGTGAATTCTTGAACATGCTCAATAAGATTCATTTTTCTCTTGTATTTGGTAAAGTTTGGTGACATATATCCAGGAGGGAACGGTGGCATGTATATATTTGTGTCAAAAGGATATACGCATAGGTCATATGACATGTGTGACTTCTTGTCAGACATTTGCATGTTTTCTATAGTCTTTTGCAATTGAACCACTTGAGTTGTCAAGGCATCAATCATAGGATTAATTGTTGTATCACCCATGGGAGTGATAGGTACACCATGGGTCCCCATTTGTTGTGAAGAGATGTTGATATTTTGTTGTGGGATGTGTTGTTGCAAGATGTATGATGTGTTTTGGTTGGCATGTTGTTGATATTGAAATTTTGGATTAGGGACTTGTTGATGGGTGTGAATATGCGATGAATATGTCGGGATGTGCCCTCCAATCATTTGAGTCGAGATTTGGGGAATATGTTGACCATGAATATTTTGGTGTCCAAATGATGCCATGTGTTGTGTGTTCTAATTTCCTTGTCCAAATTGTTGAAATTGTCCATAGGGAATGTTCGTGTTTTTCCCTTGGGAAGTATTGGTATTAAATTGTGTTGACGTATTAACATTTGGTTGTAGTCCTTGAATAAAGACACGTCGTTTACTTCCTCCAAAGGGGTTGAATGAGGTACAAATGAAAGGATTTAATGATAATGCACCCATGGCACTAGATGAAGCTGCAAATAGAGGATTTGAATAGCTTTCCCATATTGATGAGGACCCAAAGGTGGCTCCAACCGATTGTGACGATATTGTTGACATTGTTGGCATTGGTTGTGACATGGCTTGTGACAAAATTGGTGTCCCTCCAACAGATGTTGCATTGATTGTATTAGAATTGTTTTGATTAGATGTGTCATAGGAGGTAGCATTAATGGTACTTGTGGTGATTTGTGAGGTGGCACCAACAAAAGCATGGCTTGTATTGTTTTGAGGTTGACTAGTGTTGGGCATGTTGTTTGTATTGTTGACATTATGGTTGGGTGATGTTGGTCTCAAAGTGTTAATGTCAAAGCCACGTGGTAATTTAGCTCCTTGACTTAGAAGTATGGCCAAATATTTGTCTCTATCATGTAAGACCATTTCTTCCACAAAAGAGGCCGCTTCCGGATTTTGGGTTGCAGCTTCTTGGTCTTCCTAAAATACTTGTCCATGTCCATCCCTATGTATGAATGACTCAAAGGGATTATGTGATGAAGATGGAAAGTTCATGTTTTTGAAAGGATTGATGAAATATGTGTCTTGGTTCATGTTTTGATTCATGTCATTGGAAAAGACGTAAGTGTTGTTGTCTTGTCCAAAATTGGCCATTTGTTTTCTCTTTCTTTGGAGCCTAGTCTCAACCATATAAGGAATTGCTCAAATTAGGAAGAGGATGGAAAATGACACTATGTTTTTTTTATATTTTTTATAATAAGGGATGACAATGCAATATGCCAATGCAAACTATGTTTTTGGATTTTCGATAGTAAAGGAAATGACTAATGCCAAAGGACAATGAAGACTATATTTTTTTGGATTTTTGAATAAGATATGACAATGTGATAATGTTGTCTAAAGGAAAATTCAAAAGGACAATTAAGATGACAAGTTATGACACTAATTTTTATTTTTTTTGGTATTTTTGGAATAAGGCATGCAAAATGAGAACTAAGATGACTTGAATGTCAAAGGTATGCAAATGCAAAGGTCTAAGTGATTTGGAAAAAAGGAGCTACTCAACCACCCCAAGCTTGATTTATGTCTCAATTTGGAGTATCAAAGGACTTGTTTAAAGGACTAAAGGACAATGACAAGATGACTAAGTGAGGTTTCCTAACTTGACTTATGAGTTGGAAAGGTCTCACAAAAGAACAATGAATAAAGAAGATAATGATGACTAAGTCCAATGGTACACCTACTCTTGAAGGCAAAGATTTTGCTAAGTGAGGTAAATTTTCCTAATCCAAAATCTGAAAATGAAATGAGGATGCAAGGACTGGTTTATGACTAAAAATGAAGATGATGATGTCTAAGGATGAAACTAAATTTTGCAAGTATGAACCTATGGGTAAATGCAAACTAATGTATGCAAAAAAAATTTGAGCAATTTCTGATCTGGTTTTTGACAGGATCCTCTGAAAAAAAGATGTTTGATGACAGTTTGGACATATTTGAATTCGGTTTCTAGTTTTTGATAGAGTTTTTGTTTTTGTCAGACAAATGCATCGTTTTAGGTTACATATGTGTCTCAATATGGCAGATGTGGTTCAGCTTCAGTGAATGCGGCTCTTCAGAAAGTAAATACGACTCAGTGAGGCGATTGTGGGTTTCTACAAAATAAATACGGTTTGATACAGACAAATGCATCTCCAGGAATGGAAAATGCAGTTTAGCAAAGCGATTGCATTGCATAAAATGTCAAATGCGGCTCAGTAAAACAAATGCATTTCAGAAAGAAAAAATGCACTATGGAAATGTAGATTCAAATGTGGTTAAGCTAAGCACATGCGGTTCAGAAAGTAGCAAATGTGTTGCAACAGAGCAAATATGACACAAAAACTTCAAATGTGTTGCAAACTACAACAAATGCGTTGCAGGCAGAATGAATACCTAGTTTGTTTGCAAGTTTGACCAAATTTTGAAGTTGTCTCAAGTTGAAAGTGTATTTCCAAATTTGTGTAATGATGTTTGTTTGTTTGAATGTTTGAGAAAACACTTGGCAAACACAATATTTTGTCTTTGATCAAGCACAATGAAAACAAGCATAATCCTAGGTTAAGCCAGGACAATATTCGCTAGATTCTACATGGGTTTCCCCAACCACACTTATTCTTAGCGTGTGAATCCAGAAGCTTGGTTGCACGAGCTCCCCCTTACAATGCACTCACTTCTCATGCCAACCAAACTTCCAACCCCCATGAAACTCCCATGGCAGATTGATCACCTCTACTAAGAACTACGAGAATGTGGATGCCTTCACAACAATTGTTGTTGTGCTAGCAAATAGAAGGATTTTGGATACTACACAAAGGTGTTTAGTTTGGGACCTCCATTTGAGTGGCCACACATGGGGAAAATATTAAGCTTCGTTAAAGGAGGAATTCCAACCTAAAGAGGTTATGCTCAACAGGTTTTGGGGAATTCTACTTTGTCCGTGTGAAACATCTACACTCATAATCCTAAGTTTTCCATTAGGATTCACATTTATATACCAGTCAGGGGTAGCTTGGCCAAAGAGCTCCATTGTCGGTATGAGTCACCTTGGGGTGAGTACTTTTTCCCACCAAGGAAGACCCAAGTTCTAGAGTCAATAATTGTTTCTCTTGCACCCAGGATTACACAAGTGTGCAAGGGGAGAGGATACTTTGATTATTGAATCAAGGTGACAAAAATTAGAGACACTTGTAAATTTTAATTACGAAATGATAATGTGAGGAGGACACACAAGACACTTTGTTCTTTTTAAAAGTTTAACTTGAAATGTGAAAGTCAAAGTTCATTTTAAATTCATGTCATGAGAATGCAAGTTCATTTTAACCTTATGAGTTTCAATGCATGCTTGTGTTCATTTTAACCCAATGACATGAAAATGCAAGTAAATTTTAACTAGATGAATGTAAATGCAAGATTGTTGTTTGTTGTTTGTTATTTTTTACCTTAAGGAAATTAGGAATGTGATAAGAGAATCCACAAAACAATGTTAGATTCCTCACCACAACCTGAAAACCAGAATATTAGTAACCCAAAACCCTAAGCTACTTAAATGGAAAAAGCAAAATCTGGAAAAAATCAAAAAAATCCAAAAGAAAAATATACCAGACGAATGCATCACTCTGCAAATCGAATGTGTCACAGGTCCGCACTCTAGAATCTGTCAGACAGATGCGTCAACCTGCAAAACAAATGTGTCGTGAATCTCAAATGCGTCGTTCGGGGAAGCTAATGCGTCGCAGTTGAGCAAATGCGATTTTATGCAAAGTGTATGTGGCGTAGCAGAGAAAATGTGTCGTTTTAAATAGTGAATGCATCGCGACGTGGCGAATGCGGCTTGAAAAGAAGAAAATGCAGCATTCTGTACCTATACCTGCAAAAATGAAAAAAATATCGAAAATCGTACGAAAATCTACAAGAAAAACGTCAGGTTCACCAATGTAACTAAGGAAATTTTATGGGTTAGCTTATAATCATGCATAAAACATAAAACCCTAGCTAACTATGAAGAACAATGGAGTAAAATGCATAAAACAAGAACAATTATACCAAATAGTCCTCAAAACCTCCATGAATCACCTCCATAGCCCTTCTCAACTTGTTTAAAATATGATGTTTCCCTCAGATTTGATGTGAGAAATCTAATGACGAAGCAAATGTTGAAGGATTTGAAATGACTACATGCAATACTATGCTCTCATGCAAATAGTAAGCATCAAAACTATGCCAAGTGAAATGTAAATATGACTATGACAAAGTGACAAGAATGCAAGATTGCCTAATATTCAAAGAGCATGAGATCAAGTATGCAAAAGATGAAGTGCTAAGAAGTGTCAAAATGAGAGAAAAATTGGCATTTTATAGCAAATGCAATTTTGGACGGACGACCAAGATTAAAAGTTGATGAATGCCCTAAAATCAATGGTCAAGATTGCATTTGACAACCCATAATTAGGGTTAGGGAAAAAATTTGAAATGAGTGGCCAAGATGCAATTTTAGAAAATCAAATCGATGGTTGAAAATAAATGTGACAGGAAGATAAAGATTGGACAGAAAGAGAAAGATTTGGATAATCAAATAATTTTAGAAATTACTTGATTTATAGAAGAAAATTACCATTTTTGAATTAAAATTAACTCAAAAATGTGGAGTTATGTGATAGTAAATAATTGATTTTGAATTATTTACTAAAAGAAGTGGAAGTTAGCAATGTGAGACCATTTTAATAACTAATTTTATTTAAAATAGAGGAAATTACATGAGACAATAAAATAATTAATTCTAATTATTTAATCATGGAAGAAGTGGACCAATAATTAAATAAATTATGGAAGACTTATTTAATTATGAAAAGACCTTTAGCATTAGAGACGTATTTAAATAAATAAATAAAGTTTATTTATTTAAATAATCAAAAGGGAATAATGGATTAATTAAATAAATTTAATCATTTATTTAATTAAAGACGAGATTAGACATTAGTGACGTATTTAAACAAAACAAATGTAATTTGTTTATTTAAATAGTCAAGAAGAATAGAAGGTATGAATTAATTAAATAATCGAGAATTATTTAATTAATAGTTGAATTTGGATAGAAGGACATAATCAAATATTATGTTTTAGAAGAAATATGGAGAAATTAAGAGTCGCAGGCCTAGGTCAATTTTAGGTGTCTACAGAATCAACCAATAATCATATAAATGCATAATATCATCGTATCATCATCCAATCATATAGAAACATGCATAATAAATGATACATCACATAGTCACTGCCAAAATCATGTATCTCGCATATATATATCAAAAATCAGTGTCACAATAGAATATCAAGATGAATCTCAAAAATGGAGCTCGCTGGCTCAATCAAAAAATATACATGTCTCAATGTCTAATATGTGAACCAAAATCAATCAGACATACTAATCTAATATTTCAAATGTTGAGTCCAAACCCTAATGTGAACATCTTGAAGGTTCGAAACCTAAACTCTTTCACTATTAGTGCATCAAAATTGTTTTTCAGAATAATTTCTCAATGTTTTTCAAAAATTTGAAAAAATTTCTAAGGGAGCATGGGTCTATCCTATCTTCACTAGGGCACGTCAGAGCATGTGTTCAATTGAATTTCTCTTAATTATTATTTGACACAACACTCAAAATCACATTATGTCAAAGAGGGGAAAAATGTAGACATTGAAACATGTCTTGGTCTATGAACACCATTTTTCCATGTCAATCTCTCCTCTTCTCTACATAATTAAATAATCTTAAATTTTTTTTGGCCGCATTCTTCTATTAATTAAATAATTTTAATTATTTAAATAATTAATCATCTTTATTCTTCTTTGTTAATTAAATAAATTAAATGTTTATTTTATTACATCGCTAATATCTTATTTCTCTCTATAGTTAAATAAATTTTCATTTATTTAATTATTCAACTTTCACTATTCGTCTATAGTTAAATAATTATTTTAATTATTTAACTATTCATGTAACCACTTCCTTCCACCATTAAATAATTAATCTAATTTAATTATCTAATAACTCTTATTCCATTTCCTCTATATTTAATTAAATGGTTGAATAATAATCATTTTTTAATTAAATGTCATTTTCCCTCTTTCTCCATAAATGAATAATCATTTTTTTATTATTTTATTCTTCCACTTCCTCTCCCCAAATTAAATAATATGATTTAATTTCCAAGATTCCTTTCTCCAATTAAAAATTATTATTTGATACCTCCACTTTCCCTTCACTTCCTCTTTTGAATTTCAACCGTTGATTCTCTCTGGGCTTCTTTTGATCTTGACCGTCTATCCTTAGCCATCCCTAACCCCACTACTCTGTGGTACATGAAACCTCAACCATTGATCTTGGCATCTTCTAGACTTTCGATCTTGTCCATCCATTCAAGAAGTTTTTCTATAAAAGAAGGTTGTCTCTTTCATTTTGGCTTTACAACCACATTCTCTGAAATTCTTGCTATCAATCATTATCACTTGCAGGTACTTGGACACATCAAAATTTGAGGGAAATCTTGCAACTTGAGAAGAATGGAGGAGAAGCAAGGAAGATAATCAAGTTTAGCATGGGGAGTTTACTTTGAACTTGTTTTCATTCGATTTCCTTATGTTATTTGTACTTTCTTCTCTTGTATTTTGGATTCTTAGATTATATTTTTAGGTAGAGTGGTTGCTACTTGATCTTTTCCTTCTTGTTACAAAATTTCCCCTTCCTTACAATTTGTGCATTTAGACTGAAGTTGAGCACAATTCATTCCTTTAAGAAAACTAAAATTTTTGATGGCAGGGTGGGTAAACTACAATATAAATAGCAAAGAAGTGCATATCATTGTTGAGGTTGCATGAGTTCATGCACATCAACTATGGCCAGAAAATATGAAATCATAGAAAATATGACAAACTATATAACAAATTGATCACATACATGATACAATGTTGAGATTCGAAATGGTTGTTAATGAGATGAAAGAATTCACCCATTCGAGAGTGAGGGCATCTTCCTTGTCTTTGTCTCTGCAGGGGGCAAGAATTTGAATGAGCTAAAGAATGAGGGGCCAACAAGTGAAAATTTTGGGGCCACATGAAAGGAAGTCATGGCTAACCAGAGCATCCAAAATTCTTGAATTTTCGTTGCTTTGGCTACCCACCATTGCCACCTGAGGAAAATCAATGGTGGAGGCACTATCCAGCTACACAAAATTATCCTACATTCTATCCAGGTATGACCACCTACCCTAATGACATCACCATCTCATGTTGCTTTACCATTCATTCAAAATTCAATCCAACTCAATTCAATTCAATTCTCTTCTTTTCCACTTTCTCTCAATTCTCCTGTAATTCAAAATATACTTCTTCCATGCTTTCAATGTAACTTTCAAAATGCATGTAGAGCAAGAATACATGTAATTGAAAATCCTCTTATTCTAATTCCTTCCAGCAGTGATCTGAAAAGAAAGAGGAAACATGTATATACAGATTCTAAAACATACCTAACTCTTCGACTTCCATCCCCATTCATTTCCATTTTTAACATCGCACCATCAGTAATGAATGTCGAAAAGAATTTTTTATGTACACACATAACTTGCTCCCACTGTAGAACACCTCTCAACATAATTATTATGATTTTTATATTGAAAATCATCATCATAACTTGTTTGTTGGTAGTGTTTAGTGTCAATAATGTTCTAGACAAGAAAAAAATTGAATCTTAATTCAAATTAGGAGAAATTTCAAAATTCATTTTGTTCTCCTTGGCATGATGTCAAAAGTCTTCTTCGCCTTATGAATAAATTTAGTCGGTTGGCTTCTTCATCCAAAAAAAATAGTTGTAGAAGGTTATTTCCATGTTCAAAACATGGCATGCTAATAGAAATTCTCTTTATTATGTTTTGAACTAGACACCCATACCCATAACACCCACTTTCATGTTGATCACACCTAAAACTCATGTTACCATATTTATGCCGAAGGCATTTCTTTATTTGAGCTTTGCAAGCTCATTTTGCCTGCAGACGGTTGAAAAGTAATGGGAGACCCTCGATGATAGTTAAACGAATCTCAGTCGTCCATTATTTTTTGCCATTATTTGGTTGTTTTCCATCGTTTTTGTGTTGCTTTTCCCGCTGCTATCAGTTTCCTTCCTCCCTGGTATTGACCTTTCACTTCTCTAATTTGGCGAGCTGCAGCCTAAAAATAAAGTTTTGATGAGGGTTTTAGAGTATGTTTATTAAAATGAAAATTACGGCCAAGATCCTAATAATGAGCACATTTAGGTTTTAAAATAAAATGAAAATTATGGCCAAGATCTTAATTATGAGCACATTTAGGTTTTAAAATTATGACATCCTTTACCCTACGTAGTTAAGTATAAATTAGCATAATTAATATATAATGTATGTTTTATATAATAATAAAAAAAATCATAAATAATATAATTATATTACTTATTATATATCTTATTCTGTAAAAAAACTATCAAATACATTTATATTAGGTTTTAGAATTTTGGCATCCTTTACCCTATGTAGTTAAGTATAAATTAGCATAATTAATATATACTGTATATTTTATATAATAAAAAATAAATTTTAAATAATATAATTATATTACTTATTATGTATCTTATTCTTTAACAAAACTATCAAATACATATATAAAATTATTATAATAAAAAATTATTATATATACTTTATATAATACAATTTGTTGTAAATTCTAGTTGCATGTGGCTAGATTAAACAATTAATAATAAGAGCTAAATAATGGAAACCTCTACCACTATTTCTCTATCTCTTTCACTATCCCCCTCTATCTCTCTATATCACCCTCTTTCTATGTGTATCCCTCTCCTTTTATATATATTGAGCTCTCTCTCCTCTCTCCCAATTCTTCTCTCTCCCTCTCTCCCCCCTCTTCTTTTTCTTCGTCTTCTACTTATCTCTCTCCCTCTCTCCCCCTCTTCTCTATGACTCCTCCTCTAGCAATCTTTCTCCCTTTCTCTCCCTACCTCTCTCTATATCTCCCCCCTCTCTCTATCACTCCCTCCCTCACTCCCTCTCTATCCCCCTATCTATATCTCTATCTCTACCTATCTCTCCCTTTCTCTTCCCATATATCTTTATCTCTCTCTTTCTCTTCCCATATATTTATATCTTCCTTCTATATCTATCCCTCTCTCCTCTATCTTTATCTCTCCCTCTCCTCTCCTCTCCATATCCCTCTCCTTCTCCTTCTCCTTCTCCTTCTCCATCTCCATCTCCATCTCCATTTCTATCACTATCTTCCTCTCTATCTTTATCTCCTTACCCCTCTCTCTCTCACTCTCTCCTTATTGCAAACATAACAATGGAGCCTAATTATCTTCCTGATTTAGAGGCTTTATTTCAATCATGTTTGGATCCTTGTAAGTAGATGTATAGTTTATTTGAAGCTATCACTTCTCCATTGATACCTTTATTGCACAAACAACATCATTTTCTAAATGACCTACCAATTGACCTCATGTACTGCATAAATGTATGCAAAAAATGACCAAAATTTATCTTAATTGACCTTCCACACTTCTTCGGCATACCCATTGCACACTAAGGTGTGATTGCTAGTAACTACCCTTGCATTGTTAGGACAAAGTTGGTGTGTGGAAAGACAATGTTTTAGATAAATCATTGCATACTACTTTAGACTATGCTTGTGGACTTGGAGGAAATAGTTGCTTATTTGAAGAACAATGTAGCACATGAAACTTGTGATTTTTGGTGGTAATGCAATCATCACTCAGACCAATCCCATTTATGGCACTTGCTACCATAGGCTTAAGCAATAGAAGAAAAATAATAAACATATCTTCTCCCATCTATGCATCTAGTAACTGAAGGACGTCAATTGAGAGACACGAGATCTATCAAATTAGGGGAGAGGATCTGACAGTTGAGCACCCTAACTTCGTGCTTCTCAAGATCCTACATAGAAATTTCAAAAATTCCCAATTTTTTACAGCAACTTGCTTGAAAATGCCCCTACTTATAACTAAGGTTTTAGGGCCACATCGGCATGCTTGTTGTCGAGGTGTCCAAAAAAGTCCAAAAAAAAGTGAGACTGATACTTGTGCACTAAATCATGTTTTGTTGGTGTGCTGATGTGGCATCGCATGATTTGTTGCTTTTTAGATCTAAGAAATACATATTATTCAATTATTGGTAGTTATCATCAACACTAACAACTTTAAAGTCACAACTATTGGTTCAATATTGGAAAAAATATTGGACATTAAATCAACAAATGTTATAACAACTATTTGAACATGCTCAACTAGTGGATCATTTCCCCTAGTCCCCATTTCACCATGATTTACTTTTTGGAGCATCTATGATGTAGGCCAGTTTACTTTTTCAAACCAGAGGTTGCACATTTGAGCTTGTATGGTCAATGAACATTGTTGGGAAAAGATGATAACATGAATGTGAGAGGAGTATAACTCATATAACTAATTCCATTTTTTTATGACCTTCCATCACATAGGAATACATATTATTATGCATACCCTTTCATTCACATATAGAATCTAAACCTATCAGATTGTTCATACATTATCATTAGCATTCTATTTTATATTCCATCTATTCATAGATGTAAATTCTTATATATTTTTATTTTATCTATTCATATGTAAATTCTTATATATTTTTTATTTTTATAAATTATATTTTATTTATATCTTCTTCTATATTATATATACTAACTTTTGAACTTTTTTACAATACACATCTTTTGTAAACATTGTATTATCAATAAGGATGGTTCTAGTGATCACCTTAAACATTTTTTTTTAAACTATAAGTTTTTTAATCATTCATGGTAGTGATTTTGTAGTTGAAATGATACTATTTAGAATATGTAACTTTGAATCTCAACTAGTCTTTGATATCAAAATGTAACACTACTTTTCTTTGAATATAAAATTGGATAGATTTGATATATTAGAGTTAATTCATATGGCAACAAATTTATTAGTGTTATTATTAATTTTAAATATTTTAAGGTATATCTATGATTTAAATACAAATGCATAAAATGTTTATTTATCAATGTTAACTAACTGAAGATTTAAGCACATTAAGATTATCATCATCTATATACAAATTGAGATCTAATAATGTGAATATGATCAAAAGAAATAAATAACATCTTAAAATAATTTAATTGAATCAACTCCATCTCATTTATAATTGAAATATCTCCATTTTAACCAAATGATGATATTTTCCTTTATTTTGTTCTATTTTTAATGCTTTTATGACTTTATTTTCATTTTGGGGAAAAAGTCTCATTATAGAAAATAAATTTAATGTTTCCCTTGATGATAAGTTTGCATAGTTCTTTAGCTTTCAAAACAATAAGATACATGCAATGAAATTTTAAGGGTCAACTGCCTCACTAATAAGTCTCATAAAATTGAACAGCCTAATGTTGAATGACAAAAACTAGCATACTAATATCTTTCTATATAACCTTATGCTAAAAGGAAAATTACTAAATTTGATCTAGCATATATCAAATCGAAACACATTATTCTAAGTGCAAAAACCTAAAATACTTCACCACTTTATGATATCAAATTCCACTAAGATTAAAAAGCCAAAATATTAATTTGAATTAAATGTATATCTACCAAACTATAACACCTTATTGTAAAGGACAAAGCTAGGTTGTTGACATCAACATATATAGTCACACACATTTGCATTGCTTCTATACTAGAAATGGTTTCTTGTGCTAAAATGACTTAAATTTAGCTAAAGCTATAGAAACATAAGTAATTTTTTTAATTAAAAAAGTTAGGACCTTACAAGTAACTAAGAATGATACATGATACATTCAAACATAGTACAAACTCTCATATCCCCATAAGAGGTAAAGGCCAACAAAAAATACATTCATAAAACTCATAACAAAGTTATGAAATAAAAGAAAAAAGAAAATGAAAATAATTACGACCTCACTCCTCAAAAATACTGATTCACCCCCCCTCTCAATATTTTAATGTTCAACAATTGGTATCAAAGCAAGGTTCCTTGAAGAAAAGCCTAACATCTTGAGGAAGATCTTGGAAGTTTGAACACATGGTAGACAAGAAGTGTCTTGTTCCTCTGGAAGAAACTTTTTTAATTGAATATGTAGAAGATGATTGCATGTTTGACAAAGAAGAACTTAAGGCTACTCTTGAAGATCTTGACAGAGCTGAAACTGAGAATAAAAGTTTGAAGGAAAGATTAGGAGAAGCAAATGAATGCATCAAAAAATTGAGAGAACAAATCAAGAAGATCAAAGAAATGCATAGGGAAGTCAATATATGGTTGAAGCAAGCAAATGAAGAGATCATCGGACTGAAAGTGCAAGTGGAAAAAAATAATAGAATTGAGGATTGTCTAAATACTAAAGTACAAAGCATGGCTAAAGAATGCTCTAGACTTGAACAAGAAGTGGTAAATCTCATATCTGATCTAAAAAAGGCAAGAACACATGAGGAGAAATTCAAAATGAGTACTACAATGCTTGATGAATTACTTGCAATATAGAAACCTTCTAAGGACAAAGGTGGTTTGGTACTTGAAGAAGGATAGAGTTCAAAGGAAAATCAGACACCTATCAAGGTTGCCAATCAAAAGAAGATTTAAGGCAATAGGAGACAATTCAGAAATCAAAGAAGCAATGTTGGAAGACCTCCTATCAGATAACCAAATATATAAAGGTACTCATATTTCAATGGTATTTATTTCTCATGCAATAAATATGGACATAAATCAATAGAATGTAGGAGTAGAATGAATCAGAATACTAGATTCTTCTCTGAAAAATGTTTTGCATGCAAGAAATTTGGACATAGAAGTACTGAGTGCATAAGTCAAATGATGAATAGATATAACACAGGGAGAATGTTTCAATATTTTAATGGCTACTATTATACATGCAATATATTTATACATAAGAATAGCCGGTGCAAATCAAGAATGAATAGAATTATATTCGATCAGAAAATGTTGTGTGCTACTTTTACAAAAATCCTAGACACATTTCAAGATTATGCAAAAGCAAAAATAGAGGAAAATCTAATCCGGTAAAGAGGAATGAATCTATGAAGGAAGTTAATTCTATTGAGGTTAAGAAATAAATGGAAAAGATATGGAGAAAGAAAGATGAGTTTAAGAATAGAGATGAATCAAGAACTTTAAATGCATTTGTACTTGCCTTTGGTACAAATTTAATTCTTATGGAAACTAAGCCCATGCAAGGCTTAGGGGGAACAATAATAAAAAATTCTAAAAGCCCCCTGAAATACAAGGCATCAATTCATGACATGAAGATATGTCTTGAAAAAGGAATTTCTGAAGCTATTGAAGAAAATTGCAGAAGGAAATACTATGATTGTGGAAGGTTGTGGAGCATCTACAAATTAACTGTAGATACAAAGTTTCAAAGTTTGACAGATTTTTATTCAACATTTATTGCTGACACATTTATAGATATGGGTCAAATCATGGAGTTAAAAACATATTTGAGAAGACAAATTTATTTGATGTGAAGGAAATGCAAATTGAAGAAGAGGAAGTGGATTCAAGGCATGTTCTAGAAGCAAAACATCGAAACCCTAATCTTTGCTCGAGAAAATTCAAGAGGTATTTTGCTTACACAATTATTTTCTAAATTTTTTAATTTTTAATTTAATGTATGGTTCGAAGGTAGTAAATGTTTCAGACATACCTCAAATTAAATTAAAAAGGTTTTCTTCAAAAAATATGTCAGAAGACTCAGCGGGTGCATTTTTTGGCACTCCCCTTAGAGTTTTTCCTATTGAGGATATATATGCATACATATATGGAAAAATAGAAGAAATTACCTCTATTAGATTGAGTATGTTGTGGATAAGTGAATTGGAAGAAATTTATAATACCATCAAACCGGAGTACAAAGCCCTAGTTGAAAAGAAGTTGGATGTATGGCAGAAATTTCCACTGTTTGAATTTGACAAGAAGTACATTTGAATTGTTTTGAGCAAGATTCATGATGAGTCTATTTGGATTGATTGTGCACACTCGATAACCAAAGAAGAAATAAGGGATGTGATTGGTTTGTGTTCCACCGAACCAGTTCCAAGGTGGAATTATGTCAATGAATAAGAATTAATAGAAAAGATTGGTGCAACTCTCCAAGGAAAAGAACTTATCCTGAGTACATTTAGAAATCCGGCTATCCAGTATGTCACAATGGTTGTTGGAAATAAAATTTGTCTACCTAATGATGGCCATACAATCTCTACTATTGCTACTCACATTACATTTGACATGATTGAGAATGGTGTGGATTATGATCTTTGCGAGCTACTTCAACAACACCTAGTGAAGAATTTGAAAGAAATCAAAAAGAAAAAGAAAAAGAGTACATTCTGGTATGTTACTTGAATGGTTTTCTTACTATTCTACTTCATGAAGGAGATATCGGTGATTGGAAGAGTAGAATATACAAATACATAATCGGTAGCACACTAGATAAGGAATCTTATGATGAATCTTGGTGGATTGGATGCTCAAGAAGTTTCTCTTGTAGCATCCTTTGGAATGTTTTAGATGAGGATGAAGAAGAGAACAAGAATACCAGAAAGTGTGGTAGAAAAATACTCCTAAGACATCAATTTACTTGTCTCTACTGATTTTTGTTACATAGAAGCAATTGAACCTAGAATTGTGTGGATTTTTGAGTTAGATTATAAAGTATCTGTGGAAGAAGTTGATCATTATGGAAAAGTGCTTCTAGAAATCCCAAAGGACCCTAGTAGAATAGGTTTAGAATAAAATTCTATGACTGAAGCCTTTGGTAGTACAAGAAGAAGAAGAAAGAAAAGAAAAGGTGTTGTTATCAAGCAAGGGATCACAGAACAAGAAGTAAGTCAATTTGATGTGTCTCTACATGAGCATGAAAGTGCAAGCATACAAGACTTGGATGAAGCACTAAAATATTTACAAGAGGTAATTCTCATGCTAGCATTAATTCATCTACATCCACTTTATAAAATATAAGGAGTATGGTTGATTCATTAAAGGTATACATCTTCGGATCAAAAGAACAAATAGGAAATGAGTTATAAGCTAGAACTATAGAGGAAAATATAGAAGGCATCAAAAAGAAATTTCCAGATGCACACCACAGAGTCTTCAAGGGACTGAAGGATGTTCAGGATTGTGAAGAAGAAGCATAGGAATTAATATCCTTATGTCTGAATTGATCTAACTAGACACTAAATACAATGAGTTAAATGATTTGAAATGAAATTCAGTTGAGCACTCAAGCAAATTTTTATAGTTTGGCAAACGAAAGGGAAAATAAAAGATGGTCTTACATCATGCAATTGCAAGATAAATTCTTTAGCTTACAGAATCAAGAACAAAGATAATCAAGAAATATGTAGCACTAAGAGATTTAGTAAAAATAAGACACACTCCTATATCCAGTGCCCTTGCTAGTGTTGACAATCTATCAGAAATAAATCTCAGCCCCGGCACTATGGAAGAAGGCATAGAATCTCTGATAAAGCTTGAATTATCATACAAGACTCTTGTACATGAAAAAGGTTCTTGGGAATATGGAAAATATACTTGACAAGATGTCCTAAAGAATCTCAAGGGAGCTTCATCTTCGGGTTGATATGTTCTTATCTTTTTTATCAATTATTCTTTGCGTTGATGTATGCATGCATATATCCAAGGGAAATACACTGGACCTCCCCCCTCCCCCTGCATGACCTTTTCCATTGATTTCAAAGGGGGGGAGATAGATAGTGGAGAGATAATGTAAGAGATAGTGAGAAGAAAAACATTTTTGGATGTCTGGAAAATATTTTTACAAAGTCAAGGTTAATTTTGAAAGGGGGATTTAAGGTTAGGAAGAAATGGTTTTGTTTCATGATATGAAAAATGTTTTTGATATGCATGTTGCCATCAATGACAAAGGGGGAGATTGTTGGATGTTTGGAATTTTGTCATTGTTGATACATCTTGGAAATATGAGCATGAAGTGTACATACATAGGTTGATTCGATTGACCCAGTGTTGTCATTGATGTCAACATTGTGGGGAAGCATTTTTCATGTTATCTGTACAAATACTAACTATACCAGAAGCTTATCTATCAGAGATTTGGTTAAGCATTCTCTGTTGATGATGTTGTGGTCTAGTGCATCAGTTTTTGGGTCCACACTTCACCGCAAAAAGAGATGTAACTTTGCGCCTTTAATCATATCATTATGAATGATTCATATAGCTATATTCAAGATCTCAAGAATTTTTATGAAGTGTACTAGAAGTTATCAATGACAGAGTTCAAATCTATATATTACTGTCATATCTCTTATCAATATGCCATAGTGGGAGATTCCACATTTTCTTGAGAAGGATGTTTTGATGTTGCAGTTCTAAATGTAGTCTCTATGATGTTGGTGAAATAAGAAACTAAAGAAATATCAAATCTAAAAAAATTCCATTTTGAGAAGCATGTGTATAATTGGAAGTTTTTTGTGATTAGGTCCTATTCATAGCCAACCTAATGCATGATATTGTTGAGAAGATTAAATATATATTACAGATTTTGGTTGGATCTATTTTAGGTCCATGTCAACTTGAATTGAGCGAAAAGATGATTTTAAATCTTGTATGATGTTGACAAAGAGCTATTTTGGATTATTTTGTTTACATCTAATTAGGTCGACCTAATTGATGTGTGTGGATGTACTTGGGTATATATATATGTGAGATATTTTGGACTTGTAAGGCATGTGAAAGTGTGTGAGAGACAAGTGAATTTGAGAGACTAAATGACATATCAAATGTGAATGGTGTTGTATGATGTGAACATGTGAATTCAGTGGTAGGAGATCATATACAAAGCAAAATTGTTGTGCGACTACTAAGAAGAGAAATACTTCATATTCAGAGCTTCAAACGAACTGAAATACAACACAAGGAAGGTGCACTTTGTATCAGTTCATACTTTGGCAGTGAGCTACCATTTTTTATTGTACTTTACTCTGGCTATGAGCCTTATAAGGATAGTGTGTCCTAGCAGTGAGCCCATGTAATATACTATATTCAGATATAATATATTGTGAGCTAATCCTCGCCGTGGTTTTTCCCATTTTGGTTTTTCCATGTAAAAATCTTGGTGTTCATGTGTTTTGTGGATTTGTGGATGATTCATGCTTTCATTTCTCATTTTAGTTAATATGGTTTAGTGGTTGAATTTGCTATGTTCAAAAAGTTATAGAATACTGATTTTTTGGCAAAACAAGGATAGAAAACTGAGAGGGGGGGTGAATCAGTTGTCACAGAAATTTAAAATTTTCAAACTTTGCTAAACTTAGTCTCACATCTGATGAATAAGCAATTAACCAAAAAAAATTAGCACATCAGAGAGACAGAGAACACCAAGATTTTTTATGTGGAAACCCTGTTAGGGGAAAAACCATGATGGAGGTCAGTCCACAATATTATACCCTATTAAAAGTATAATGAGAAATAATGGGAATGCACATGCATTCAGGAACACTTCCTAGAGCTCACTGCTCAAATACAAAAGAGGACTCATTGTCCAAAGAAAGGTTTGGATTAAAACCATCCAAATTGTTAACTAAGAAAATAGCTTCTGCACAAGCCTGATTACAGTTCCAGTTAAGCACAGAAAAACCTTCTTCACTCTTTGCTCAAACTTCTTCACACTTCGCCCAGTATTCTTCACACTTTTCTCTACAATTGAATGATATTCACACATACACACATGGGATCACACCGAGCACTATTTACACTGATGAAACAATCGCTCTTATATATCCGCAACAAGAGATTACATCAACAACTTAGTCGGCCAGAAAAATAAAACATATTTACAATGTCGGCCCAAATTTACAATTAAATTTTTAATGTGAATCCACCAAGGTCAGCCACAACATAGTGGAGACCCAAATTAACAACTCCAACACGAAAATACTTCAATTAATTTCACCTCGAAGATCCACCACACATTACACCCATCATGTTGGCCAAGAACATGAGAAATCGAACATACAAAGAAAAATATTTGACCACGAGCACACCGATCAATGTGGACGTACCACAAAGATAGATCACGATCTAGAAACATCCAAGAACACCAAGAAACAATAGAGAAACATCTGCAGCAAGTAGAATTACCAAAATCACACAAACTTCACTCAAGAACACTGACAAAGACCATAGAAATACTATCATACCACAACACGATCAAATCTTCACGTGAACCTCTAAAACTTTTGGTAGATGATCTAGATACTCTCAAACATAAACCCTTTATTCCACAGTAGTTGATCTTCAACGAACAGAACAAGACACCTTCCACTGGGAACCTAGAACACTTTCTTTTACAATTTTCTCAATATCCTCAACATATACAGCCTTCAATACACCAAATGCTAATAGTGTTGACATCAATGACAACCATATATCAGTAACACATCCATAGAATCCAACAATCTCCCCCTTTGTGATTGATGGCAACACATGATGTGAAAAATACCATCAACCCAACACATCTGACTCTTCTCCTCAATTGTTCTTCTCCCACAAGGGTCTTCTCCTTGGAATATTTTTCACATTGCACTTCTCCCCCTTTGACATAAATGGAAAAGGTAACCATGACCTTCCCATATACACGCTTTGAACCACATATCTGCACATCTAACTACTCCCCTTGAGTAGAAGCCACAGAAACATCAATCTGAATCAGAACATAGCAATGAAGCTCATGGATTGATGTGAGTAAATGCATCTTTTAGTTCTTATCAGGAGGGGTAATCACCCCTAGCATTTCTCTGAGATACTCAAAAGTATCCTTTTGAAATGACTTAGTAAAGATGTCTGCAATCTATTCTTTGGTAGGCACATACTCCAATCTGACTTCTTTCTCATTCACTTTCTCCCTCAAGAAGTGAAACTTGATTGATATATGTTTAGTCTTAGAGTGTAGAATCGGATTCCTTGAAATATTTATTGCACTTGAATTGTCACAGTATATGGCAATAGGCTCTTCGTATATCACCCTGATATCTTTCAACTTTTGTTTCATCCATATCACTTGAGTACAATTATTTGCAACAGTAATATATTCTGCTTCAACAGTAGATAGAGAAATGGAATTCTACTTTTTGCTCAACTAGGACACCAACTTCTTCCCTAGGAAGAAAGCACCACCACTAGTACTTTTCCTATCATCTACATCTCCAGCTCAATCCACATCAGTATATGCACTCAAAATGAGATCATCATCCTTTGGATACCAAAGTCCAAAATCAACTGTTCCTTTCAGATATCTGAAGATTCTCTTAATAGCAGTCACATGTGATTCTTTTGCATTAGCCTGAAATCTAGTAACCATACATACAACATTCATAATATCTGCTCTAGTTTGGGTTAAATAGAGCAATCCACTGATCATTAACTTGTATCTAGTTTGATTCGCCTTGGGAAAATCATCATTCTGTGTTAAATTGCATCTGGTCACCATGGGAGTACCAACGGGCTTTGATTCTTCCATCCCAAATTTCTTCACTAACTCTCTCACATATTTGGACTAAGATATGAAAATTCCCTTATCTAATTGGGTAACTTACAATCCCAGAAAGAACTTCATCTCTCCAATCATACTCATCTCAAATTCACCCTTCATCTCATCAGCAAACTTCATACATATATTGTCATCTCCTCCAAAAATGATGTCATCAACAAAAACTTTTATAATTAACTCTTTATCATGATCCAATTTTAAATATAAGTTTCTATCAATAGTACCTTTAGTAAATCCAAGCTTTAGTAAGTATTTTTCCAATCTAGCATACTGGGCTCTAGGGGCTTGCTTAATTCCATATAGAGCTTTCTTCAAGCGGAAAACCATATCTTCCTTTTTAGTCAGCTGAAATCCATCTGGTTGTTCAATGTATACTTCTTCCAATTCTCCATTCAGAAAGGCTAACTTTACATCCATTTGATAGACTTTATAGTTTTTATAAGCCGCATAAGCAAGAAATAATTTAACAGATTCAATTATGGCAACAAGGGAAAAAGTTTCTTCAAAATCAACACCTTCCATTTGAGAATACCCTTTACATACCAGTCTTGCTTTATTCTGGACCACTTCACCTTGTTCATTCAGCTTGTTCTAAAACACCCATTTAGTACCAATCACATTTTTATCTTTAGGTCTGGGAACAAATGTCCACGTGTCATTCTTTTCAATCTGTATCAACTCTTCCTTCATAGCTTCCATCCAGTGTTCATCTTGGCAAGCTTCAGTGACATCTTTAGGTTCAATCTTGGAAATCAGGCAATACTCTTCTACAATATTTCTTCTAGTTTGCACACCTTTACTCTTATCTCCTATAATTTGACTTTCAAAATGATTTAGCTTTACATACCTTGGAGTTTTGGGACTTTCACAAGCTTCTGGTTCTTCTAATCTTTCTTTTGCACTTGCACTTGTCTGTGCTTCCTAACTTACTTCATTTACCGGAACAAATTGAGATTTCTTTACTGGAACATATGGAATAATTTGAAGTTGGTTTTGTGTCTGAGAATTCTTCCCTTGGCTTGTATTGTCTTCATCTTAATCATAACCATGATATCTGGATGATTTGGCAGAGTCCTCATTAACTCTGACATTTGCACTCTTAACCATCTTTCTCAATCTTCTGTTATAGCACCAGTAAGCCTTGCTTTTAGTAGAGTAACCTAAAAAGATTTCCTCATCGCTTCTTGCATCAAACTTTCCTATATCATCATCTCTCTTGATATAACATTTGCTTCCAAAGATCTTGAAATATTTAATAGTAGGCTTATATCCAAACCATAGCTCAAAAGGGGTCTTACTAGAATTACCATTAACATTTACCCGGTTTAAGGTATACACAGCAGTGCTTACAGCTTCACTCCAATAGATATGGGGCACATTTCCTTCTATCATCATTGTTCTAGCAGCATCCAAAATTGTTCTATTCTTTCTCTCTGCAACTCCATTTTGTTGAGGGGTTCGGGGAGCAGATAACTATCTTTTGATTCCATGTTCTTCACAAAAAGAGTTGAACTCCCTAGAGGTGAACTCACCACCTCTGTCAAACCTCAAGCATTTTATTTTTAGACCTTTCTCATTCTCTTCCATAGCCTTGAAACTTTTGAACTTTTCCAGTGCTTCACATTTTTCTCTTAAGAAAGAAACCCATATCATTCTAGAGTAATCATCAATAATCAACATAAAGTACCTTTCTCCATGAATACTTCTGACTCTGGAGGGACCACAAAGATCAGTATGTAGTAGCTCCAACAAATCATTTGAATGATATTGTTTGCTCTGAAAGGAGACTCTAGTCTGTTTACCCATCTGACACTCCTTACAAATTGTGTTAGTAGGCTTCACTAGCTTAGGTAGATCTCTTACTACTTGAGTGGATCTTACCTTGAAAATGTTATCAAAATTTACATGACATAGCCTCCTATGCCACAACCATATTTCATCTACTTGATCAATTAAACAACTCTCACTAGCAGTATTGAGGTGAAAAATATTACCTTTTGTCTTTCTACCTATAGTAATCATATTGCCAGAACTTCCACGTATCTTGCATCTTCCATCTTTGAATTGTAAATCATATTCTTTGTCCACCATCTTTCCAACACTCAAAATATTGTGCTTCAGGCCTTCAACATAAAGAACATCATCAGTGTTATGCTTACCACCAAGACAAATGGAACCTTTTCCACGAATCACACCAGCATTGTTGTCTCCAAATCTTACAACACCACCATCATACTTCTCTAGACTTACAAATTTGTTTTTATCACCAGTCATATGATGTGAGCATCCACTATCAATAACCCACTCATCCTTTTCTTCAACTCGGGTTGCACGAGCTTTCTCATCTTTAGCAGATTCAGTAGACACAGGACTATTTTCAATGGTAGCAATGAAAACCCATTCGTCTTCATTTCCATTATCTTTATTAGACTCATCATTAGTCACTCCTTCTTCAGCAAAGTAACATTTCTTTTGGAATCTAGACTTGTTAGGCTTAGATCTAGGAACTCTTTTAGGACATCTTGATGCAAAATGACCTATTTTTCTGCAATAAAAACATTTAATAGGCAACAATCCTTCATACTTACCTTTTCCTTTTCCTTCTTTCTTTACAATCAGTGCTTCCAATTCTTCTACATCTCTTTCTTTATCTTCAAGTTGTTGTAGTTCTTCATCATACTTGTATATCTTTCTGGAACATTCTCCTAGACCATATATTTGCTTGTTACTTCTAGATACAGTAGCCTTGAATGCAAATTTAGTCTTTGGAATAGATTCACCAAATTCACTTAATTCAAAAGCAGTAAGCTTACCAACCAGCATGTCTCTTGTCATTTTTGTTACTGATCTGAGCTCTTCAATAGCATGAGCCTTCACTTTGTAGGAGGGAGGAAAGGATCTGAGTATCTTAGCCACAATTTCATCCTCATCCAGAGAACCACCGGCGCATCTAATACCCATCACTATTTCATTTACTCTTTGCATAAAAGAAGTGATATTTTCAACTTCACCCATCTTCAAATTCTCATACTTTCCTTTCAAACTCTTTAGCTTAGCCATCTTCACCTCTGCATCTCCTTCATACAAAGTTTCTAGCTTCGTCCAAATCTCATGAGCTATCTGCAAACCTATCACATTTACCATCTATGAATCTGTCAGAGCACTCACCAAAGCTTCAATAGCCCTGATATTATTTTCAGCTTCTTTGATCTCATCAGTAGTGGAGGGACCATTTTGAGGAATAATATATGGATCTTTTGTAATCTTCCAAAAAGCTTCACCAATATACCTTAGGTGACATTCCATCCTGACTTTCCACAATGAGTAGTTAGTTTCATCAAATCTAGGACTATCCTTCTTGTATGTTGCCATCTCGGATCACCTCAAGCTTTTAGACTTCTTCAGAGGAACCTGCTCTGATACCAATTGTTGGAAAAACAAGGACAAACAACTGAGAGGGGGGGTGAATCAGCTATCATAGAAATTTAAAATTTTCAAATTTTACTAAACTTAGTCTCACATCTGATGAATAAGCAATTAACCAAAAACAATTAACACATCAGAGAGACAAAGAACACCAAGATTTTTTACGTGGAAACCCTGTTAGGGGAAAAACCACGGTGGAGGTCAGTCCACAATATTATACCCTGTTAAAAGTATAATGAGAAATAATGGGAATGCACATGTATTCAAGAACACTTCCTAGAGCTCACTGCTCAAATACAAAAGAGGAATCATTGTCCAAAGAAAGGTTTGGATTAAAACCATCCAAATTGTGAACTAAGAAAACAGCTTATACACAAGCCTGATTACAATTCCAGTTAAGCACAGAAAAACCTTCTTCACTCTTCACTCAAACTTCTTCACACTTCGCTCAGTCTTCTTCACACTCTACTCTACAATCGAATGATATTCACACATACACACATGGGAGCACACCGAGCACTATTTACACCAATGAAACAATCGCTCTTATATATTTGCAACAAGAGATTACATCAACAACTTAGCCGGCCAGAAAAATAAAACATATTTACAATGTCGGCCCAAATTTACAATTAAATTTTTAATGCGAATCCACCAAGGTCAGCCACAACATAGTGGAGACCCAAATTAACAACTCCATGAAAAGACTTCAATTAATTTCACCTTGAAGATCCACCACACATTACACCCATCATGTCGACCAAGAACATGAGAAACCGAACATACAGAGAAAAGTATTTGACCACTAGCACACCGATAAATGTGGACGTACTACAAAGATAGAGCATGATCTAGAAACATCCAAGAACACCAAGAAACAACAGAGAAACATTTTCAGCAACTAGAATTACTAGAATCACACAAACTTCACTTAGGAACACTGACAGAGACCACAGCCATACTGTCAAACCACAACACAATCAAATCTTCATGCAGACCTCTAAAACTTTTGGTAGATGATCTAGATACTCTCAAACATAAACCCTTTATTCCACAACAGCTAATCTTCAACGAATAGAACAAGACGCCTTCATGACCTACACAATTCCACTGGGAACCTAGAACACTTTCTTTTACAATTTTCTCAATATCCTTGACATATACAGCCTTCAATACACCAAATTCTAATAGTGTTGACATCAATGACAACCACATATCAGAAACACATCCACAACATCCAACATGTTTCACCCCCATCCTCTCAATATTCTGAATGTTCAACATATATATACTAGCATAAATAAAAATTTGGGTAAATATTTTGGAAAAATTCAATGTTGATATTAATATAACCACTTTCTCAACACAAATATCTTGAAAGGGAAAGGTGAGAGCATACAATGAATATTTGAACAAGCCTCAAGAGTAAATTTTGCTGTACTAGATGTTTCCCTAGAAAGATATTTGATATTATACGATATGATCATTCTTGTAATAGATTATTTCATTAACAAAAATATAGAAAAGAGTGTGGCAAACATAACACTAGAGTATATGGAATTGAAATAACAAAATTGTGTTATCATGAACCTCTTTGAGGGGGCAACCTCCTAGACCAATACTTAATACAATTTCATGAATCCCCTTACAATAACCTATTTCTTATACTTATGTTATTCTATTCAACTATACATGAATCCCTTGATCTATTATACAATATACAATAGCATAAATTGTGCCTCCAAGGATTTATTTCCTAGAAATGATGAGACATGTGTATTTAATTGATGAAATTCCATTTCAAAAACTATAAGGGATGTCACATTCTTCCTCCCTCAATGGTATTTGGAGATTTTACCTTTGAAATTAATATTCTTAAAGAAATATCAATAACGTTATAGATAACATGGGAATGTTCCTTGTTAAGTGGAGATCATACAATACAAAAGTATTCATTAACATCTTAAATGGTCAATTCAAAGAAGAATTTGACAATTAGTTTTATGTGGAACTAATCAAGAGTTGTAATAATTAATTTGAAGTTAAGGTTAGACAAGAAGCATTTTTTTAAGTGTAACTAGTTAAAATTAAAAAAATAAATGGTTGACCCAAATTACCTAGGTTTCTTTACTCACATCAAATATCCTTGAAAAAAGATGGAAGAATATGTGAAGGATATAGAGAAATGTATCAAGATGCTAAATAATCTTGGTATTTCATAAGGCACATGAAACTATAAAAATATTTACCACCTAGAGTCCCATTTCCATTAGCATAATTGGCATTTGTGTCACCCTTGTGGATTGACACTCTAGCAATACCACTTGATCATTTCCAATTGATTGCATATTAAAATGCTTTAAGGAGGTAGAAAGAAGTGAGCCTCCCAAGGTAAAGAATATTGTCAAGGGTCTCCCTATAAAATTTAAAGTAGAGATGGTTTTAAGAGTGTTTTTTTGTGTGTCTCATTTTGGTTTTATGCTAGAATATAAGAGGAGATTTTTTGATACTATTTTGAAATAGAAAGAATAAAAACTAACCAAAAATATTTTTTTAAATTAACTTAAAGAATAATGTGTCTCCTAAGATAAACAATGAGATGGGTTGATTTTTTTCAATTATAAAAAATGTAAATGTTGAAATGATAAATTGAATTTAGAAATGGAAATAATTGGAAAATAAGAAACTAGATACAAAAGTAGTATATCACTATCTAGGATGCAATTGTAATGCATTATTGTTAGTCTCATGTAATGTAGTCTTTTTTACATAGTGTTATCCTAGAAAGTTACAAAACTCAACCAATCATCCAGATTTTGACTTCCTTGCACAATAGAAGACAAAAGGAAAGCATATCAACAAAGAGGAGAATACCAAATACTGAAATAGTAAATCAAATTTAAAATAACTAAATTAAATTAAATAACAAGATGAAAAAAATTAGGTAAGAGTATAAGAATATATTTGCGTGTTTGTATAGCTTGTAAATGTTTTTCTTGGATAAAAGAGATGATTTGGACTACTTGGGAGATTGGCACAAATAAACGAGCCCCTATTTAGCCTTTCAAACTCCACATGCATTCAATGATGTAGATGGAATAAAAATTGGTGCATGCACCTTGCCTAAGTGTTTCTAGGAATAAGATTAGCAAATTAATATATATGAATTTATCACTCCTAGATCTACAAGAAGTGATAGAATAGTGTCAAGAAGGAACGAAAATAAAGATCTCAATGTGCCAACAAAGGTGTCTACAACAAAAATCTCACAACAACAATGACAATGAAAAAAAAAATAGAAACTTGAACAATATCACCTAAAAATCATAATGGATGTCCTCACTTATGGAAATGCCTCACAAAAACAATGTTGGATGGAGAAGAGTGCTAGCTCAAATATTGTAGATAGTTGTCAAATTCTAGAAATATAGCTTGAGATATTATATATTGAGAGATATAAGGAAAATTAGTGCCACAATAGAATATGAAGAGAAATACACTTTGAACTAGCTATTGGGATTCATTTAAGGAATTTACAATGCATTCTCAATGAGAGAAGGGTGGAAAAATTAAAAGAAAAGGATTTTGTATCACTAAAATATTATTGGATGCTAGCATGTTGTATGGACATCTATACACCATGTTGGAATCCAATTATTATAGGTCATTTGCATGGTTGATATAGCATGTTATTTTATAATTTTTTCTTTTCAACTTCATGTTGTCATCGAATTAAAATGTACAAGATAAATACAAAAGTAACATTAGTTAAAATATAAAAGGTAAAAACACATAAAGATATGTAACACAAGTTGGCATGAGGGGAAGGAAAAGGATAATGCAAGAAAAAAATATCCTAAGAATATATTAGGGGCTACAAACACTAAAGAAAGCCCAAAAAATAAAATGAAAATAACTAGGGTATACATTTTTTCTCCACTATAGTAGGTTGATGACACTAAGTGATAAGTTATGCTAAAGTACAAAAAATATAACATCATAAAAATAATAATTTATAGGATACACAATAGTTTCTCCAAGCAAGGGAATCATTCCTAGGCTAAGAAACTAAAAAAAACATGTTAAGCAATAAAAACCAACAAGATAGAGACATTAAATAAATATAACCTAAAAATTAAGAGTCTTACCAGATCATAAATATAACATACAAAATACATATACAAACACAAACAAGAAAAATACAAAAGAAACATACAAATGCAAAGAATAAATAAAAATTAAGTTTTCTAATGCACTTTATTGAATTAGAAAATGGAAACTATATTCTCAGCATGCTTTACTATTAGGAAATTGTGGGGCATGGTTTAAGGTCTATTATGCTTTGTTGCTAGGAATCATGCAATACCCTCAAAGATCACAAGTACTAGCATAATTTATGTTAGATGACCCGTAAAGAGTATAAAAAGTAGTTGATATGTGTAACATGGACTAGGGTATTCTATTTCTAGGTGGCTTATATGAAAATATAACATCAAGGATTACATGGACTAGCATACTTCATTGCTATGTAATATTGATAAGGGTAGTAAATACAAGTGGCACTCTATACCTTGGACCAAAAGCTACTAATGCTTCAAGGATCATAATTATAGTGTAGAATAGGTGCATATATGTGGATACACATGTGAGCATGTAGATAATTCCCCTCTTAAAATAATTGTAGAAATAAAGAGTATGCAATTTATTTTAAGTTAAAAAAATGAAAGGTGAAGAATATCTAGGGGTCATATATGAATGGATATGTTCTAAAAGTAACTAGAAGAGATGACCCAAGGAGAGGTATAAAATATTACACTTCTAAAATAACCATGAAGCACCAAAAATCATCCTCATGAAATTACAAAGAAATGAAAGACAAAGCCAATAAAGAAATAAGTAGCATTACATGAAGCACACAAAGGGATATATATACATGCTCGAGGTATATGTGTGTGTGTGTGTGTAATAATGATATGATTAGAGAATATGGATTGAATTTCCATCATCTCCCAAGCATATAAAATTATATTCAAAAAGGAAAAAAACACGTAGTCAATAAACAATCAGAAATATTTTTATTGGGTCAACATGGAAGACACCTAAATTTCTCAATGTTTTTTTCATCATGCCTAAAATACATAAAAGATTAAACACATTGCATATAAAATAAAGTAGATACACAAGGAATACAATTATAATATGGTGTTATTTTTGTATCTATGCACCTACAAGGGTAACATGGGTCCTCTAGGGAAAACTATTAAGACATATAACAAACAAGCGTATGGGGGTACAAAATTATATCTAAGAAATAAACATACTAACTAAACACATAGGCACACATGAAATGAAAATACTACTCAATGGGATCTTGACAATGGGATTTTGATCCATCAGTTAAGTCATTTCCCTCCCAATCTTTCCCAAGTGGGAGTAGAGGATCACTTGATGGTAGAGAAAACACTATAATAGCATAATAAGTAGAATAAATATGTTGAGTAGAAGCAACATCCTAAGTAGGAGGAAGAGGAGAAACATCCTCATGAGTGTTCATTGAAGGGATGATTATTAGCAATCATATAAAGATCATAGAGAGTCAATACAATTAGATTTCCACAATCCATCTGAAATTAGTTTTGTTGCTTCTAGATGAAAAAATTGGAACACAATCGAATCCAGAAGCAGAAAAACTAATCATAGAGAGTGCCAATACATTTGAAACTGACTAAAAAAATACTCATATGGAGAGGGGCCTATGAATCATGTGTGGAATACATAACCAATTGATTATCCATATTGCTATCAACATGCATGTGAGCACTAGGATCAATAGATTGAGGTGGGCAAAGAACCTCCACACTATGGGAAATCAATGCAAAAGGGTTTAGATGTGTTAAATGAGATTAGGACAAATTATTGAAGGGTGGGTTGGGTAGTTCCTAGGTTTGTATTTAGGAGGTGGAGAATTGATATCAATGTCTAATGGGGAGGTGAAAAGCTATGGAAAGATATAATTAAAGGTGCACATGAAAGGAATAACGGAAGCAAGGGTGGTGCTAAATATGACACTCACATTGGGTAATCAATAGGATGAGAAAATAGGAGTTATTCTGGGGTCTTCAAAAATAAAGGAGGATCAATGGAAGGAGCCAAGACTACTTGACCCATTCAGATATTTTTTATTTAGGTTCCATAGGAGGGTTAGAAGGTGGAGAACTAAAAGAGGGTTGATCAAGGATAGATATAGTAGTGACACAACATTGAAACTTATGCAATCAAGTCAATTAGTTTTT
Source organism: Sequoia sempervirens (assembly GCA_007258455.2). Classification (NCBI taxonomy): domain Eukaryota; kingdom Viridiplantae; phylum Streptophyta; class Pinopsida; order Cupressales; family Cupressaceae; genus Sequoia; species Sequoia sempervirens. The sequence goes on from VDFB02000003.1 coordinate 7,264,227, forward strand.
CCTACTCTATGGTTGAGATGCAAAGAAGGGTGAAATACATCCGGTATGGGTTGCTTTCCTCTATCTATCATAGGGGTGGAAGGAGGAACACGAGAAATTGGTGGAGGTCAATTAATCATGGGTGGGGGAAAGGGAGGATAAGGAATGGGAGGAGGAATCTAACTCATCATATATTTTTGATAAAGTTTAAATAAAATATTAAAAATAGGTCAAAGGGGGGCAGAGGGTGTGGGATACAAATAATCAAGTGAAAAGTTACCTGAGTTGATAGTGGTTGATACCAACCATGAGTAATTGAATGATCCACACCATTGTGCAGAAAATTTAAACACTTGTAGATGGTATAAGAAATATCTTGAATTACATTGAACCAAGGTAGCCTAATAAGATTTGAAAGTGATCGAAAGTAGGAATTACACCAAATGGAATGTCTAGGGTCTTTAATTTTACCTAGAAAAAAAATGATAGAATCTAGAGTAGGAATAAAAAGGTGTCCATATGTGTGCATGGAGATTTTAGATGGATCATAAAAATCCCTATGGATTTGGTGTGTTAGGTTAAGGTGTCACTAACCTTGCAAATGGAATATGTGTATTTTGTGTCTCATACAATCTTGGAAGGTGTACTTGGATTCCTAGCGTATAAATAAATAAATGATTTTTAATTTATATTCTCCTAGAATCTTGATCTTAGTTTTAATATGCATTCATGAGGGGGGTGGAGCACTATAATGGAAAAAATGTTTAGCTTTGGACTCTTTTAAGGAATATTATCAATCGTAAGCATCATAATGGATGGTACCCAAATGAGTTAGTGGACTCCAAAGTGTATCACTATACATGAGGATGTGAGCCATTGGAAAGTTATGAATCATAGATGCCTTTGTAGTTATATTTTATATTTGAGGATTCATTGATTGAGCCCATGCAATATCTATCTGAAGACATTGATTGCATTTAATATTCTTTGAAGATGATATCCAAGGTGGGTGTGGGGGTTTTACATGATATGATGGTTTTTCTACCCAATTTTTGGTGGAACCATTTATGGTTTTGTTGTCTCTCTTTGCTTATATATTGGAAATGTGAGATAGTGCTTTAATATTATTTTTTATAGTTACACAAGTCATGTTGAAATATTTTCAAAGTGTAGAGAGGAGGTGTATTGATATTGTATCCACATTATTTGAAGATTAATATATATTTTTTCTTGAAAGAGTTTCTCCATGTAAATCCTATTCTACTATGATTTGTTTTTTTTCTTATCTTGGATTTATGTTCAAATAAATAACATTTTTTTAGTAATCCAATTATTAAGAGACTAATTTTAGATTTTCATACACTTCAAGATAAGTTTTTTTGTAGTAGTTTCACCTTGTTTCTCAACATTTGGTATCAAAGTTGATAGTTCTATACAAAGGGGGACACTTTTATAGAAAGTGATTAAGGTTTTTTAGTTGTAGTGGGAGATTTTTCTTTGTGTGGTTTTACAAATTTGTAAAGAATTTAAAATCATCATATATACCTCTCATTTGGATATTGAGAAATTCAATGAAATTGGGCATAAGATGTGGGAGATATGATGAAAGTTATTCTTCAAGAAATAGATCAATAGAGAGTTGTTGAAAAAGACACAAATCCATTTGCAATGTTTGATGAAGATTGGTAAAATTTAGAAGAAAAAAAAGGCATAGGAAACCATTTAGTTATGCCTTTTAGATTCTATCATCTTGAATTTTTGTGGGTCCTATGCATACAAGTTATGGAAGAGGATAGGTGATATTTATCAAAATAAAATTCTAACCAATAAACTATTTCTCAAAAGATGGTTATATTCTTTGAAAATGAAATATGGTGATTCAATTGTAGATCATTTGAATTCTTTTCATTTTAATTTTATTTATTTTGTTTTTTAGATGTTAAGTTGGAATAAGAAGATGAATGTATTTTATTCTTTTATCTTTACTTGAATATTGAAAAAAATTAATTGTTTTCATTAATGGTGGTGGTGTAAATATCCATATGGATAATCTCATTGCAATCTTAAAAATCAAATACGTCAAATTGCAAAATCAAATGCAAGTCTTTTTTCAAATATTTTGCTTTACCAAAATCAAATGCGAACCATTTTTCAAATGCATCACAATGTCCACATCGGATGCAAACCAAAAAATCAAAAGTTTTGCACTTTTTCATATGCAAGCCGACACCATCAAAAGCTTCACATCGCACATAGACAAAATAATTAATGCATTCAAACTAATGACTAAAGACCTAAGGGATAGAAACATATTGCCTGAGGTGATCTGAATGGCCTTTGGTACTGTCAAACTCAATCTCCATGGTGAACAGCATGTGGAACACCAGCCATCTTTACAACAACTTCATGCTAAAATCTCTCTAGGAGCTCTAAAATATTTAAACTTGGAGTGTGAAAATGAGGAGAAAATGACACACCAAGGCCTATAAATAGACAATAAAACCATGGATTCACAACCCCCCATCCCATTTTTACCATGACCTACCTTTCCTGATCAGTTTCTTTGCCAAAATAAGCCTAATTTTCATCTCCATCTTTACTAAACTTATCCTATTTATCTATCATTAGCTCGACCTGAAAATTTATTTTTTTTCAGTCGATCTCTCGAGGGGGAAACCTACCATCCAACTATCATCCCTTTTTCCGCTAGGACATATTGGAACATCTTATCACCAAATTTTTCCATATCAACATGTCTTTGAAATAACGCAATAGAGTACATTGTCTCAAAGAGGGGCAAAATGTAGACACCTAAAAATTTCTAACATATTCTTCTAAATTCATCATTTTCTGTCATCATCACTCATCACCCCTTTCATCACTATTAATTAAATAATTTTCAATTATTTGATTGAACTAACCCATTTTCCACATTAATTAAATATTTTTTAATTATTTCATCATTTTTCTTCATCGCCTTTAATTAAAAACTTATTTAATTAATTAATCATTTTCCCTCATCCACTTTAATCAAATAAGTTAATTATTTGATCATTAATCTCCAATTATTCTTCCATCTTCATTATTTAATATTATTTAATTAAATCTTGCATTATCCTCTTAGCCACATAATTAAATAATTTCTAATTATTTAATTAAATCATGCATTCTTCTTGTCTCCTATAATTATTTTATTATTATTATTTAATTAGCTAATTATTCCTCCAAAAGTAAATAATTTATTTAGTTTCCACATTCCTAAAAATAAATAAAATCATTATTTTATTTATGTTAATTATATCATTTTTATCTTTATTCTTCTAAAAACTAAATTTAGAGACCACAACTAAATTTAGTGATCATTCCTAAATTTAGTAAGTTGATTGAACTTCAACCCTAGTTCACTCTCACTCACTTCACTTCATCTCTCCATGCAACCTCATGCATGATCATCCTGACCTCTCATCAATCATAATCTATTGATCTCATTTTACATCTCACACCATTGATCCTATATCTCTAAAACCTATAAATCATCCATCATTTGATCATTCAATCCTTCCTCGAATTGGTAGCCAAACTATACTCAATTTTCATCACGCTTTTCTTAACAAGGTTATGTTAAGTTTATGAGCAATCAACATATCATACAAAAAATCATAATTCTTAACTTTACAATGGAGTAAGGCTAGGTGTTTTTGGTGGAGGTAAAAGTAGATTAGATTAGATTTGACTTATGTTCTCTTTGATTGATTTCACTTCGATATTGCACACACTCTATTGAGATTAGGTTTATTTGATCATTGAGTTTGGATTATTGATTTTATTTCTATTTTATTGAATTCATTGATCATTTGATTTATTCCTATTCACACAAGCAATTCTTCTCACGAGACCTGTAGCAATAGCCCCGAGGCACTTGCAAAAAGGACATGTTCTACTACTACCCACAGCCACTACCTCTAGCTCACTTCCACCCCTCACACGACAACTATCACTTTCCACTGGCATTACTCTCATAACATCTACATGTAGCCACTCCAAGTTCATCACCAAACTACACGCAGTGTATCATTTCACTCCAAGTCATTTCCATGAATGTCACAACCTTTCTTTTGTATCTTTATTTTCTAGACACGTGCCATCACTCACTTGGTTTCTCAATACAGCAAGCTACATGTAGTCACATCCATTTACTCTCATCATCACATCTTTCTCAACTAGTTGCTTCTTAGTGGTCATCACATCAAATCACATGTGTCACCTTTTCGATCATCGTAACCATGACAAGTATTTTTCACATTATCAAATATAATTGGCATTAACTCTATTTATTTTCTCTGTGATTCACATTCAAGCAGCATTTATTTTATAATATATACATATCCATGATGCTCTAAACATAATTTCCTTTGTACTTATCACATGCCTTTCCATTTGAAGATAAATTAACACTTTAAGATGGGGGGAGGATTCCACATATTACAAATGTGGAAAATATTTAGGATGCCATACTAAGCCTTGTACCTTCATAATCTAATAACAAACTGGTTAAGTTGCATATACCATCAATTTTTTAGCACGAGAAACCTCTAGTAAAAGGCACTATCAGTGAAAATTGTGAAGTCAAAAACACAAAGATCTAGCCATTTAAAAAGGCAAGAAATAAGGCATAGAAACGAGTAGGTTGAAGAGGAATTCATCTAAAGAAGGCTATAGAAATATAGAATGGAGGGAGATATTATCAAAAGGGAACCAGTAGCCCATATTGTACTATTAGAAGATCGAGTTTTTTGGCCTATTTTTCAGCAAGAAGGATGGTTGGATTACTTTATTTGACTTATAGAATACAATGAGGATATGACACAAAAAAAATCCAACACATTACATAACAGTGAAGTTACAGTAAGAGGTCTAAAAGTGGATGCCTCAGAAGCAACAGTTGTTGAAGTCTTTGGGCTTCCCACAAATGGGGAAGAGTTTTTAGTGAGAGAAGATGCCATTATAGCTCAAACTAAATTCATGTATCTATGAGAGGAATCGAATTCCTCATCCCAGGGTACTAAATATTTTTCCTTACCTTGGTTATGGGAATCTATAGTTATGTACAAAATTAAATTTTTCACCTGTGATGATAAGAAATCCATTTTGTATACAATACACTTTAAGTTATTAAGTCACCTTTTCCATGAGAGGCTTGTGAATGTTCCAAATTTCTTGTATAATTTTATAAAACGAATTTTAGTTGATTATTAGAGAAATAGAAACCAATATACTTTGTCTTATCACTATTTAGTCACTATGTTGATAAAGAGAAGCCTTAGTGCCCAATACCCAGATATTTATTGGGAATATTTTCTAACGTGCAATAACATAAATGAAAAACCTTTGAGGCTTGATCTAGTTGAAGAAAATAGGGATCAAGAGGTGAATGAGCCACCAGAAGAAGGGGAAGAGTAACATGTAACCTCTTCCCCATAAGTTTCCTCACCTACTTGCAACAATGATACACGACTAGAGATAGAGATGCAAGAAACCCAACTTGTAGCCTCTGAGGTACAACTCGTAGTACCTCTAGAATCTAAAACCCTTGTTTCCACATAAAACCCTTCCATGCCTAAAATGAGTAAAATAAGATGTATACCTTCCTCCCCTGCATCCAAAAATTAGCAAAAATGGCATATGCAGCCTAAAAGGTGGTCACACCGCCTAAAATAAAAGGTCATTGCAAGAGAAAAGGCCTATTCTCAACAAGAAAAGGTTGTTATGATAGATTCATAAATAGACTTAAAAAATAAGAATGTATCTTCCATAAAGAAAAATCAAGGTTCATGTAATTTATGTGTCTAGAAACAAGTTTAGATTTTGAATTTAAAGAGGATTTGTTTACAATGAGGAAGAAAATTGGACCTCCTAGCAATGCAGTAAACCAAGAGGAACTTGTTTCCCCAGCTAAGTCTGATGAAGACCTATTTCTAAAGGATGAAAAAGAATTACTTTTAAAAGGTAAAGAGGAAGTTAATGGTTTGTAGACAACTCTTCAAAAAATAAAGGAATTAGAAGAACTACTAAAAGGGTACCGATAGAAAGAAATAGGGTTGTACAACAAAGTTAAAGAGTTGGAAAATCAGGTGCATGCTTATTAGCACCAAGGAACAGGTTTGGAAAATTGGCTCAATTGGCCATGATCAAAATAAATAATAAAACCTCAAAACATAATGAATAGAATGATTCTCCAATAGCACCTAAAACCTTTACTCTAGTTAACCATGGGTTAAATTTGTGGAATAAAATGGAAGAAAATTCTCAGTTACAATAGGAATGGAATAAAGAAATAATAGAGATGTTAGTGAAGCATGATAGAGAAATTGAGAACAAAAATTCAAAAATTAAGAGATTAATGATAAAAATTGAAGAAATATTTGACATGATTGTTTAGCTCATGAGATGTAGGCTACCTACTAGGGTATATTCCCTATTCCTACAAGAAATTTTTTTGAGTTTTCAATTTATTCTATTTATTATTGATATTCATGTTTCATTATCAATAGCAACATTATTTTTAAAAGCTTATTAGAGAGCCAACCCAGACATGTAAGATCAACTATGTGAATTTTATTTGCATAATCTGGCAATTCCATATGATACTTCCTAGAACCCATTAATTTTTATGGGAGATTTTTAGATAAAGGAATTAGCCTCATTCATCTGGAATAAACATCAAAGAGGCCTACTTTGGAAACATTATCATGAAAGGGAGAAGTCACTTCTCCTCAAAATTAGAGCAGAAGTAGAGGATCCTAATGAGGTAGTTGAGGAATGGATTGAATTAGTGGATAGACTTGGGGTGGAGAAGAAAATCTTGGACTACAAGGGAAAAGACTATTAAATATTTAAAAAATTGGCATCTGAAGTAGGAAAAGAGCCACTCAAATTCTCCCAAGATATATGGAATTAACTAAATCAAAAATTGAAAAGGAAAGAGCCCCACTCTATTTTTAACTACTTAGCATCAGTCACAAGGGCACATAAGTGCATCAAGGCTTCCCTTGAACACAAGATTACTTGGTTTCCTTTGAAATTTCATCCCCCCCTCTCCTGTATCCAATTTTTAATTGGTCAAGAAGGAAGGAAGAACAAGGGATAGCAAAGCAAGTCAAATGGGAGAGAATATCTATGTAGAAAGGGTTCTACCTAAATAAAGGAGAAGGAATTACTCACCCTATGGACTACAGAAACACTGCATTATAGTATAAGCAAAGGCCCTAAATTGCTTGTGGACAAGAAAAAAGATAAGTTGGGGTGGATGATGAGTCCTAAAATTGTCCTCTTTTCCTTGTTTAAGTTTCATAGTTTTCATGATATTTTTGATGGTTTCAAATACATTACCTAGACCTTCCTACTTATTTTAAGTATTAAAGCATTAAGGATGATACATATTATATTGCTAAATGATTGTGTGAATTTGTGAATGTTTGTGAAATTTAATAGATTTTTATGTTGATTATGGTTATTAATGATGAGGAAATGCCTTTGAAATAAAATAACCCCTACAACAAAATATTTGTCAACCCACAGTAAAGGATGATGTCAACCTGCAGCCAAAGGAATGATCACCTACAATACATGTAGTCTTCTACAGCTTATGGAGGTAGTGGTTGAAGATTATATAAGTGATTTATTTATAGACCATTCTATTTTTACTAATGTTGTTACCAGATAGAGAGTCATGGAGGAAAGAAGATATTTGTGATAATAGTGGTCACGGCTCATAAATAGTTATCCTTGTTGAGCACATTTTCAATTATAATTATCTTCTTTATGATGTAGATTCTTAATGTGATTATGACACTCTCACCTCTGCATGCTTAGTTTCCCATTATTGTTTAGAATAAGACAGAGTACTCTTCCTATGTTTTTGAGGGAGTTGACAGTTGTTTACAATTTGTTTTGAGTCTAAGAATAATCTCACTCTTAGAATCTTGTATATATATTAGATCTTGTGAGAAGTCGAGGATCTAGTATCCTAGTGTTAGAAGATTTAGATATAAGAACTTTTCCTATCAAACAATACTATGTTCTTAATTTGTGTTATTTGTTTGAATTGCAATAAAGATATATTCAATCAATTACATGAAGTTTTGAGTTAATATTTAAGAGAGATATTATGGGATTGCAGCTACTCAAGAAAGGGCCGCTTTAGGTAACTACAATGCTCCTTATAGTTTATGTTATTACTAACACATAAAAATGTGGTACACCCTCAGTTTAATACTCATGACCTAGGGTGTATTTCATCATTTATATGATTTCATTAAGATGTTGTAATCGTAGTCATAGTATGAGTTAAATACACCAAATCCAATTGACATTAAGCTATATTAAACTCCCTAAGCTATGATCCTAATGAGATGAAAGCATGAAAGAAACCAAATCTAGAGCCCAAAACCTTATCACATTGGGGGAGTGGGTTCGTATTGATATGGAATAACGACCCTTTCCCAATCGCTTGGATAAAATGAGCATCTAATCGAACTCCATTATTGAAAACTAAGCTAAAATTGATAAAACTATGTTATGGGTGGATGAAAAGATGAAAAATCTTGATAATGGATGTAAGGATGAATAAAGATAGTATTCAAACGAGCAGCATAACATTGCTTTGATGGAAGTGGATCTATTTCTCTCCAAATGTGATGTATTTATAGGAGAGAAAATGAAGAATCAAGGGTCAAGATGAAATGGATCAATCAATGGTCAAGATGGAATCAAGGATGAAGACATGGATCAAGGATTCTCATCAATGGATGAGAATCAAAGATCACATGGATCAAAGAATCAATCAAGGGATCACAATGATTCAAACAAACACACTTTCAAAGTTGTTAGAAAGTTTGTTTGGAAAGAATATTCCATTTTTGGATTCAAATAGAAGAATATTCCTTTAGAATATTCCCTATGCAAGTGGATGGGTGAGGAAAATTAGTAATTAGTTAACTAAAACAAATTTTTAATTGTGCAAGTTGAGGAATATTATGATTATCATTAAATAATTAGTTTATTTAATGAAAAGGTGATGCAAATGACATTTAATTCAATAATTTAGGATTACTCAATTAAATGAGAGGACATAAGGTGTTTAATTAAATGATTTGATTTATTCAACTAAACTAAATGAAAGGTGAATTGAAAGGAGGTGAATTAACCTAATTAAATTAATTAGATTAATAGATGAAAATGATGCATTTAATTAAATAACTAGGCTTACTTAATCAAACATGAAAAAAGAGGATGAATTTTAGGATGAAATGATGTTAGTGACTAGATTCAAGCGTATAATATCATTTAGGACAATTTTAAGTGTCTACATTTTTCCCCTCTTTGAAGCGAGGTACTTGTTATATTGGTTCAAAGACTGATGCTTTTTGGATTAATGTTGCTTCTTATATTAGAAAAAAAATTCTGATTTTTCAGATGCCCCACTATTGCCCTAGTGGAAGGAATTAAGTTGGTACCCTGCCCCCTTGAGAGATCGGGCAGAAATTTGGAAATTCGGGTTGATGTCGCGATAAAGGTTTATCATAGGTTCAGGTGCATAAAACAGGCTTCAATATGCAAAAACAAGCTCAAAAATGAAAAAAAAATCTCCAAATATGCCCCATAGCATAGAATTTGATAAAATAGGATGAAAACCCTAGTTTCCCCCTAAAACTAGGGAAAAAAACCCTAATTTTTAGGCATAAATAGAGGTGAAAGGGTCACTTTCAATTCATTTACTCTCTTGACTTCTAGCAAATTGATGTTGTTTTGCTCTGAGACCTTCGCAAGATGGCACGACATGAGCTTCCCACACACCTATCAAACAGATTTCGAGAATACTAATGACCTCCAAGAGTAGGACCCCAAGTATGTTTTGAAACTTTCCTCATTTTCTATGTTTTTGTGAATTTATTAGGGTTTGAAATAGTTAAATTAGGGTGTTGCTATATTGTGACGCATTTGTGTCAGCTGGCGATGCATTTGCAATTATAGTGATGCATGTACAACACCCTAGGATTTAGGTATAGAGTCACAATTGAAATATAGCGACACAAATGAAATTAGGCAATGTGTCTAGGAATTTATCTTTAGCGGCACTATTTAAAAATAGCGATGCACTTGAAATATAGTGGTGCACCATAGGATTTAGTTTCAACGACATGTCAAAATACCAATTCATGATTGCAATAAAGCAATGCACCCCAAAAAGGGCAACGTAATTACAAAAAGGATATAGCGACACTATTGAAAATAGCAACACGTTTGTAGATTCAGCATCAGAAACTTATATTTTAATCATTTTTAGCCAAATTGACACTATTCACGTTATGCGTGTAGGAAACTTAGCCCCTTAAGTCCTAAGAGCATCGGCCTGACATTCTTTTAGAGGTACAACATTTCGATGTGGAGAAACATGAGTTTTTGGGACTCCTTGGGTTTGGATTCATTAAAAACATGTTTGAGGTGTGGACACACTTGGCCATGATGATAGTGTTGGTGGAGCGTTGTCATAGTGAGACTTCATCATTCCACCTTCCCACCGGTGAGGCTACCGTCACCCTAGAGGATGTATGGTGGATTCTACGGCTTCCCATTCATGGGGCGAGACATTTATGACATATTTTTTGGGTTGGAGGCTTGTTACAATCTCTTGCATACAAATGACATCATTCGGGTTAGCTCTCAGATTGACTTGGAGTTGTACTGAGGATGGGTGTTAATTTTTAGATTGGTGCTAGCTGCCTTGATTTCTAGAGTGATTTCCCTAGACCAACGAGGTAGAGGTTTAAGTCTAGGTTGGGGACTAGTGTGGCACAACATGCTTTGTAGGATGGTTTAGTATGTGTGGGGTTTGGTTATTCTTGTGTCCCTATATCATGATATGCATCGAGTGGTGTACTGCCATGGCCAGAGTATTGGAGCGGGGGTGACACTTTGCACATATGGGCCTATGAGCATATTTTCATGTTGAGACCCATTGTTTCCTTGGCTGATATTGATCAAGAGGAGCCCATTGTATATAGATACCACAGCGTGATGACCTTATAGCACACGGGGCCCACAGGGATCCCATATTGGAGGAGAGTCATCGACTATATGACCGTCTTCAGGTGGAGGTCATGGCTTTAAGTACCACCATGGTACGATGACCATCAATAGTTGTTCTATGCTCGACAAACCTGATTCCTCCAAGTTTGTGACCATGCGATGATAGAGCGGTACCTTCCAAACCACATCACACGGTAGTTTGGGGAGACACAAGATGTGCCTCCAAATGATTACATAGTTATTTTTACTAGGATGGTCCAAGAGGTCTAGTGGGAACCACATATCTAGCCATAGGTTGTGATAGATGACTTTTGACAGTTGGTTGCTCAACCATGGGTGTATGATCAAGGATAGGCTAGTGCGAGAACTACCCTAGCATATGATGCATGGTGGATGGACCCTACACATTTGATAGACTCAGCAGAAGGATATCCCTAGGGAAGAGGCATAGGTTGAGGTTTAGGTAGGGGCTTCTGTAGGGGACAACAGGGCGAGTAGCAGCCTCCCCAGGATCATGGTCATCAGGACCATGGTCTCCAAGAGCAGGTAGTATAGGATCAAGGGCACTAGGAGCAGTAGCAGCCATAACAATAGTCGGGGTCGGATCCATGAGATACACAAATTTAGGCCCTTACGGTCGAGAGAGATCAACTGTAGTAGTAGCTATAGACTATGATGGCAGACAGAGACTATGAGTGACAGTTGTGACAACAACTAGATCTATAGCTAGCACAAGAGACTGGACGACAGTACAGGTTCAGGTAGTTTCTACACACATGTACAAGGATGCTATATCAAAGGAATCATATTACAGGACACTCTATCACGTGGATGTCCCATGAGAGCTATGGAAGCCAAATTACTCATAGGGGAGTGGGGTGATTCCCAAGGGTTCAGATGGTTAGCCATCAGTTAGATATCCTGGAGAGGGGGGTCAGAGACAGCCACCTGGTGGTCATCAAGACCCATCTCGACATGAGGATCTGCAGAGCCGGGGATAGATCATGCTCATTTTGTAGACACATTTTTTATATACAACCTAATTTATAAATGTATACACATTCATCAGCTCATTTTTTATAGCCTCATGTGTATGTACTTTTGATGATATTGACATACACATTGACTCTGATACCTATACCATGGCATTCAAATTTTGATGATATATGAGATGGCCTGATTCGATTATGATGTGATGCTTTATTATTTCATGTGTTATGATCATGTATGGGTGCAGATGTTATGGATGCAAATGTTGATGCTATGGATGTATTTCTTTATTTATGCTTTATGATATGATGTGATGTGTATATGATATGAGATGTTATGATATGTGTTATGGATGCAGTGTAATGGATGTTCCATTCTCTTTTTCAGTATCTTTCTATGACATGCTATGAGATATATGTATTTCCCTTGTGAGTATTTTCTATATGATGATGTCATGCTTATGAGATGATACATAGATGATATGATATGATTATTCAAGATGTATGTATGATGACAGTTTGTGGATGCATAATGGATGTGTTATTATTTTTTTGTTGACTATCATTATACCATGTTAGCGTGGAAACAAGATAGAAGAATAAGATGAATGGATTTGACCATTGATTTTGAGATTGATTCAAAATTCCAAAAATTCCATGAGTCATCGATACTTTATTAGATATAGTGATGAGATAGATTATTTTCTCATTTCTAGGATTGGGACACTTTGTCATTCCTTATTTTTGATATAACACATAGACACAATGCATCAAGGTATTAATAACCAAGATGGCATTGCATCTAGTGCAATGGACTTTGGATCAGATAAAATTATCTTTTTCACACCTTGACATATAGAAACCTTGTTGGAATGTAGTTTATAAGTTTAGAATATTTCAGACCAAAGCATACGCAATAGTCAACAATCTACTCCAAATGACCTCTCTACACACAACTAAGCAAGTATGCACCAAGATTATTTTACAAGAATATTCCACAAGCACAACAAATGAAAGATAATGATCAATTCCCCATTCCTTTCTCTCTAAATCATTTAGACATGATCGAGAGGTCCTCGGAATGCATCAATAAGATGAATCACAAGAAAAGATCAAAAACAAACAATCAGTGTTATCTATATCTCTTGCCACAGTAACATAGCTAACGTGATTTTTGATGATGATGTCCATTATAGGAAGGATGCATCCTAGGACATGTTTATCAAATGTTTTGACCAAGACTAAGTGTTTGATAGGTCGTTGATATAAATGCTACTGACTCATTTACCTATGATCCAAACTTTAGATTTTGACATTTAGGTTCACACTTCATGATTTGCCACACTTGCTTCTACTTTTTTAACCAAAGTTTGAAGATGACGATTTATTATTATGAATGGAAGTTTATTTCGGGTGAAAGCAAAATGGGATGGGTTGATTTGGAATTTTTGGAATATTTCAATGTTTTTGACATTTTCTAATGTTTTTGAGGCTGTATAGGGTTTTTTGAATGTTTTCCAATATTTTTTGTCTTTTTTAGTTTTTAAATGTTTTTATGTTTTCTAAGTTTTGACCAAGACCTAAGAGGGACTAACCTAGGGCCTCGGGGGCTTATCAAATATTAGCCTTTCCTACGTTATACACACAGAGACCACGTAGATCGACTGACTTTGACCAGTAACTGTTTATTGATGAGATATGAACATTGATGGATTGTCAGTTTATTATGACAGAATCCTAACCTAAAGTGTCTCAGGGGCATATCAATGATGGCCTTTCCTATGTTCAAGCTTAGAGACAATGTAGTTTGACATGGTAATGTTTTGGTTTTTTTGAAATTTTGACCTTTTTAGGGATTTTGATGTGTTTTGGATGTTTTGGATTTTGACTTTACAATTTTTTGAATGTTTTTGGATTTTTGTGATATTTTCAAATGTTTTGGGATTTTCTGAGAGATTTCAAATAACCTTAAGATATAAAAGAACCCAATCCGATGCAATGATAAAAAAATTTCCCCAGTGTGATGTGATAGAATACCTCGATATAGGTAGGAAAAACTAACCTTAGGAATGTGCCAAGTAGTACTAAGCGGAATATGATATGTAAACAATATCTAACTATGATATGGATGTGGATGGGTGATGGAATAAATAGGATTACTGATGTGATGGATGGATGCAATGTGAAGCATGATAAGATAAAGAGCCAAAGATAGATGGAGGTGCTTATTTACGCAAGGCACCTATTTTCCAATTTTTTACCAAGGTACTTAACTAAAGTGCCACCGAAGTGGTTTTCACTAGAGGATGATTTTTTTCTTTATTGTTTTCAATCATTTTTCTTATTTTTTTGGATTTTTTTTTTATTTTATTTGTATTTTCAGATTTAAACCTTTCAATCATAGGCATAAAACATTTTGAGATGTATATTGTTGATTGAATCCTACAAGGGTTCTCCTTCAAGCGTTGATAATTGGTGAGCACTTCATCCATAGCTTGCAGTGACAATAAATGGGCCCAACCAATTAGGCTCAAACTTTCCTTTACTATCTTGATCTAGAACATTCTTCTGATTTTGTTTGAGGACTAGATCTCCCACCTAGAAAGATCGACTCTTGATCTTCTTGTTTTAGCTTCGTTTCAATCAATTTTGGTATGCTTGTAAATGATTTAGGGCATCAATATGACACTCATATAGGAATTCTAACTCATTCTGCCGAGAAACCCTATATTCTTCATCAATGATCATATTTTGTAGTGATACTTGCAATGAGGGAAGCTCGACCTCAATAGGTAGGATGGCTTCATATCCATAGACTAAGGAGAAAGGTTTGCACCTGTAGGCGTGTGGATACTGGTTCTATAAGCCCATAGGGCAGGGTTTAACTACAGATGCCAATCACGACCAGCTTCATTGACCATCTTCTTTAGGATTCTCATAATGGTCTTGTTTGTAGCCTCAACTTGACCATTCCTTAGGGTTAATAGGGGTGGAGAACCAATGTTGGATGTTGAATTGTTTGCATAGCTCTCTTACATCTTGATTCTTGAATGGTGTTATGTTATTTGAGATAAGGTCTTGCAGAACACAATAGCAAAAAATAAGGTAATTCAAGATAAATTTGGAGATTTACTTACCCATTATATAAGTCATGGGAATAGCTTCCACCCACTTTGTAAATTATTCAGTGGCCATGATGATGAATTTGTGGCCATTAGACGAAGTGGGGGTAATCTTTCCTATGAGGTCAATCCCCCACTGCGAGAAAGGCCAAGGTGTAACAATTCGCTAGAGCTCTTAAGTTGGAGCATGGATAAGGTCTCCATGGTGTTGACATTGGATAAATTTTTGCACATACTAATGAGCCTCCTGTTGGTTGAGACACCATAACAATGTCCCCTCGATGCTTCTATAGTATAGGGTATCACCTAAGATGATGAATCAAGATGTCTTTTTAATGAAGTTTTTCTTAAGGTTGGAGGTGATATCAAATGGGAGGATACCTCTGCTAAGATAGGTGAATATATCATGATACAATGGAGAACCAAGGCCAACGATTACACACATAAATTTAGATTCCAAGATTTCAAAAGCTAGTACGAGAAGCTATTCTACCAAGAATTCACATTGAAGGACATCATGTGGCATGTCTAACAAAAACCCAATTGTCACCATGGCATCTATTGCTCAATTTTTAACACGAGGTATCTGCTCAAAGGTTATATCAATGAAGAAGTCCTTGAGAATTTCTACCATCTTCTTATAAGGATTGTGTTTATCATCCTTGGTTTGGTAGTCATCATTGACTTCGTTAACAATTAGTTGTGAGTCCTCTTAGACCTTTAACTCATGTATCTTCCACTGGACTGCTATTCTTAAACCCATTATTAGAGCTTCATACTCAACAATATTGTTGGTACATAGAAAAAATAGCCGGTATGACTTTGGAATACAATCACCTTAAGGGGTGATAAAGAGAATGCCCACCCCTGATCCATGTTGGGTATATGATCCATCGAAGTACATTTTCCATTTATCTCTTGCATTGAGGAGAAAAATTGTCTCATCAAGAAATTCAAATACCAAAGGATTCTCCACATAAATGGGTGCTTTTGCTAGTTGGTCTACAATGACCTATCCCTTTATAGCCTTTCACTCCACATATTCTATGTCAAACTCTGTTAATATCATTACCCACTTGGTCATTCACCTAGTGAGAGTTGCTTTAGACAACAGATATTTTAATGGGTCGCTCTTAGCAATAAGCTTGATTTTATGTGAAAGCATGTAATGTCTGAATTTTTTTGAAGGACACCACTACTAGGCATGCCTTCTTTATGGATGATTAATTCATTTCATATCCTACCAAGTTCTTGTTGATATAATATATGGCTCTTTCTTTTCTTGTTTCATCATGTTGGGCTAGAAGAGCACCTAATGTTGTTGATGTGGTTGAGATGTATAGGATCAATGGATTGTTTGGTATGTGGCATGAGAACTAGAGGTGATAATAGGTAGTCCTTGATTTGATGAAAGGATTTACTGCATTTCTCATCCCACTTATATGTCATTCCTTTATGGAGAAGATGTGAGAAAGGGTGGATCTTGTATGGCAATTGCGTTATGAATCTTCTAATGGATTGTAACCTTCCTTGTAAAACTCTCATCTGTTCTAATGTTTGTGGTGGCTCCATGTCTAAGATTTTTTTTACCTTTAGTGGATCTATCTCTATCCCTCTTTGTGACACTATGTAGCCAAGAATCTTTCCTGATGTTACCCCAAAGACAAACTTTTTCATATTTAGTCATACCTTATACTCTTCAAGCCTACCGAAGATTGGTCCCAATACCTCTATGTGCTCTTTCCTTGTTTTTGATTTGGCCAAAATATTGTCCACATAGTCTTTAACTGTTTTATGGATCATATCATGAAAGATTAGGGTCATCTCCCTTTGATAGGTTTCTCTAGCATTCTTTAGCCTAAACGGCATCATGTTCCAATAGTATGTTCCCCATGGACAAGTGAATGTAATTTTATGTTGATCCTCCTTACCATTCATGATTTGGTTATAGCCTAGAAACCCACCCATGAGTGATAATAGTTCATGTCTTGTGGTTAGATCGAAAATGATTTCGATGTTGGGAAGAGGGAAATCATCCTTTGGACATGTTGTATTCAAGTCCCTAAAATCTATGCATATTCTGATGCCCCCATTGGGTTTGGAAATTGGTACCAGGTTGGAAACCCACTCAGGATAGTTGATTGGTCAGATAAATCTGACATCAAGGAGTTTATGTAATTCTAGCTTAACCAATAATGTTATCTGAGGGTGCATCTTTCACAATTTTTGTTTTACTAGTTTTTATTTAGGATAGACTACTAAGTGATGTACAACCACTTCAAGATCAAGTCCCAGCATGTCTATGTAGGACCATGCAAATTTTTCCCTTCTCTCTTTCAGGAATGTTGCTAGGTTTTTTTGTTCTTCATCTAACAATGATTTAGCATAGAAGGTTATTTTAGGTGCCTCATTTGTTCCCACATTCACTGGGGTTGCCTTCTCTGCCAATACTACTAATTTTTTGGATGTATTACACTAAGGGGGAGATTGAATCCCTCATCCTCCATCGCCTCAGGGAGGTTTTCACCTTCGAATACGTCCTTTCTTTTTACTATTTTATGATTTGAAAGTGTCACTGTGTGGTTTTCACTTAAAGACCTACATTTTATTCTCATGTCACCAATTTTGTGACTGAGGGATTCAATCATCTTTCCATAGTACTCCTGTGTGTCTAGCTCTATGTCAAATCCTGCCTCTTGATCCCCACATGGAAAATTGTTGCAGAGTCCCATAAATTCTAATATCACTTCATCATTTTTTAATATATCTAGAATTGGTGTAGTCCTCATTGGTCCCAATCAATGATTTGGGGGTATACTAGGTTTAATTCAGTGGCTTGGTCGTTTGGGGTGAAAGATGTTGTGGTTATCATAAAGATAGAGGTATCCTCAAATAGGTTAGCGACATCAAGGTGAAATTCATCTAGGGTAGTGTTACGTGATGTTGATAACCAAGAGGAAGCCTTAGTCTATTTATTATAAGTACCCTTGCCAAAAAGGGTCACCTTGCTAGTAGTACATCCTAATCCAAGATTATTTTTGGTGTCTCTCAAGAATGATGGGTTCTAGCAAACCATTATCATTTTGTTCCAGCTTTGCATTCTTGTTGTATCCCCATCCCATCATTAGTTGTAAACCTTTATTTTCATCTTTCATGGAAAGAACAGGCATGAGTAGGTTGTCCTAATACAAAAATTTAGATATATCTTCTTCACTGACATCCTCTTTGTTCAATTCCCCCCACTTGGTGAAGGTGGTAGATGCTACCTTTAATGTTTCAGCCACTTTGTTAACAGGTTGGGGTTTTCCATGAGATTTGTGAGAAAGGGGTAACTCTCATAACACAAAGGTATCCTTCTTTAGATTATAATCCCTACAACCATTAGCCTTGATTACTACCTTGATGCTAGGTATATTATACACAATGGGTGTTTTGGATTCTGAGGTAGATGCAAGGGAAGATGGGTCAATGAATGAGGAAGAGGATGTAGGGCCTTCATCATTCTTAGGTATTTGGGGGATCTTGTAGAATTTAGCCTCAAGGTTCTTGTAGTAGTAAAAGGGATCAAGATCACCATGGATGGTAACTTCATCCTCAAAGGGTAACTTGACACATTGGTGATACATGGAAGCTACGGCTTGCATGGAATGAATCCATGGTTGGTCGAGCAGGATGTTGTAGGGAAGATCAAGATTCAGCACTTGGCATGTGGTTTAAGCAATAACAAGTCCCACTTGGATAGGTAGCTTTATGATGCCTTGAGACACCTGTTATTGATCATCATATGCTCTTATGGTTACCCCCTTTGTATTTTCAATAGCATCCTCTAAGATTAACTGAAGGGTGCAAATGTTTAGATCAACACCTCCATCTACTAGGACTCTTTTGACTTTATTCTTATGGACAATGACCTCAAGGTGTAAGGTGTGATTGTGAGATGTTTGTTTTTGGAGATCTTGTTCTAAGAAAGTAAGAAGATGGGGTGTGGTGATATGCCCTATCATATCTTGAAACTTCTATGTATCAATATTCTTAGGGACAGAGGAAGCTGATAAGGCCTTTTCTAATATATCCCTATGTGCGGGGATAGCTTCAATAATTATAGGATGGAGATCTAAGTAGGAGTCTTCTTTAGCTGGTTAAGGAGACTATAATTACTAGGGTTTGATGTTGGAAATGTAGGTTGTTCCCTATATTGAGATGAAGCTCCTTGTATTGTAACCTTTCCACATCGTGTGGTGACTCCACACTTTGCACTAGGTCCTTTGATAGTGACAACTGTTACAACATTGTCACAAGAGGCGACCACATTGGAATATACATGCCCTATGTTAATGTAATTTTTCCCATTGCCATTTTCATTCCCTTTGTTGTGATCTAGCATTGGATTCTTGTATATCTTTAGGTCTTGGTTACCTACTGGGACATCAATAGTTACGTCTCCATTTTCAATAAGATCTTGGATAATGTTCTTCAGCTCCATACAACTTGACATTTTATGTCCTTTGATCTTGTGAAAGTCACAAAGATCCTTTCCATTATACCAAGGTGGTTTAACTTGAGGTTCTTGATAGTTTTGAAAATTGGGGAGTGTAATCAAGTTTGATTGTACCAATTTTTGTATGACAGATTCAATAGGTTCCCCCAATGGTGTGTATTTTCATTTTGGGTAGTTATTCCTATTGGGGGATCCTCTTTGTTTAGTGTCAATGTTATTGATTTGGTTATTTTGTGGTGGTGTGGTGGTTTGTTGTACATTTTGTTGTGTGTTGGTTGTTTGATTGATGTTTTTCCTAGGAGCACTTATGACCACTTTTGCGTCAACGACGCTATTATATTCTTGTTCTTAGCCCACATGTGGGGATTATCATTAGAACTAGTAGATGGGTGGTTGTCTTTATTTTCTTGTGTGGTTCCCTATGAGATTAGGGCTCTCTCAATGTTGAGGTCCCTAGGGATAATCTCATCATAAGTGGTGACACATTGCATTTTTAATTGAAAGGATAAATCTGTGTCAACATTTTCTATGGTGATTCCTACTTGTTCTTCAAGAATGGGCCACTTTCTCTTACTAGCTCTTTTCCTCCACCTTTGTAGAAAATTAGCGGAAGATTCTCCTTTTTTTGGCTCAATATTTTACAACTCTTCTAAGCTTACATCCATGTCTAGGTTAAAGGAGAAGTGATTGATGAACCTATCAATTATTTCTTGGAATGTTTTGATACTTGGAGGAAACTGTGAGAACCAATCGATTGCTAGGCCCACCAAACTACGTGGAAAGAGGTGCATCAAGTAGGAATCATTAGAGGTAACCTCCATACACATGATGTGGAATTATTTGATGTGATCCATAGGATTCCCCTTCCCTTTGTATTTATCAAATTTAGGGACCTCAAAATCGGGTGGGAAAGGTACCATTGTGATGTTCCTATCGAATGGGTATGGACACAAGTTTTGTTGTGTATGGGGCTTCTTTTTTTTCCCATTTGAATTTCCTAGATCTGTTGTGTGAGCACCTTGAGCTATGATGACACATCGTATTGTGAATTTGGTGGAGGAGCATATGTTGTGTACTATGGGATGGTGGATGAGTTGTAAGTTTGGTTTTGATATGTTGGGGTATTTTATGGTGTGTAGGATGGATTTAGATACTGTGAAGGTGGGGGTGATAAAGGTGGCGGTGTATATGCTCCTTGTGTAGTTGGATTGACGATGTTAAGTTTGGGATTATAGTACAAACCTTGTTGTTGTGCAAGCATTTTTGGGAATATTTTTGTGCTAGCAATGCTTATTATTGGGCTTCTTGTTGTTGTGTGATCTAGGATTGTTGTTCAGCCTGCTATTGTTGTTGTGCAATCAAGGCTTGTTGTTGAGCTTGCTATTATTTCAAGGCTTGCACTTGGTCTTTTTCCTATTGTAATTCTTGTTGATAAGCTTGTTGTTGTTGCAAAGTTTGAGTTTGATCTTGTTGTTATTGCAACGCTTGTTGATAAGCCTATTGTGCTTATTGCAAAGCTAGAGTGTGAGCTTGTTGTTCTTGCAGCGTGGAAGTGTTTTTTTGTTGGGATATGTGAGATGGATTTTGAGTGATCGTGGTATGAGTGGGTTGTGGGTTGTTTTGAGATGTTTTTTGGGAGGTGATTGTTTGTGGGTTTTTTTGTGCTATCATTCCTTGTAATATTGTCAACTGGGATGGAGGAATGTAAGTTTGGGGCCCCATTTGATTATGTATGGCTTGGGGGACTAATGGTAAAGATGAAGGTGTCATTTGGTGTTGCGATCTCAATGGCACATTTGGACCTTGAATCAATTGATTAGAAGGGTTCCCTTGATTGATGTGTTGAGGGTTCCCTTTTTGGTTTGATGTGGGACCAAGGTATTACCTTGGTTGACGGGGCTTGTGATCAATGTGTTGCTTTGATTTGGATTGATGATAGATGGGGTTGATGTGGATGGTGGATTGACTTGAGTAGTTTGTGTAACCACTTTTTTTGATGTGTCAATAGGGTGGTTGGAACCACTTATTAAGGGTTGAATTTGCATGAGGGTGTTAACTTTCCCTTGTTTTCCTATTTGAGGAACTTGGTTCACATTACCTTGTGTAACATTAAGCATACTTGTGGTACTTGTGGTGATGGATGAAGATGGTTGTGGTTGAAATGTCGAGGCTGACGTGGTGTTATGAAATATAAGTGGTTTGTGTGGATGTAGAGGGTGTTCAAGAATGGTGGTGGAAGAATATGATGGGGCACCAAATGTTAGTGCCCAAGGAAGGTTGGTGTTTTGAGTACCAAAAAGTGTGTTTCCCTCTAAAGGGAGAGTGCAACCAAGGTTCGTGGAAATCCTAGTTGCAATACTAGGAGTTAATGTTTGACTTGGCACAAGGGATGGAGTAGGTTGATTTATAGATTTAGGCAACCCTTGTGCCAAGGTTTGTGCGACAAAAGTTGGGGGAATTGAAGCCACATTCTCTAAATTTTGTTCCCTAATTGTGTCAAAGTCAAATGTAGAAGGGAGTTTAGCCCCTTCTTTTGATAAGGCTAGCATGTATTAGGTAGGGTTCTTTTTCATCAAAGTGTTAACAATGTGGTTTGTCTTAGGGTCTTGTTGATATTCAAGGATTTCTTCCTTAGTGAGCTCAAGGGGGTTATTTGTGATATCTTCTACCTAATACCCTTGGTCTAATGGATTTTGTGGTTGTTGTGAGGGGGTAGAATGGATCCTTGGATTAAATTCTTGTGGGTTTAGATCACTTTTGGTGGATGTGGTTTTGGTTTGTTTCATGTTCCTCTTGTGTTGTGACCTTGTTGTAACCATAAATTTTGGGTCAACTATGGGAGAGGTGTGTTGAGATTCATAGTTTTGAAACTCTCCAGTTGACTCAAATTTAGATAAAAGGGACCCTCTAAGTTGTTTTGGACAAATGGTGTGAGTGGATGATGAAAAGGGGGAATGATATGGGGGATGAATTTTCTAAAATTTTGGACAACACTTTTAGACAAAAAGGTTTGATGTTTTGATGTCTTGAATAAAAGGTGATAATGAACTTTCAAATCTTTAAGGTAGAATTGTGACCTTTAGGATAGACTAGTTCAAAAAAAAAGTGATGAATAACTCAACTAAGTGTATGGAAAAGGATTCATTTCACACACAAAGTAGCTAAGTTAGAGGATTGGTTTGATAATTATTCAAGTCTAAAGTGTTGATGTGTCCAAAAGTTTCTAAAGTTGTTTATGAAGTGGAATGTCAAATATGATGAAGATGGATGAAATGTTTTGACCCAAAATGTGTTAACCTAAAAGGGACCTTTTTTTTGCAAGACCAAGATGGTGAGAAACATGCTTTACCTCTAAAGTGATAAAACCTTAAGAAATCAATGATTTTGATAATAGAACTTGTGACCAATTTTTGCAATATTTTCCTTGTCTCAATTTGTTTGTATTGGGGAGTCAATGTGTCTTGACAATAAGACCAATATGTGGTGTGTTCATTTCATTTTAATCTTTGATTTAGTGAGATTGCTTTATTACCACATCAAGAAATTCTTAATTAATTTTGAACTAAAATGTCTATGTCTAAGCAACCTTTTTCCCACAAAGTCCATTATGTGAAAATCAAGAAGCTAAGGCCATAGTTCCCTATGTTAAATTTGGAAAGTGTGAATTAATATATAAGTCCAAATATTTAGAAGCCTCTAGAGATAGAGACAAGCAGCAATAGAGGACTTTGCAAAGGTATTCACACTAAGTCCAAATGGTTTGAAATTTGATAAACATGTTGATGGTTGTTTAAGTTGTTTTGAAATCAAGCAATGTGTCAAACTAACTCACAAGCAATAGCAATCCTATCTCAAGTGGGTACGTTCTTCTTGGTAGGCTTACCTCATGCCTCGAAGGGATGATTTTACATGCAACTTATGGAGGAAACAAAACCAAAAGAGTCCATTCTCTTTAAGCCTTTATTCTTTAACCCACAAACCGGACTTGGTAACTAACTTCTTAGAAGTAAATTCCAATGCACCACTTTAAAGAACACTTTGAAAGAGGACTTGGTTTGCTACCACACAAAGGTATTTAATGACAACAAACTAAGAACACCATGATGGGTACTACCATATACCTACCACTTAAGGCATTAAACCATTCCCTTCCGCTTTCAGAGATGGATTAGGTGTAGTATGTTATCATCGTAGATTGAAACTACTTTCATTATAATTTTACAACCTTTATATAGCCCACTGGTAAGTGTGCTTGTCAAGAATCGCTTAGGATTTCTCCATTGCAGGATGTGTCTCCTTAGCAGGTTCTCTCTTAATAAGAAAAATGATATTTCTCTTCACACAAGATCGCACAAAGCGCAAGGGGAGAGGATACATAGAAAGTTCTTAGGGTGACTCAAAACAAGTAAGTTCAAATGCTTGAGTTTTTCTCTTCACCCAAGTTTGCACGAAGCATAAGGGGAATGGATACACACTACAAGCATACTCAAGCAAAGAAAGCACATCAAACACTCATTCATTTTAACCTATACTACAAAATGACTTCATTTTAAGCACTAATTGAAGTGATTATTTTTTTGTTCAATTTTAACCACTATAGTAAAATCAAGTTGTATGGGTCCAATTTTAACCAATTGTGAAAAGACTTAAAGAATTTATGAATTTTAAGCCCAATGGAAATTTAGTGGTCCTAAAAAATAAAGCAAAGCAGCATATAATGGGTTATAATTGTCCCAAAAGTGTAAAAACACTTTTGCAATGTATGGTCAAACGATAGTATGCTCCTTCACTTCAAGTTTTTTTCCAAATTTGCAAAATCAGTTAGTCTCATAAAAGCAAAACCAAATGTTAGTAAAAGATCAGAGTGTATATGAAACTAAAAATTTAAAGCACACATAAAAATTTGACTCTCTGTTTTACCTGCAATAGCATCATTGTTCTGCAATAGCATCGCTATTCTAAAATAGCATCATTGTTTTGCAATAGCATCACTATTTAAACTACAATAGCATCATTGTAATTCAATTGTGTCGCTCTGGTGAAAAGCAATAGTGTTGCTCTGCACAAAAGAGTAACCTAAATTACATCAGTATATCAATAGCATCGTAATATTCAAATGCATTACCAGATTTCAAAAGCGTCATTGTATGAAAAACAATGGCATCGCCATATGCAAATGTGTCACTATAGCTATCAAATGTGTCGTATCTATAAACTACAAAATATGATAATATGAAGAGAAATTCATCAGATTTGGTTAGTATACCCCTCCCTCTAGTGCCAAAATGTGATCATAGTCATAGTATGAGTTAAATACACTAGATCCAAATGAATTTAACCTATATTAAACTCCCTAAGCTATGATCCCAATGAGATGTTTGAAAGCTTCAAAAACCAAGGAATAATTAAACTAAGCATGGAATAAACATGGAAGCGTAAAAGAAACCTAATATAGAGGCCCAAAGCTTAGCCCATTGGGGGAGTGGTGTCATATTGATATGGAGTAACGACCCTTTCCCAATCCCTTGGATAAAATGAGCATCTAATCGAACTCCATTATTAAAAACTAAGCTAAAATTGATAAAACTATGTTGTGGGTGGATGAAAAGATGAAAAAGCTTGATAATGAATGCAAGGATGAATAAAGATAGTATTCAAACTAGTGCATGAATTTTCTTTGATGGAAGTGGATCCATTTCTCTCCAAATGTGAGGTACTTATAGAAGAGAAAATGAAGAATCAAGGGTCGAGATGAAATGGATCAATTAATGGTCAAGATGGAATCAATGGTGAAGACATGGATCAAGGATTCTCATCAATGGATGAGAATCAAAGATCACATGGATCAAAGAATCAATCAAGGGCGCACAATGATTCAAACAAGCACACTTTCAAAGTTCTTATATAGTTTGTTACAAAGTTTGTTAGGAAATAATATTCCATTTTTGGAGCCAAATAGAAGAATATTCCATTGGAATATTCCCTATGCAAGTGGTTGGGTGAGAAAAATTAGTAATTAGTTAATTAAAACAAAGTTTTAATTGTGCAAGTTGAGGAATATTAGAATTATCATTAAATAATTAGTTTATTTAGTGAAAAGGGGATGCAAGTGGCATTTAATTCAATAATTTAGGATTATTCAATTAAATGAGAGGACATAAGGTGTTTAAATTAAATAATTTGATTTATTCAACTAAACAGGATGAAAGGTGAATGTGAAAGGGGGTGAATTAACCTAATTAAATTAATCAGATTAATAGATGAAAATGATGCATTTAATTAAATAACTAGGCTTATTTAATCAAACAAGTGAAAAAAGGATGAATTTCAGGATGAAATTATGTTAATGACTAGATTCAAGTGTATAATATCATTCAAGACAATTTTTAAGTGTCTACATATGCAAATTAACAAAGTACATAGATTGACTTTCAACCTCAAAGGTGAGTCAATCAAACCTAGATCTACATCCTTTTTTAGGATGGGAATGATTTGAAAATTATTTGAGATGATTAACCTAATTAGACTAAATGACCTAATATGATAAATGCAATTTCCTGAAGAATATAAAAATACAAAAAATAGAACTCTACAAGTGGATTTGGAAAGTGCAAACTAATGTGTACCTATCACCAAAAGTTAGATTTGGGTGTTGTAGCAAGACTGGGTCACCCCTAGGTGACTGGGCCTTTGTTAGGGTGTCTTTCTAAATTTTGGGGTACTCTAGTGTTGGATCTGAGCTTCTATTTTCCACTTGTCCCACTATCATAATGTTGTCAGTAAATTTTGTAATTGATTTTTTGTGTCTTGAAAACTTTGATGACAACAAATGCAACAATACAAAATGGATCTTCAAACTCTCTTCAATCCTCTTCAGACATGTAACTTGCACATTCACAAAGAGGGAAAATGTTGTGCCATATAAGGGCTTGCCTCCATCAAACCCCATGTAAGTGTTTCCACTTCCACAATGGCAATGGCAATAATAAACCAATGCAACTCACCACCCTTCAATGGCTTCCTTGAAGGACTGAAGACATACACATCATTTCAAGGATTTAGATCTTGCTTGATAGATTTTCTTGAATTCTTGAATTCTTTGGAGATCTACAAAAATATTAACCTTCACAAAACATGAACATGAACACACATAGAATTTTACATGATGTTGGATCTTGAATTATTGTAATAAAATTTGATAATGTTGCTCTTGACTTACTCGATAATACTCTTGATCATAAGTTTGCTCATATATTTCATTTTAGATTTCAAATGAAAAAAAAACTAGGTATTTATAAGGTGTTTATCTAATTTCCTGAAGATTAGATTCCAAAAGCTAACACTTCATATTTGAATTTTGGATATTAAAATACCACCAAAGACATTTTTAAATTTGGGTCTCGACTAAGAAGGGGGACCCAATCGCCCATGGGTGACTAAGTCTTGGCCCAAAATTCCAGGACACTCAAAGTCAAGGACAATTTAATGATTGAATGCATTTGCTTAATACTTGTCCTTTGGAAAATGGTAAAAAATTAGGCTTTGGAATGCATAATTTGGAAAATTAGAAGCTTAATTAAGTTCAATAAATTAGGCGACCAAAACATAATGTGAAATTATACGTGTATACAATTTTCTACGTTACATTTAGCCCCCACTTTAGTGAGAGTATGAACTTACACTCAAAATCACACTAAAGTAGATAAATATATGTCAAAAGGGGTCTAATTGTCCAAATGTTAGAGAGATAGTATGCCTAGGGATCAAGGGGGTTGTGTAAGCCCCCAGGATCTAAGATCCCATGGAAAACCAACATAAGCACAAAGGAACACACATGTATGATATACAGCAATACAAGATACTTAAACATACATGTCCGAAGACATAAAACATACACAATGAAAACACATGGTATGATGGAACATAAAGATGACAACAAAATGAAAACAAACACAATACAAACACGATGTAAACACGAAGAAGACACATGAAAACACATAACAAAAATACACAACAAAACACAAGGTACTAAAAGGATTCGAGTCAGTAAGGAAAAGAGGCCTCAGTCTTAAATTGTCTTAAATTGTCCCAAATACCAAATGTCATCCACCAAATAAAGAGCAATGATCCATAAGGACTGAAGTCATACACATCACTCATGGAACACATGGCTCCACTAGAAAGCAAGTTGTATTATGCTAGGTGGCCATGTAATGTGATGGGTTTCATAAGGCTAACAAGTTGTGCTATGTTAAAAACTCATGAAACACATAGCTCCACTATCAAGCAATATGTGTTATGCTCAATGGTCATGTTAAAAAGGGATGCTCAAGTGCATGATCCATGAACTATTTTGAAAAAACTCACCTCAGGGGGTGCAATGATAAGAAAAATACCAAAACCTCAAGGGGTGTCATAATAATACCACCTCAAGAGGCAATTCAATCAGCATCAAAGGGGAAAAGCTTGATACATGAAAGGTCACTCCTTAGGGAACATAAAACATGATATCACCACAAAGAGAGGACTAGTCAAGAAATAGAAAATCTCACACTAGGGAACACAAACCATGGTATTACCACTAAGGAGAAATTCACACACAAAGAAAGGTCACAATCATGCAGGACATCAAGTCTAATATTACCACAAAGGAGACACATCACATGGATGAAGTAAGTCGCACTTTGGTTGACAAGGTCACACTTTTTAGGAGATATATGTTATCATTTATAAGAAGGGACCATCTCTTATGTAAATAAAAAATGGGGGATCTTATCCCCCCCTTAAAATGTTAGTGTACTTGCTACACTAACATTTTAAGGAGATAAAGAGGGATCCCAATAAGGAATACACCTAGGGGAAGGTTATCTAATCCTTTTCCCACCAAGTGTAGGGACAAAGAGGAGCCCCAAAATAATGATATGCTACCTAAATCCTTGCAATTAAGATGATTGGTATAAAATCTAATGCATGTGGTAGTGAGTGTAATTTGATGCTACAACTATCACATGGAAAGGAGTAAAACAAATGAATGTTAATTTATCACATGCTTATATTGATCCGTAAGGATCAAATTATTTTAGTACCTTCTTTAAAGCACAATATTCATCAGTAAGATGTCTAAGTGTTCTATGGTATGCACAATAAGACATATTTTTACTTCTTCCTTTATTATCTTCTCATTCACAAATAGGTGGTAATGCGATAATCCCTAGGTTGAGAAGTATTTGTAAGGCCTTTTCAGTCTTGGTTATAGTATGCATAAATGGTAGCTTTTTAAGTTTATAAGGCTTGTGTTTCTTACTTGATTGACCAAATGTTTAATGTGGAGGTGGAGGATCTTGATAACCTAATCCCTTAGTATCTTCGGATGGTATTTGCTCCAAAAGAGAATAGTCTTCATGCCCATTATTAATGTCACATCCTTTCCTTTTCAAAATCCTAAAGCCTTGTGAATAAGTTTGTTCCAAGTCAATGTGTGTATTGGTAAATTTATGCTCATATGATGGAAGGTTGGTTGATGTGCCTCCCTTGTTATTGTTATGAATAGATTTCTTTATTCATGTAGTTTGAGTTATTCCTTGTTCAATTTCTGGATGTAATAGATTGAATGCTTCAAGTGGTGGCATGGTAGGATGTTTTTGGTATGGAGTGGTAAGTTGTTGCATTGAGGAATAAAAGGTTGCATTATTTTCAAGGTTATGCAAGGATCGTTGTATGAAATCATGTATGCTCTCTTCAGCTTGACCTATGATGTCAAGAAGACTTGTAATATGAGGAGTATTATTAATGTCATTGTTAGAAGCATTATCATCACCAAACACACAACTTGAAACATCAACCAAGGATTTCAAGGACATCCAAATTTTACCAAAACAAATATCCATGATGACATTTTTGCAATAAGATTCAAATTGTTAAAAAAGTTAAGAGAACTGAGATAGTAATCCCGGGTAGAGTTTCTTGAGAGTATTTTGTCACTGAAAGCTGACTAATGCCCAGATAATAGGATTGGGTCACCCAATGGCAACTGAATCCTAGTCAAGGGTTTTGAAAAATCAAAATCTAACTATAAACTATATTGTTTAATAATGTTGATTCTACTTGAAAACAATAAATAAATTTCTAGAATTTTATTAATGTATTCTAATTTGATGCAAAATGTAAGTATGCAATGATTTTGAAGATTTTTGAACAAATTTTAATGCAATTTTCAGATATAAAATTTAATAATTGACTAATTGTAATATGCAGAAACCTAAAAATGATAATTTTAAATGCCAATTTTGATCTTAAACAATGCACTTTCTTTCACTAAATGAATTAGATGCAAAATAGTTTATAAAATGCAGTTAATGATTCCAAAACAAATATATGCAAATACATTGCAATTGAGTAAACAAAGATATAATAGTGTGAAAAAAATTTCTAAGTCACCTGTATAAGAACAGGGTCACCCAAGGGCAACTGAATCTTTGTTTAGGGTTCTAAGAATTCAAAATCCGAATATTTAGATTGATGTTTAAAGTTACTATTCATATCTACAAATAGATTTTACATTCAATATTTTTCCAAAAAAAATTAATGTAAAGGAAATCCAAATGTATGACAATTTTGGAACAAAATGACACTTTTTTAAAATGCAATTTTGAAATGAAAATCTGATCTAAATGCTTGAAATGCACTGTAATGCAACCTATGATGCAATATGTATGCAATATTTTTGGATTTTTTATGATTTTTTGTGATGCAATATGCAACCCTAAATATGAAACACAATGATACAAAACCTAGATGAGAAATGCAAAACACAATGATGCAAAACCTGGATCTAGGGTTTGAAAGACTACCAAATCATAAAGTTATGATGTCAAACATTGGGTTTGTCAAAATGAAACATAAAAATGTGTTGCACCCTGTAGAGTCTCTACGAATGCTCAATAGACTTGGTGTCAAAAGCACAATTCAGGGGAAAACCTAACTGAATATTCCACTAGTTACCTTGAGTGGCTCTTCCTCAAGTGATTGTCTCCACAAGTTTAAACCAAGTATAGTTCCTCAAATTAATGTAATCATGACAATAATGAAAATCCATTCATTGCGTAACCCAAAATATCACAATCTAAGATTTTGTTGAGATATCTTATTCATAAAATCATGGATA
Source organism: Sequoia sempervirens (assembly GCA_007258455.2). Lineage (NCBI taxonomy): Eukaryota > Viridiplantae > Streptophyta > Pinopsida > Cupressales > Cupressaceae > Sequoia > Sequoia sempervirens. The sequence goes on from VDFB02000003.1 coordinate 7,295,067, forward strand.
TTGTCTATGTAAAAATAAGAACATAAACTGAAAGTATCTTCTACTATATCTACTACTGGATAATTAGCCAATTTAACTAACACCTCAACTACCGAACCATACATATAGGCACGGGGGAGTTTATTAAAACAAGGACTCTAAATTGAAATCATAAATCACCACTCCCTATATATCAGAGTGCGATAAAGATTAAGAAATTTCAACTATAACTAAAAAAGGAAGAAGAATCAAAATAGAACTGTGACTCTACTACAACAAGAATTAGAACATGGATTGTTTGAAAAAGTCATGCCAAACTCCTAATTGTAATAGAGTTCTCCTTTAGCTTCTTTATTGAATGTCATAATGATATGCAATAATCTTCAATAAGTGCCTTCATTTTTGTAATTGCTACACTCAGCTTATTTTGGTACCTCCCCTGCATTGTTGTCCAAAAATTCCTTTGGTTGCGGGCTGCACCTCCAGTTGTTGTGAGCTACAGTCTACCTCCTCTGGTTCCTTGGCTGTGAAGATTTAGTTCATAGAAAAACTACACAATAATAATAACCATAGCTTAAGCATAGATATTCATTGCAATTCATACACATCCATACATCATTTATACAATAAAAATCACATTATAACTATTTTTCCATATACTTCAAAGCAAGTTCAAGTTTGCATAATGAGAATAAAAGTTAGTAAAGTGTAGGAATATGTATGAGATAAGTGTCTAGAAACATCTATGAGTATACATAAAAACATCAGAAAACTAACTAATGACGAGACTCATCATTCCCCCCAACTACCCATTTGTGTGTCCTCAAGCAAATCAACTAGGGATGGAGGTTGTAATGTAAAGTGATCTCCCTGAGATCTGTAACAATATTCACTCCACTAATTTGTTTCAAATAAAATCCTCCATAGCAAGCAAGTTTGGCCATCCTGGTAACCTCATCTTCCTCATGTTCCTCATTCTTTTCCCATGTCCAATGTAGCATTGGGTAAAGAAGAATTGGTGGTTGGAAGGTGAGTGGTACCCATTTAAGTCCTCTTCCTTGGCAGCATTCATGTACCTATGTGTTCTCTTAAGCATGCATATGAAATTATAAACAGAGTGGGGCTCTTTTCTTTGCAACTCAAGGGTTAAGTTGTTCTACCTTTCTTGTACAAAATGGTAACAGTGATGGATGAGTCCTACAATCAGTATTTGCATTTTGTCGTGGTCCCTGATCCTCAAATTCATGTTTTTATGCCCACACCTTTGTACTCCATAATTTATCTATTCATGTATGATTACATGGGGGTTTTGGATTCCTTGCTAATTGGAAGGGCAACTGACTTCTCCCTTTCAACATATTCTTGCATAATCTCTCCCCTTTGTCTTTCATTTTTGAAGTATGATGCTAGTGCCCTAATTTGTAGATCACCCACAAATATTAATGGGTTCCAATCTATGTCATATGGAGCAACATAATTTTGTAAATAAAATTCACATAATTGGTCTTGTTCATCAAGTGTGGCATCAGCAAAAATATTGAGAAAATCAAATTTCCTACTCATTGCAACAAGCAGATTACTAATCAATCTACTAAACAAATAACTCAAGATTTTTTCTTGTAAGAATAAAGCATATGTCCTAGCAAGATGTCTGCACCTAACAATCTGAGTAGCCTTATCTGCTACTTTTTTAGGCTTGACTATTAACTTTTTCATCTCAATGTCTTTACTCTCCAAAAATCTAGTGTGCTCTAAAACCATTGTTTCTTTTTCTTTCTTCCATTCCTCCTTCTGTTGAGAGAATTTTTGAGTGACTTTCCATAGTTGGTAACCTGGAGACATGGTTGTATGATAGGTTGGAGTTTTTGTAGTAGGAGGTCTTCTATTTTTCAGTTGCAAGGTCTTTGTTTCATGCTTTTACCATTGAAATTTATGCAAGAAAGTCTAATTTAGACCCATTCCCATAAGTATGCAATTTCTCCTCCAACTCTTGGATTTTCAATTCTCTTTCCTTGTCCCTTTGTTCATAGGCTTTTACCAATTCTTCCAATTTTTTAATCCTTTCTAGTGCTTCTTGTAATTCCTTTCTTACATTTCTTTCCTCTAAAAACAAATCATCTTTCTCTAAAAATGGTTCATCACCACTCCCAGTATACTCATAACCCTCATTGTCAAGGCTAGTTGGGGTTATTTTCCTGGTTTTATTTGCAACAACAATCTCCTCTAAATCTGATTCAAAGGTGGTTGATATGTACCATTTTCTTTTCATAGGAACATGCACATGTTTAGAAACATTGTCCTTCAATTATAAATCAGTCCCTACTGTCATAATGTATTCTTCTGGTTTCTTAACACTACCCCTCATGGAACCTTTCATTTTCAGGCGATGTGAATGCCTTGGTTGAGAGGGATTCTTTTTCTACACCTTTGAAGGTGTAGAAGAAGAACCACCTCTCTTCTTTTTGTCTTTTGGAATTTTAGAAGAAGATGGGTTTTCATGAGCCTCTTTTGCTATAGGTTGATCAGATGTTATTTGCACACTTTTATCCTATGGTTCTCTCCTACTGCAAGTAGGTAAAGCAACAAGCGAAATAGGGGGCATTTCCCTTAAAGATGCAGTAGGTGAATCTAGGTTTTTTGGGACTGATGGTTCCTCAACAATATTGTTAATATGTTCATTAAAAATCTTTCCCAAGAAGCCTATGGGTACTGAACCTTAAGGCTTCTCTTCACTAATAGGGTAACCAAACAGTAATGTGATAGTTCTGAATCATTTAGTTTCCTTTGATACTCAGACCCCATTCTCTTTAACATATTATAGAGGTGATTAGGTACATTAACCAGTCTGTTATGATGGAGGTGACTCAAAAGCTTAAAATGAATTATATACATAAGGGATTGCCTACCATCACAAATGATATATTTAATAATGTAAGAGGCACAAGAAGCCCATACCCATGGAAGTGAAAACCTCTTGGTGCCTTGTGATGATGAGTCAAGATTTTCTCCAAGGTCCTTGAATTCATCCCTAGCAGCTATTACATTTTCTCTGATAGGGAATTCAACTTCATTCCTTGGTAGACCAGATACTTTTGAAATCGCAGCCTCTGAAGTTTCCACCCTCAATCCTCTAACGGTGGCCTCATCATGTTGTAGTTTTGTTGCAAAGTGCCTTGTCATGTCTTCATTGTATTCAGTTAACTTCATAAAGTATATAACCATCCTACTCTCATGAAAATGGGAAAGACTAATTTTTCATCCAATACCTACTAGTGTGCAAATGGTTCCCTCTTGACAATATCACCTCCCATGATGGGATAACCTTACTCTACTCTACTCAAACTCTAGAAATTTCAGCTCACAATTCAAATTCACCAACCCACCAACCCTTTATGTCTACTATACTTGCATGCAATTCTTCCACTACAACTTCAAATGATATGTCTTATTCCTCTGTTTCAGTTGTTTTAGCTTAAATTGGCTTGGAAATTGGATCAGAATTAGGGAACAAACGACAAGAAGGTTGCAGAAAGGGAAAAAAGGGGTTGTGTGTTTGTTTATGTGCATGTTTCTTTTGGTGGCAAAATTTTTAAAACCTTGAAATAAAATACTATCTCCCCCACAACTAAAATCTTGAAGTGACCTCACTTCAATGTATGTCATAAGGTGAAGGGAATGATTATATTTTATGAAAATAAAATTAATGAATGTAAAGCAGGTAGAATTAAATGTAAAGGACATATTGAAAGCATTGGAAATCAATTTTAATTATGGAAAATTGGTATGTGTACCTGTTGCTTTAGATTAACTTAACTCAGCATGTGTGATCTGTTGTAAGAGTGTCTGCAACTTGATTGTGATTTTACGTTGGTTAATTTCTATGGGTGATAGAGGAAATGACACGTTGGAAAATGTGAACTAAAGGTTGCAGAATGTATGGTTCATGGAAGATGAAGTGATTGTTCAAATGCATGAAAATTGAGATAGGCGATGTGGAATGGAGTGGGTAAGCTGCATGTAGTGATATGATAGGCTTATGGCTACATGTGCAAAAAAAGTGGAATGAATGTGGATGATATGTAATTAATTTGGCACAAATTTTTGAAGTTTCTAACAGGTAATTGTTGTGGGTACCTTCAATAATAGGACCCAATCTAAACTATGGCAACTTTTACTCATGATGCTACAGGTCCCTAATGCATAGTGGAGAGGTCTTGAAAAATATTTTTGATTGTGTCACTTGTGTGGTGTGTGCACTTGAAGTGGGATAAGGAATTATACCTGAGTGCCCTCAAGAGGTGAGTTGTGTAGCTCATCTACTGAGTCACTGTGAGAACTGATAGTATTCGTTGTTGAGTTTTCATTTTGTGGTAATATGTTTTTATCAAAGTCATTGCTTGGACCATATTGATGCATTAAAGAAAGAAGAAAATAATCTTTCTATGTTGGCTTCTTGTATATCTTCAATTTTTGGCCATTAACTAACAGTGAAAATCTAACTGCATCTATGGTCTATAATTTGACTACTCCATTGGGATCTGGTGTATTTCATATGGTCCCAACCATATAGATTGTAGCTTCCCCTTGTAATCTTTATTTCTAGAATCATATATAATAAATCTTAGTCACCCACATTGAATTCTTTAGTATTTATAAACTATTCATGCCATTTAGTCCTTTGTTTCTGAATTATCTTTGTGTGATGCATGGCCTCCATTCTAATTTCATCTAGCCCATTCAGATTGTGTAGCCTCTCCTTTTGTGTTGTTTTCAAGTCCATATCTAGTTCAACTATTTTTCTAAGTGTCTTGTATTCAAACTCAATGGGCAGAAATATTATTTTACCATACACCAATTCATAAGGTGTGAATCATGTGGTTGTTTTCCAAGTTTTCCTATAGGCCCATACTGCCTCAAGTAACTTGGATGCCCAATATTTTTTGTGAATTTTCATTTTTTTGGTCAGAATATTCTCAATATCTCTATTTGTAACCTTCACTTTCCCATTGGCTTGGGGGTGATAAGGTGTTGATTTTCTATCTTGATTTCATATTCCTTAACCAACTTAGAAATGAGTTCAAAAGTGAACTAGGGACCTTGATCAGTCATAATTTCTCTAGGTACTTCATACCTGGTAAAGATGTCTTCATACATGAATTTAGATACATTCCCATTTCTATCCAATTGTAATGCCTTGATTTCAACCCACTTGTTTTAGATAATCTATATAAACTAAAAGGTGCTCCTTGTTATTGGATACTAGTGAAATTGGGCCTATAAAGTATGGACCCCATTTATCAAATGGTGCTAGTTCCAACTGTAGCTGCAAAGGAATCTCATATGTCCTTGTTGGCTTACCCATTCTCTGACATCTATCATAGCTCCTTGTATAATTTACTAAATCCTTATGAAGAGTTGGCCAATAGTAGCTAGTTGTCAGGATCTTGAGTGCAGTCCTTTTGGCTACAAAATTACCCCCACAGAGCTCATCATGGCAAGATTTTAGGATGTCAAAAACCTCATCCTCTCTTATGCATATCCTCATTATATTATCTAGACCTATATAGAATAGGTAACCAGCTACCCAGGAATATGGAAAGATTTTGTGCACTAGTTGTCTCTTTTCTCTAGGAGAGAAGTGTGATGGTATTTATCCTACCACTAATTAATTTGCAATGTTAACAAACCAAGATGTGTGTACATTAATAGCAAACAAATGCTCATCTAGAAAAGAATCATCCACAACACCTTCTTCTAGCTGTGTTGGTAATCTAGAAAGAAAATCAACCACCACATTAGCTTTTCCAAGCTTATCCACTATGGTTATATCAAATTCCTATAGTAAGAGCAACCATCTGACTAGTCTACCTCCAACTACTAGTTTATTCATTAAATGTCTAATTACAGTGTGATCAATTTAGATAAAGACTAGGTACCTTGTGATATAGTGTCTAAACTTGTTGATTACATGTACGCAACTGCCAACATCTCTTTCTTTGTGACTGTATATTTGAGTTCTACTCCTTGTAAGTTTTTCTAATGTAATAAATAGCATACACCTTATTACCTTCCTTTTGTCTCAATATTGCTCCTATGGTAAATTCAAAAGCATCTGTGTGTATATGGAAGTTCAATGTCCAATTTGGCCCTCTCAAGATAGGTGCTTTTGTAAGGGTTGTCTTAAGTGCTTCAAAAGAGTGTTGACATTTTGTGGTTCAATCAAATTCTATATCTTTTGTGAGTAGAAAAAATAAAGGTGTTGAAATTTTGCTAATGTCCTGAATGAATCTTCTATAATAGCATGCATGTCCTAGAAAAATCCTTACATCTCTTTATTTTTGTGGCACAAGAAGTGTGGAGATTATCTCAATCTTATTGGGATCCACTTGGATTCCTTCACTTGATATTAAATTCCCTAGAACAATCCCTTGAGTCATCATCATGAAATATTTCTAATGACTCAGTGATAGATTGTGTTCTTGACACCTTTTCAAAACCTTCTCTAGATTGTTGAGTGCTTCTTCATATGTTTCTCCGTAGGTAGTGAATTCATCCATGTAGATTTCCACGGAGTCATGAGAATAATCTGAGAAAATACTTAGCACTACCCTCTGGAAAGTGGTTGGGGCATTATGTAGTCCAAAGGGAAGAATAGAATAGGCATATGTGCCCAAAGGGCATGTAAATGTGGTTTATCCTGGTCCTCTAGAGCTATCTTTATCTGGTTATAGCCACTAAATCCATCTAGGAAGGAGTACTTTTTACCTACTAGGGAATCAAGTACTTGGTCAATGAAAGGTAGTGGAAAGTGATCATTCCTAGTGGTTGTGTTAGCTCTTTATATTCCACACATACCCTCCATTTTCCTCCTTTCTTGGGGACAATAACTAAAGGTGACACCCATTGACTATCAGAAATAGGGTAAATAAAGCCTACATCAAGTAATTTTTGTAGCTCAGTTTTCACTATTTCTCTTAAGGCAGGATTCATTCTTCTTTGGGGTTGTCTTATTGGTTTAAACCATCATTTATGTAGATCCTATGCATGCACAAGCCTGGATCATGGTAGTCCCATGCAAAGGTTGGTGTGTGTGCCTGCAACACAATGTTCAAGGAATTTTGTTGTTCTTCAGTTAGTTCATTGTTAACATTCAACATTTTACCTAGCATGATTTCTAATGTCTCGGATGTTGATTGTACAGATGAAAGGTCAAGTCCACTAATGTTGGGGACACATTGTTGTGGAAATAGAGAATGGAAAATATGGGAGACTTCTTCTAATGAATTTGTAGGTATTGTTGGAAAATGTGCCTCAATCTTACTGGCATGTATACTCCTGAAAGAGAAAAGTCGGTGAGACCCTTTAGAAGTCTTACCGACTAGCAGTTGTATTCTAATCATTTGAAATGCTCAGGTCACTGAGACATTGTTTTTGTCTTGCCGACGGGAATCATCGGCAAGACATGTTGATCACTGTGAAAGTTTCCAACTCATTATGCCCGAGCAGATCTCTTGCTAACAGGTTGGTTCCTAATAATTATTGGGAAGACTTGTGGTGACATAAGTCATCGGGGAGAGACATGAACATTCAGAATAACTCATATTGACAGTGTATGTCTCGCCGATGGTTATTCACAAGGATGTCTTCGAGGAGACTCTTGGTTGGCGGATTTGCATTCGGTAAGAACTCTTGCCGATGGATGTGGTTTCACCGACAGGCTGGTGTTTTCACTATGATCTCCTGCCGATAGTTGTGGTCTCACCGATCGGTATATAACGTCGATGTGAAGTCTTAGCGATAAGGTTTCTCTCGCCGATAGGCAGGTGCTTTCGGTGAGAACTCTTGACGATAGCACTTGTCTCACCAATAGATCTGCACAAGATGGATTTGCGTTCAGTATGACCTCTCGCCAATAGCGATAGTCTGGCCGATGCTTCTGCAGTGGATATCAATATGATGTCTTAGCAACAAAGTGAGTCTGGGCGACAGGTTTGGACTCGATATGACTCTTGTCGATGGTGATGACTCTAGGCGATAACGACAGTCGGGAATTGTGGCATCGGGGAGACACGGTCTAGTGTCTCACCGGCATATGACATAGTTTGAATGCCTTGACCGAATGTCTATCCTACGTTGTTTTGTTTTCAACCAATCAGAGAAGCAGAATAGGAACCACTAGCAGTTGGACTGTTGTGGCCATTCCTGTGAGGAAGATCAACAGACCATGAATGACATGGATATACTTTGTAATCGAAGATGATGAACAGTTCGGTGAACAGTTGGATGAATAGTTTGATGTGTGATCAGTGTGTATGAATTCAATTCAGAGAGCATTGTAACTAGGATGTTCTGTACAAGATTGATCAGGAAATTATGTTGTTGTAATTTGACATCAGAGAGTGAAGCCTGTACTCTGTATGTAATTTTTTTACTATAATACAAAGGGGTTTTTCTTGGTGTGGTGGGTTTTTCTCCTGTAAGGGTTTTCCCACGTAAATCTGGTGTTCATCTGTGTATGTTAATTTCTCTATTTCTGTTATTTTTTTCATGAGTATCTTAATTGGACTGTAATTGGAAATTTAAAGTCACCTCTGCATTCTACCCTGAGGTTTTGACATTAGGAGAGTTTTTTCTGCACCTAAGCTTTCCTTGCAAGTGGTATCAGAGCCTGGCCAGTTGTGTTATCCTTGTGGGTACATTGGATTTTTTGTGTCAATTCTATTTCAGTGGGATTCTTGTAGAAATCTGATAATTTGAATTACAGATTAAGATGGCAAGCACGTCGGGAAAGATTGAAATTGAGAAATTCAATGGCAGCAATTTTGAGTTGTGGAAACTTAAAATGGAAGATTTTTTGGTTGACCGTGATCTTTGGCTTGCTGTGTCTGGAACGAAGCCTACAGACATGAAGCAAGAAGATTGGGACCTCGCAAATAGAAAATCAAAGGGGCTGATAAGGCTCTATTTAGCAAACTCTGTTCTTCTGAATGTTCATGAAGAAAAGACTGCATCTTCCTTGTGGAAAAGACTGGCAGCTATTTATCAAGGCAAGTCCTTGGTGAATAAATTGTTCTTGAGGAAGAAGTTGTACACTTTGAAAATGCAGGAGGGAGGGTCTGTTGCTGATCATTTGAACGCTTTCAACATGTTGATTGCTCAGTTAGCATCTGTGGGTGTGAAGATTGATGAAGAAGATCGTTGTATGTTGTTGTTATGTTCTTTGCCAAATTCTTGGGATCACTTGGTAATGGCTATTGGGAGTACGACATCCAATTTTAAGATGGAAGATGTTGTTGCTTCTTTGTTATCAAAAGAGATGAGAAGAAAATCTTCTGAGATGGTGAAGGAGGCTCTTGTTGTTAGAGGCAGATCGAAAGAAAAAGGAAAGAAGAAGGACAAGAAGTCCAAATCCAAATCAGAGAGGAGATCAAAGTCTCCTAGAAAGAAGTCCAAGGTGAAGTGCTAGAATTGTGTGCAACCTAGGCATGTCTGAAAGGATTGTAAAGAGGAGAAAAAGAAGAAGAAGAAGTATTCTTCCGACAATGATTCTTCTCATAGTGATGCAGATGCCTTCATTGCAGCCTTGGCTACATAGGCATTAGATGATGTCTGGCTGATTGATTGGAGCATCTTTCCACATGACATCTCATAGAGATTGGTTCACTAAGTATGAAAAATACGATGGTGGAAGGGTGTATTTGGCAAGTGATTCATCTTTGGAAATAGTTGGTCATAGAAGAGTAATTCAATTCCCGATGGAAGAGTGAAGGGAATCAATGATGTAATGCATATACCAGGTCTGGCTCAAAATTTACTTTATGTTAGTAAGCTGAATGATATTGGAGTGCAAGTCACGTTCTCTAGAAATGGTTGCAAGATGACTAGAGGCTCAATGGTGCTAGCTATGGGTGCTCGTATTGGTACCTTGTATAAGCTAGATGCACATGTTGTGCAATGCAATAGTGTCTTTGTAAAGTCACAGAAAGCTACTCATGGAGAAAAGGAGGTAAAAGTTCCTGATAGTGTAAACTCTATGGAAGTTAAACTTCCAGCAGAAAAGACTATGCTCTAGCATCATAGGCTTGGCCATATTGGAGAAAAAGGTTTAAAAACCTTGAAGAATAAAAACCTGGTTGAAGGGCTTGATGATTGTAACATCGAATTTGAGTTTTGTGAACATTGTATATATGGTAAACAACACCGTGATTCATTTTACTCCAGTCCTCACAAATCTTCTAGTTTACTTGATTGCATTCATTCTGATATTTTTGGTCCAGTAAATGTTCCTTCTTTGTCTAAATCGAGATATTATGTATCATTCATTGATGATTATTCAAGAAGGGCATTTGTTTATTTTTTGAAAAGTAAATCAAAAGTGTTCAATCATTTTAAGGAATTTAAAAACCTTGTAGAAAATCAGACTAGAAGAAAAATAAAATGTTTAAGGACTGATAATGGCGGTGATTTTTGTTCTGATGATTTCAAAAGGTACTGTAAAGATCATGGGATTAAAAGACATAAAATTACACCCTACACTCCGCAGCAAAATGGAGTTGCAGAAAGGTTCAACAGGACAGTGATGGAAAGAGCACGAAGTATGCTAAGCAGTGTTGGCTTGGAGGAGAAGTTCTGGGCTAAGGCAGTTGCAATAGCATGTTACTTGATAAACCGTTCTCCTAATTCCACTCTTGTTGAGAAAACACCTTTGGAAGCATGGTCTGGAAAGAAGCCCTCTCTGAGACACATTCGAGTCTTTGGTTATGAGGCATATGCACATGTACTGAATGAGAAAAGATCTAAATTGTAAAACAAGGCTGTCAAATGTATTTTTATTGGTTATAGTGTTGGCATAAAAAGATACAAGCTTTGGAATCCTGATATGGAAAAGGTTCTATACATCAGAAGTGTTATCTTTCATGAGCTGAAGCCTTCTACCTTGGATCTGCAGTCAGAGACAAAATCAGAAAACAAAAAGGATGTAGTTGAAATTCCTCCAACACTAGATAAAGAGGAATTGAAAATTCAAAATGTACCTGAAATTGAGGAGAGCTCAAGTAGTTCTGAAAGTTCTAAAGAAGAAGAACAACCTCAGCCTCAGCAAGTGAGGAGGTCAACATGTGAAAGAAAGCAACATGATAGGTATGGGTTTTCTTTGGTAGATTCTACTTGTGCCTATGCTTTAATTTCTAGCACTAATGAGCCTAGGACTGTGAAAGAGGCATTTAGAATGTCTAATTCAGACTCTTGGTTGGAAGCCATGAATGAAGAAATGGCATCATTAGAAAAGAATGATACTTGGAGTTTGGTGCCCTTGCCTGAAGGCAGAAAAGTTGTTGGCTGCAAATGGGTATTCAAAAAGAAAATAGGTTTGGATGGCAATGTGGAAAAGTATAAGGCAAGATTGGTTCCTAAGGGTTATTCCCAGATAGAGGGAATTGATTATGGAGAAATTTTTTCTCCTGTAGCTAAGCTGACATCTATCAGATTTCTTTTGCACTTGCAGCAGCGTATGACTTAGAGGTTGAACAGATGGATGTGAAGACAACATTTCTTCATGGTGACCTTGAAGAAGAGATTTATATGTCCCAGCCTGAGCACTTTGTGGAAAAAGGTAAAGAAAAACTGGTTTGCAAGTTGAAAAAATCTTTGTATGGATTAAAACAGTCTCCTAGGATGTGGTACCAAAAATTTGACACTTTTGTTTTGTCATTGGGATTTGTAAGATCAAAATTTGATCATTGTGTGTACTTCAAAGATGAAAGTGATTGTATTCTTATTATTTCTCTCTATGTTGATGATATGTTGTTCATAGGCAATAGTAAGTTAATGATTTCTGATCTTAAGTCTCAGTTGTTTGCAAAGTTCGAAATGAAAGATCTTGGTGCAGCAAGGTATATTCTGGGAATGGAAATAACCAGGGACAAGAAAAGTAGAAAACTTTGGCTTAGTCAGAGTAAGTATATTAATACTGTTCTGGAGAGATTTTGTATGAATGATTGCAAGCAGCTAGTTGTTCCAGTTTTGTAGGGAACGAAGCTATCTGTTGAAGACTGTCCAAAATCTCCTACTGAGATAGAGGACATGACCAGAGTGCCTTATTCTAGTGCAGTTGGTAGTTTAATGTATGCAATGGTCTGTATAAGGCCATACATTGCCCAAGCAGTGGGAGTACATAGTCATTATATGGAAAATCCTGGAAGGACACATTGGGATGATGTGAAAAGGGTGTTTATATATCTGAAGGGCACTTCAGAATATGCTTTGTGTTACCATGGCAATTTGGTTGAATCACAGAGGACTCTCAACATTCGAGGCTATGTGGATTCTGATTGGGAAGGGGACATTGACAACAGAAGATCCACCAGTGGATATATTTTCATGTTGAATGGTGGTGCAGTTAGTTGGATGAGTAAGCAGCAAGTTGTAGTCACTTTGTCCACTACAGAGGTAGAATACATGGCAGCAACACACGCCTGTAAAGAAGGAATTTGGTTAAAACATTTGTGTTCTAAAATTGGTTTTGATACAGGACAAATAACAATTTACTGTGACAGTCAGAGTGTTATTTGTTTGGCAAAAAATCCTACTTTCCATGCCAAGACGAAACATATTGATGTGCAATATCATTTTGTACGAGATATGGTGGAGGATGGAAAGGTCTCTTTAGAAAAAGTGGATACTTTGGAAAATGTTGCATATGCATTGACGAAGCCAGTGAGAATAGACAAGTTCAGGTGGTGTGCCAGTTCGATGGGCCTTAGTTCCCATGAATTTCAGTAGTTTTGTTGTGCTCTGGAGGTGTTAGTAAGATCTCCGTCAAGTGGGAGATTGTTGGAAAACGTGCCTCAATCTTACTGGCATGTATACTCCTGAAAGAGAAAAGTCAGTGACACCCTCTAGAAGTCTTACTGACTAGCAGCTATATTCTAATCATTTGAAATGCTCAGGTCGCTAAGACATTTTTTTTGTCTTTCCGACGGGAGTCAACAGGAAGACATGTTGATCGCTATGAAATTTTCCAACTCATTTCGCCTGAGTAGATCTCTTGCCGATGGGTTGGTTCCTAATGATTATCGGGGAGAGACATGAACATTCAAAATAACTGATCCCGACAGTGTATGTCTCACCGATGGTTATTCACAAGGATGTCTTCGGGGAGACTCTTGGCTGGCAGATTTGCATTCAATAAGAACTCTTGCCGATGGATGTAGTTTCGCCGATAGGATGGTGTTTTTGCTATGATATCTTGCTGATAGCTATCATCTCACCGATGGGTATATAACTTTGGTGTGAAGTCTTAGCGATAAGGTTTCTCTCGCCGACAGGCAGGTGCTATTGGTGAGAACTCTTGCCGATAGCACTTGTCTCGTCGATAGATCTGCACAAGATGGATTTGTGTTCAGTATGACCTCTCGCCGATAGTGATAGTCTGGCCGATGCTTCTGCAATGGATATCGATATGATGTCTTAGCGATGGAGTGAGTCTAGGCGACAAGTTTGGACTTGATATGACTCTTTTCGATGGTGATGGCTCTGGGCGATAATAACAGTCGAGCATTGTGGCATCGGGGAGACACGGTCTAGTGTCTCACCGACATGCGACACAGTTTGAATGCCTTGACTGAATGTCTATCCTATGTGGTTTTGTTTTCGACCAATCAGAGAAGTAGAATGGGAACCGCTAGCAGTTGGACTGTTGCGGCCATTCCTGTGAGGAAGATCAACAGACCATGAACGACATGGATATACTCTATAATCGAAGATGATGAACAGTTCGGTGAACAATTGGATGAATAGTTTGATGTGTGATCAGTGTGTATGAATTCAATTCAGAGAGCATTGTAACTGGAATGTTTTGTACAAGATTGATTAGGAAATTATGTTGTAATTTGACATTAGAGAATGAAGCCTGAACTCTGTATGTAACTTGTTTACTATAATACAAAGGGGTTTTTCTTGGTGTGGTGGCTTTTTCTCCCATACGGGTTTTCCCACGTAAATCTGGTGTTCATCTGTGTATGTTAATTTCTCTATTTTTGTTATTTCTTTCATGAGTATCTTAATTGGACTGCATTTGGAAATTTAAAGTCACCTTTGCATTCTTCCCTGAGGTTTTTACGTTAGGAGAGTTTGTTTCGTACCTAAGCTTTCCTTGTAGGTATAATATTTTGCAATGGATCCTACAAACATGAAAGGTAGTCTTGTTGCTACAAGTTCCTATCATAGTTATTTTGTATGATGTGGTCAATTAAAGCATCCTCATCTTGATTTTTCAATAGTGGGTTGCATTCAATAGTCATGAGGTTTTGTAGGGAATAGGTCTTCTTCATCTAGAATAGGCCAAATAGTCTTCTTTAGATTAGCATGTGGTTGGGCTAGTGGAGAAAGGACCAATTTCTTGGTCACAGTTCCATTTGATATTATCATGTTCCCAGACCTAAAGCCTATAAGTGCATCAGTTGTTGCTAGCCATGGTCTACCTAAAATAAGTGGATATCCTGCAAGGTTGGCCTTTGGTTGCAAGACTATGAAATCTGCAAGATGCTCCCATGAATCTAATGTTATGACTAAGTCCTCAATAATTCCCTCGGGTTTCACTATTGACCTATTTGCCAACTGTAAAACAATGGGTGTAGGTCTAAGGTTTAATAGTTGTAGTAGTTTCATTATCTCCTTAGTCATGACATTAATGGCCGCCCCTAAATCAATCAAGGTATTCTTGATAAGGGTTCCATTTATCTTAACATCCATTATTGAACTTTCAGGGTTTGTATATTTAGGGACAGTTATATTCCCTAGCATAATGTAAGCAAGGTTCCCTAGGATATGAACTGTTTGAGGGTCCTTCCTCTTTCTCCCTGGCTTTTTAAGACAAAGGTCTCTTACTTTCTTGGTGTAAATTGGGATATCCTTGATAGCTTGAATGAGGGGAATTTTGATACTAACATCCTTAAGTTGGCCCAATAGGTCTATCTCAGCTTGGGTTTGATGTCTTGGAATGGCTAAACACTCAGTGAATGGAGGCTCTAGACTTGAAATAGTTTGGTTTACTTGATTTGACCCAGGCTCTAGAGGTGAATTGTTTAAATCTTCTACTATGGGGTCCTCATCTACCATCTCAGTAATTTGAGGGGATGAAGGCCCAACCAGTGTTTTCCTTGACTTGAGGTGGACATCACTCACCTCTACCCCATAACTGGGGTATTGAATAGCCTTGTTAGTGTAGGCCTATTGAAAAAGATTGTTATTTGGTTTAGGTGCAATTTGGATAGGTAATTGAGGTGCTCTTGGTGGCTAAGATGTTGGGTTAGATGGATTGGGCATGATGTTATGTTGTTGTGGCTATGAAGACAGCAAAGGTTGTTGGTAATTCATATTCTGGTGTTGCCAGTGTTGGTTTTTTTCCATTGTGGATGCTATTGATTTTGCTAAACTATCCATTGAGGGTTGTAATTAGAGACTTGAAAATTTTGTCATGGCCATACATTTGGTTGTTGTTGGTTCCAATTTTGTTGAGGGTTTTTCCATTGGTTTTGGGTGTTTTCCCAAGGCTGGGTGTTCCAACTAGAGATTTTGATTACCAACTAGAAATGATGTATTGAAATGTAAAGGGTCTTGTGGAATACTTTTTCTTGGTTTCCATGGCATTCTTTGTGCAATGTAGTTCTAACAATTGTCCATCTTCACACTCCAGTGGTTGAAAATATGGTTTCTCTAGTTTGTCTTCTGTAATACTTGCCACCCTTTTACACTTGTAGTTGGATTTTCTTTGTCTGCAATTGGGTTAGTATTCAGTAAGTATTGCCTCAACCTCTTCTTGCTTTTTCTTCAAATTTAGAGTGTCCAACTGAGTAGCTAGATGACTTATAATATATTATTTCATGTTGGAAAATAGGTTACTTAACTCTACTCTTGAAACCCTGTTGGATGTCTTGCAAATGGTAGATGTTCTTTCCCCCCTTGTCCTTTTCGTAAAGGTTCTTGAATAGTTTCTACAAACCTTGCAAATTTCTTCAAAGGGTAATTAAGACACATCCCCTCGCCCAATAAGGTTAAGGTAATCCATGCAATCATCATTTATTCCTCTTAAAAACACAAGCTTCAAGGATTTTGTTGAGAGTCTATTATGTGGGTTATTCTTTAAGCAGAAGTGGAATCTCTACACAATCCTCCAATGGTTCATCCTCTTTCTGAGATATTCTAAAAAAATTATCCCTTCTTCTATCAACTCCTCTACAATAGTCCTGGTATTTTTCTAGGAACTTTTTTTTCATAGTGTTCCAATCTGGAACAAAATCTCTACCCAGTCCCATAAACCATTTCATGGCAGCATCCTTTGCAAGAAATAGTTTGATCCTATGAGCATCATTTGTGTAGTCTTAGCTCCTACATAGAACATCAAACTCGAACAAAAAAAATTTTGGATCCTTAGTTACCAAGCCATATAAGATAGGAAATGTTGAAGGAGGTATATTCTTTAGGACAATGGCCCTTTCTTGGTTGGAAATTGGAAATTCAAAAGTCATGTTTTGGTGGATCATCCATGGTTTAGAATGTATCCTCTGTGTTTTCAGTGGATGTTGGTGAAAGGTAAATTTTTTCATCAGGAATACCCTCTCTCTGATCACTGTGATCACCAATATCCACTCTAGCTTGTTGAGTTGGAGGCAGAAATCTTCCCAAAGCATCTCTTTCCCTCCACATACAATAGGTATGACTTTGTATAGCAATGGCTCCTACACAATGTTAATGAAATATTCTAATATTTGAAGGAATAAAACCTAATTGTCCTAATACTGAAAGAAAAACTTTTAAACTATGAAAGCTTTGAAATAATAGAAATGAATTCTTTGAAATTAGCACCATTCCCAAGAATGGTGCTAAATGTAGAGTCTCTACTAATTTTCAATAGAATTGGTGTCAGACACACAATTAAGTGGAAAACCTAACTGAACAATCCACTAAACCCTTGGAAAGACCATCAAATTATTAACCAGGGCTATTCATAAGCTTGTGATGATGTTGGCACTGTATGTGCTTTCAAAGACTCAATGCTACCTATATTATCCTAGCATAGGTGTTTACACTTGCTAAGAAATCACAAAAATGTATAACAATAAAATAAGTAATGTTGGCACTATTGCTATGGGTACCTACAACATAAGACTATGACTAGTTCATTGTCAAGAATTGAATCCTAGAATTTGACCAACACTGGTAATTGAATCTACACTTTGGAGTACAACAAAATGAAGCAAACTAAAGCATGAATGTAAACAAGATTTGTTCATGGATTCATTCATAACATAAATAATCTAATTAAGATAACATGTGTTCATGAAGTAGCTTATTACAGCAAAAATAAATGTATAGAAGATAAAGTGGGGAATAGTTACCTTGAGTGGTCCTTCCTCAAGTGACTGTCTCCATAGGTTTAACCTAAATCTAGTTCCTCATATTAACGTAATCATGAAAAGAATGAAAAACCATTCATTGTATAACCCATAATATCACGATCCAAGATTCTGCTAAGATATCTTATTCATGAAATCATGGATATTTTGTGTAAAAATAAGAACTGAAACTGAAAGTATCTTCTGCTATATTTGTTACTGGATAATTAAACAACTTAACTAACACCTCAACCATCGAACCATACATATAGGCACAAGGGAGTTTATTAAAACAAGGAATCTAAACTAAAATCATAAATTACCACTCCCTACATAACAGAGTATGATAAAGTCCTGATCAACTAAACCATAACTGAAAAGGAAGAAGAGTCCAAATAGAAGTATGACTCTACTACAACAAGAAGTAGAATGTGGACAATTTGAAATAGTCACTACAACATGAAACTTCAAAATGAACATAATCTTCACTCATGTACTCAAAGTCCATAGAAGAGAAAATACTTTCAGTATCATTTGCATCATTGCAGCCTTCATCTAATACAGAAAATTTGTTCTCTATTTTTGTATTTTCAAAGCAAATAGAAGAAACCTCACACGTTCCACCTATTTCATCATGACCATTATGGCTGCAATCTTCATCTAGGTTTATTTCTACTGTAGGTTGTTCAAAAACAACTTCCTCATCACCAAACGATGCATCATTCTTATCTTGTACTATACCCTCTTCATCTATGTGATTAAGTCTTGAAAAAGTACCATCACATAAGCTATTCAGGAGATTAGTTCCATACTTCTCTATCATTTCTTCAATTATTGATAGCCATTGATATAAACATTTAAGACTAGGGGGCTTCAAATGAGTTGGCATGGTACTTAGACTTGGCTCAAGTCTTTCACAAAAAACATCAATACACATTGATTCATTAGGTCTATCTGATTCTAGTATACTAAGCAGAAATTTCGTGAATCTATCATGAAAATCATAGATGGATTCATTCTCAAACCTTTCTATATCACACAATGCATCAATATATGACACAAGTTCAACCTTATTTTTAGATTTCTCTTCAAATACTTCTTGGGTATGCAGATTTCTTTCTTCTAACAAGCATTCATTGTCTATTGACTCTTCTTCAAAATAATCAATGAAATGCATTATGAGCTCATGCCATGAATCTATGGAATGCATTGGTAAACTAGAGAACCAGTATTCAGCATCATTTTCTAAAGTTCTTACAAAAAACTTCATAATAGCATCTTCCTCTACTATTTGGAAATCTTCCATTACATCAAGAAAACTTTGTACATGGTGTGATTCTAATTCTTCAAAACCTCCTCTAAACTTAGACAAGCATTCATTAATTCTTCTTGGGACAAAATGTGGGTAACCTTGGATTTTACTGAAATCCAGAGGGTCATATCTTTCACTAGTGAACACCTTCCTCTGAGGACATGGTTGTGTTCTAGGCATGGTATTACAACTTGTAGAGGGAGAACAAGGACAACAATACATTTTGCAAAAAAAATTGTGTTCCCTCTACAACTAATTTCTTCTCAAGATATCATTTTCAGAATATCCTACTTTCTCATTTCCCTTTCTACTAGTATCTTGAAATACTGAATAAGGGACGATTTTAACTAGAACTTTTTTGTTGAAAACCTTCATACAAAGATATTACAATAGAAAAATACCTGAGAACTGCTACAACCAATTCTTCTGATGATGTAGAAACTTATGTAGAGTCGCCACCTCTTTGAAAGAGGAAAATATCTTCAAGGAGCAAAAAGCTTCTTCCAAGATCTATGTATTTCTAAGTTCTCTCCACCAGCAAAGCACCAGACTTCAAGAATATATCAAAAACATTGCAGCAATATCCTTCAAGTATGCAAGTCCTTGGATCATTCTGACCCAAAACTATAGATCAGCAAATAATATGACTCTGTAATAGAACAGTCCACAATTGGAGATTCAAAATTCTCCCCAGTGGAGTCGCCAATCTGTTGGTTCCCAAATCAACAAATGCAATGAGTCCCAAAGAGTAACCACTCTCTCATATTCAGACTCGACGGGTTGATATGGCCAACGAATGGGAGAGTGAATAAATACTCCTTTCTCCCTTGCACTTCAAGCTCTGTTAAACCTGGGAGGGTGATCCCAACAGTGTGCTTTCAGATACTTGTGTGCCAAAGTATCAAACACACAGTGAACAGATGAATCTCCTTTATATGCTTAACAAACACAGTACTCTAAAGGATTGGTTGACCTCTACAGTAATGTCTCATTTAAACATGAGAGATGTGATTCATTGAAATGAGCTCAACACACAAACAAACTGGGACTGATAAGAAAATTTCATTTAAAATATGATTAGTTGTTGCATTAACCAACAGATGTAACATGAATAGCACACTTAGATCAGTGCCTCATCCTTGGTACAACGTCAACTCAAACACATACATAATCTGATAACAATTTTTACACCTAACAGTATATGAAGCTTTGAAATGTTGCATTACAGTATTTCAGCATTGTGTCTTAACCTTTACTTCTTACTAGCATCCTAACACTCAGTTCAATACAAATTTACAGCCATATTCAAGTACCTACATTAATCCTTTGAATTAATAGACAAGAACAGAGACACACATCTATCTGAAACTGATGGAGACAAATAAGATAACCTTGATTATATTATTCATAACTTGCAAAACTAGTCCATAGGAGAGTAAAACGGTATCAAACTTGAAACATTCAACATTATTTTGCCAGTATTGAAATCAAAATTACATAAGTATTGACAGACTCAGACCCTAAGACTTAGCTCTAAAATTCTTTGTATTCACACTACAATGTTCTCTGACTAATTACAAAACAACTCTCTTTGAATGAGGCAGAAAGACAACACTTAAGGGAAAAAAAAAACCCTAAATGTTCATCTGAAGAAGACACTTGGCACATTTAGGTTCGCTGATCTTCAATTGTCTTTGCTTGTTGAAGACTCTTCAATCTGCTATTTTTTTTCTTGTTCCTCACTCCACTACCCTACAACAGAAAAATATTCATTTTTGTGAAAACTCATCATTCTCTTTATTTTCTCTTTACCCATGTTGAAGAAATGCCCTGCTATAGAGAATATTCTGCTGGCTTGTAAAAACCCTTCATTGTAATGTAGACCCTAAATCTGCATTTGCTCAAAAACAAACAAGCATGAGTATTGTTAGTTAAATCAAGCAAATCAGAATCCCTATGAAATAATTTCTCATGTTATCTATGCAAACAAAGTAAGTTATCAACATAAGCTAAGTGAAAGCATGAGAAAAACAAGAGTCAAATTCTATCCCATAGTGGATTGGTGTCACATGTGCTAGTGACCCTTTCCCAATCCTTGATCAAAGCTCAAGATGGTGTAAATGTAATGGAAATGATGAGCAAGATGAGCTCTCAAATTAAGAGAGTAACCTTGCATAAAAGTTGTGGAGAGCCTGCTTGAAGGATGAAGCCTCTCATTTATAGATTATCAAGTTGAAATAATGCATATGAGAGAGCAATGTGGGATCAAAAACAAGCCAATGAGATGAGGACACTTGTCATCATGTGAGTGGTTGATGCATGTGCAAGATTTGGGAAGAGTGCCCATGAGAGGGAAAATTTGAATTCAAATTTTGCCATAAATTTTGAGAGGGGGACAAGAAAAACAGCAATAAATGCAATGTTGGACTTGTCATGTTGAGGGAAAATGAGGGTTTTTTAATAAATCAATAAAATTGATTTATTTGTGCAAGTGGAGATATCTAGAGAATGTAAGTGGGTGATATTAGTATTTAATCAGGGTTAGATTAAATAGATGATGATTATGCTGATTTAATGGTGCTTAGATGATTTTGACTTTTAGGACTTAAATATTTGATTTATTTAAATCAAAAAATGGTGGAATATGATTTGGGTTTGAATAAAATAAAGTCCTGATTTATTTAATTAAATGGATGATGCAAGATGAAGGTTGAATGATTTATGAGAGATGAAATGGTATTATTTGATTAAACCTTTGGATTGACCCGATTTACCTGATGAATGGATTTGTTGTGTTTGATCAATTCAATGAGCGGATGAATATGCATAATGTTAATTTGACGTGTCTACATTTTGCCCCTCTTTGAAGCAATGTACTTGTTGCATTGATTCAAAGAATAACTTGCCGCAATCAAAATTCAAAAATTTCTGATTTTTTGGATGCCCCAGCGGAAAGTACACTGGTACATTGCCCCCTCGAGAGATTGAGCGAAAAGATTTGATTTGAGGGTCGATCTCACGATAAAGAGGTTCAAAATGGGTGGTTATGGACGACGATGCAAATGAGATGATTTTAAGATGCTTAGAATAACAAAATCTATATTATCCTAAACAACTTAAATGATGATATGATATGAGATGGATGAGATTGATGATGTGGTATGCTATGATTATGCAATGGATGATTTATGCAGATGCTTAGACTAACAGATCTATATTATGATGATGATTAGGCAATGCATGTGAAATGATCGATGTTTCCTATTATGTATGATATGAATGATATGTGATATGCTAACAGTTTTCTGGATGTAGGATGGATGCATGATGGATGCAGGATGGATGCATTGGCGATGATGATGTTAGTGTGGAAATGAGATGATGACAAGAGGATCCAACAAGCCAACATTATGAGAGATGATGATGAGAAATGATGATAAGAAATGATGATGATAGATGGATGATTTTGCTTTATCAAGGATTGGGATTTTCAAAGGGTCACTTACTTTATGTTTGATAACATGCCTAAGCACGATGCATCAAGGTATGAAGGACCAGGATGGCGTTGTACTTAGTGTGAAGGACTTTGACTCAACAAATAGATAGGAGTATTCTTGTTCACACCTGCTATACGGAAACCTTGCTAGGATGTACTTTAGAAGTTTTAAACACCTCGAACCAAAACACGGAAAGGTATAACCAATCAATGCAATAGTCAACAAGTTGTCCAAAACATCCTCCATACATATCTAACAAAGCAAGTATTCGCCAAGTTATATTACAAGAGCGTCCAACAAGCACAACAGACAAAATAATAATGATCGTTGCAAAATTCCTATC
The DNA here is from genome assembly GCA_007258455.2 of Sequoia sempervirens. Taxonomy (NCBI): domain Eukaryota; kingdom Viridiplantae; phylum Streptophyta; class Pinopsida; order Cupressales; family Cupressaceae; genus Sequoia; species Sequoia sempervirens. The sequence goes on from VDFB02000003.1 coordinate 7,317,591, forward strand.
TCTCTAAATCCTTCGTTCGGATATCATCGAGAGGTCCTTGGAATGAGCGCAATAAGATAAATCAAAAGATAAGATCAAGTACGCAAACAAGTCAATGTTCTTCATACCTTCAGCCAAAGGGATGTGTTTTGATAGGATAAGAATCCAAAGTGATATCCCAAATGATGCCCATTTTCGGAACGATATATCCTAGGACATGCATTGTATAGGATGATGATGGTTTGATAAGTTGATTGATAAGTTGTTGATATAAGGTTGACTGACGTGTTTTTGACTGATCAAGAGTTTGATTTTGTTTTAAATGTTTTGTTGTTCGCTTTTGATTTTACGATTGAAGCTTGCTTTTGCTGACTGTTGTGATTGTTTCTATTTGTTTTGCCAAAGGATGTAGGTTACGATCAATTTATTATGGATGATTGATTATTGCGGGTGCAAGCGAGATGATGCAGATGGATTTTTCAAATATTTGGATGTTTTTGACGTTTTGAAATGTTTTGAGGCTATTTTTGGATTTTGATGTTTTTCAAATGTTTTTGGATTTTGATGTTTTTCGAATGTTTTTGGATTTGATGTTTTTTTTAATGTTTTTGGATTTTGATGTCTCAGGGGCTGATCAGAGATTAGCCTTGCCTACGTTTAAGCTAAGAGACGACGTAGTTCAGATTCCAATGCTTTTGATATTTTTTTGTTTTCGACTTGTTTTTGGATTTTGATATGTTTTGAATATTTTCGGATTTTCTGATTTTTTGATGTTTTTTTGGATTTTCGCATGATTTTGACGATTTGGATATGGATATGTGTGACAATATCAGTGCTCTGTTTGGGATTTGTTTGAAAACCAAGCTAAGGTCGATCGATGAGGTCGATGGATTGATGATAATGATAACATTGTTGAGGATGCACAACAATGCAATGATTGATTGATCAGGATTGACGATGATAACATTGTTGAGGATGCACAACAATGCAAGGATAGTGTTAAGCAACACAATGATTAGGATGGCTATCCCAAGATTATGGATTGATTGGATTCGATTGATCATGATTGATGAAGCTTGATTTGGAACAAAAGATGTTTTGGATGATTTGATGTGACGATTGAAGGGTGCATTAGATGCGACTGATATTGATTTTTTGGATTAATGTTCGATAAAAGATGAAGCTTGATAAGGAATGTTTGGTCGTCAAAATATGCCATGGGCTAGTGATTCGGATTTTAGATCACAAATGTTTTGACCAATTTGATTTTACGTTTGCCAAATGTTCAGATCGCCACATAAGTTGGAGGATATAGATCAATATTTATTCTCGAAGCGAGATGTAAATATCTACCCCTAGTTTCTAGCAATGTATGGAATGTTATGGATAGATGCCCGGATAAGTGTACAGATGGATGGATATGCAAATGATGCCAAGGATTATCTTGCGATAAGATAAGGTGTTCAGATAAAGAATGCTCATTTGGATAATGCTTCATGGCTTAGATAATGTTGCATAGGATGGGATCAATGAAAACGCCCGATGTCAATGTTTTTACCATAAGCAAGCGTAAAGTGTGCACCAAAATTTCATCAAGATCAAGACAATTTGGAGTATGGATGTAGATGGATGAAACGGATTGGATCAATGGTTTATGGATGAATGGATTTATTATGGATAAGATGGATGAAATGTTGGATTTATTATGGATGGGATGAGATGCTTTCATTGAACTGGCGCACGTAGATGCTTGATTCTACACATGACGCCTGTTTTCCAGGTTTTCGTCATGGTCTTGCCCAAAGCGCCGCCCATGCGGTTTTCACTAGAGGACGATTTTTTTTTCTTTACTGTTTTCAATCCTTTTTCTGATTTTTTTTGGATTTTCATATTTTTGATTTTATTTTTTTTGTATTTTTTTTCTGAAAGATTTTAAGCGCATGCTAAATCACAAGGTGTTGCTGATGTAGATGCCCTTGTCATGATGTGCCATCGATATCCTGCTTGAAGGAGATGCTTTGCTAAGATACATGCACTTGAATGCAACTTTTGGGATTCTTGATATGCTTTGTCGATACCAAAGTTAACTTTGTCTTTGTGCACACATCGCAATAGAGTGCCTTCAGAAACCTTATGATGGAGGGTTGTTGCCAATACACGGTCAATGTAAGAATTGTATATTATGCATGGAGGCGTGGGTGGAGTGTGTTTAGGGATAAGAGATGGATTGGTTGACAGTTTGGAACCTTTGACTCTCCAAACTTGGGAAGATGACCAATGATGGGTGGATACGGAAGTGTGCGTCGAATTAGGACCAACTGCTTGATATACTTTGTACGTCGCTTGAAAAGCCTGCTTTTGATTTTGTGGACATCCTTGATGGATATTTTTCCCTTTTTTATTTTTCCCCACAGTTTCTTTGACTGATGGATTTTGATAGGGATGATCTTTCTTTGTATTCTTTGGCATCCATGCATATTTGATTTGTCCATTATGCTTCTCAGCTTCTTTTGCTTTGATAATGTTCTTCGTACTTTGATTCAAATTTTTCCTTCGAAGTTGGTCCCAATTCATGGATGGGGTGATGGGTGGATGAAGATTCGTGACGTGGTTGGTTGTAGTATTGACACTAGCTTCATCATAAGGACTCTTCATGCTCCCTATGTTGACGTTTGCTTGAGACGAAGTTTCCCCCAGTATTATGGAAGTAGTACCTTCATGCTTTGATTCCGCTTGCTTCGAGATTTTTGTTCGAATGTATTCTCGATAAATGACCACCGTAGGTGACGTTCTTTCAATTTGCTGCTCTGCTAACTCTGGATGTTCTATCTGACTTGTTTCCTTGAGTGGATAATGATGGATATCTTTATTCATGATGTCCTCAATTTGAGTTTGGGACATATTTGATCCTGATGTTGACAACTCCGTTTGATTGTAGGAGTTAAGAATCTGCTCTTTTTGTGTAACAAAATCTTGTTCTAGATGAAGATCATCTACGTGCCCATCTGTAGAAAACATCTCATGGGTAGATGGAGGAGTATGTGCTACATGGATATGATCATCTTGCATGGATAAGAGAGTGTTCATTAGATTATTGTAGTATCTTGAAGATACAAATTCTTGATCTTGATTAATTTCGAGTTGCTTTTGACATGCTTTGGATCAAGTTCTTGACATGGGGCAGCTTCAAAGGATGGATTTCTTACAAAGGACTTTTGGATGTTGTCATTAGGAATGGTCAAGTTCAAGGTTCCTTCAGCATCTGTAACCATGAGGTCAAAGGGGATCAACATGTTTTGAAAATGACCATTGCTAGACCTTAGTGAAAGATTTTGATCTTGCTTTCGAATAACTTCTTGAGATATGTCCTCTAACTCATCAAGTGATGTAGAGACATTTTCGTCATGATCATAGGTTGATGGATCCTGCATTATGTCAATAGGATCAAATAATCCTAACACTCCTTGAAATAGATCACTAAAGAGTGGCTCTTGATGTATGGTGAGTTGATCATTGGATTGTGTAGATACATCCTCAATGTGCTTCTCGATGGAGAGGTTTTGATCATTGTTTTCGACAATTGCGGTGGAGAGATTGTGAATGTCTTCGACCATAGAGTCAAGTGATGTTGATATTTCTTGAATTGGCTCATTGTCGATTTTTGTTGGTGGATTTTGATCGTGATTCAAAAGTGACTCTTGACATATGTCGATTTGATCTTCGAATGAGATAAAAAAATCTCCAATGTGTTCTTTGATGGATAGATCTTGAACAATGCTTTCATCAATTGTGGTGGGGAGATTGTCAATGCTATCACCAATGGTTGAATGCCCATTGTTATCCCCAATCATTTTTTGTGTTTGTGCTTTTGTTTGTTGGGTAGCTTGAGATGTTTGTGGAACCACCTGATATTGTTGAAGTGTTTTTTGGTAGGCTTGATGTGCTTTTAGTGCAATGCTACGATATTGACTTATTGCACTTGGTTTTGGCGGTAGTGGTGGTGTATTTGGAATCATGTTGGATGCGGTGACAAGTGATTGAGATACACTTGGAGCGATAGTGAGTGTTTGAGATGTGATGGGCATGATAGTGGTGGTTGGAATGATTGAAGGGATAGTGATGGTTGGAATGACCGAGGTGATAGGTCCTTGGGAGACTGTATTTTGATTTGGGATCAATGTTGTTTGATTAGATACCATCCATTGGTGTGATGTCGATGGTATATTCAAAGGATTTGAGTGATGGTTTGATTGACGTTAGGTGGATTGATTTGGGTGGATTGATTGGTGCTAGGTAAAGGGGGAAGCCCTAAACCAAGGAATGATGTTGGTAATGGTGGTGGAGATTTCCCTTGGCGCAATGCCTCAACTATTTTGGAAAGTTCCGCAATTTGATCTCGCCAAATTTGTTCTTGATTTTGATCTTGACTCACTTGAGATAGTTGATTTGGCTTTTTTTTAAGCGGATTTGGAATGCCTACTTGCGGTTTTTGAATGGGATTATGGGAAAATTGACTTTGGATAATGTTTTGATTTGGCATGATAGGATGAACATTGTTGGTATTGGGAATCATTTTTCCAAAGTTTTCTCGAGTTAGGATTCATGTTTCGAAAACTTGCACTTGGTACATCCACATTTGGCAAGTAGGGATTTGGTGGGATGATGTTGCTCGTTTGAAGACTCATGTATTGATTGTTTGGAGGATAGACTTGTAAGTTTGGACTTTGATTTAAATCTATCATGGGGAGATGTGTTCCAAAATTCAGATTGGGCATACTCACATTCGTTGTGCTATTGATATTCATATGAGATAGTGATCCTATGTATGGATGTGAGTTTCCATAATCCCATGGTTTCGTGAGGCTTGGATAGTTTGGTTGGTTTGGACCGCTCATGATGTATGAATCTAGTTTATATTCCATCTTCTTCTTGTGTTTTGACCTTGTTTGACCTCTAAGGTGTTCTAGGATCAATGATGATATGAAGAATGAATGGGGTGAATGATGAGAGTGTTGAACGTTTAGGGGCTTTGGATTAATGCTAGACTTAGGGCTTGATTTTGATTGTTTGATTTGCATGATGAACTCGTAAACCCTAAGATGTTGGACGTGATCTTAGGATGAACTTTGCTCAAAGGATTGCTAATTTAACTAGAAGTATGAGAAAGGATGCATTCCCATTCCCTCTAACTAAACAAGGTGATTTTGACGATGATTTAAGGATGTACCCAAGTCTAGATAATGATGTTTCCAAAGTTCTAAAGTTGTTTGATGGGATGGATTTTGATAAATGTTTGGGATGGATGAAGTGTTTGAATTGATCCTAAGAGACTTAGAGAGACTTTGTTTACTAGGCCAAGGTATTGAAGAACACACTTTTCTCTAAGAGCAATCAAAAGACCAATATGACCAAAAGATATCAAGCACATGTGTGGGGTCCAATTTGTTATCTTTGCTTAATGAGTACTTTTTACCACAAACACACTTCTTGATTTAGGTTTCAAACTGAATGTCCAATGTCACAACTTCTTTTCGTCCCACAAAGTGCTATGTGGAAGTTCCAAGAAATTAGGACAAGGGTTGCCTAATGTTGACCTTTGTAAGAGCAAATTAAGATGTAAACCCAATTACTTAGGAACCTCTAAGGACATAATCCCAAGGGTAAGCAATAGTTCTTGGGCTTTGTCAAAGGTATTTGCTCTAACTAAGGGGTTTGAAATTTTGATGATGTTGAATGTTGGTTTTGCAATGTTTTCGATAAATGCACCATGTTTTCAAACAAGTAATGTAACATCCTAGCTTAATGGGTACGTTTTTCTTAGTGGGCTTGCCTCATGCCCTTCATAGAAGAGATGATTTTACATGCAACCAAGGAAAAATATAGAGGTATGATGAAATCCTAACCTTTATATTTCAACCAAGATCGGACATGGCAAGTAACTTCTTGGAATCAAAGTTCCAATGCACCACTTTGATAAACTCGCTCAATGGATAAATAGGCCACTACAAAACAAGGGTTCTAGTTCGGACTTTCCGTTCGTGGAGATTGACCCATACGGCAAGAGTCTCCTTTCAGATCCATCTTATCGGAGCCAACCACGTGATAATGGCGTTTAACCAATACCCACATTTATATCCCGGCTGGAAATACTCTTGGCTTTAGAGTGTTACCGGTTGAGTCGTTCCCTTGGGTGAGTACTTTTTCCCCAAGGCAGGCCCTCTAAGATAAACAAAAGCAAGAAAAGACACAATCCGTAACTCGATCAATCTTTGACGGCACAAAGAAAGAGAATATACGCAAAAATTCCCCTACTCACACTCACACAAGATATTGTTCAATTTTAAGCCCAAATCAAAGTGTTTCAAAGCAATAAAATGCACTTTGAGTGTTTCTCTTACACCCTAGATTGCACGAAGTGCAAGGGGAGAGGATACGCACTCAAAATGCACCAAAGACAAAATCACACAATTCAAGCACTTGTTCGTTTTATAGCCTTCAAAGCAATTGTGAGTTCATTTTAAAGCACCAAACTTGAGTGTGAATTTGCTTTGTTCAATTTTAGTCCCAAAAAACAATGTCTAGTCAATTTGTATGTTCAATTTTAATCCAACTTTGAAATGAAAAAAAATTGAAGTGTTCTTTTTAAATCCAAATGAAAATTAGTGTCCTAAGGGCAAAAAAGACGACAAGTTTTGTGAAAAAGTGTTTAAGAGAACACTAGAGTGTTAAGAAACACTTTAATCTTTCAATCTCTCCCCTTCATGCTATGTCATTGTTTGTTTGCTTTTGTTGTTCTCCTTCTTCGTTTCACCTTTGCTCTCCTTGTTTGTACCTTTGTTGACTTTTCGCTTTCCTTGTACCTATTTCAAGTAGAAGCAATTAATGTTTTAGAATACTTTAAAAAGCATCAAATTTGTAGAAACATGATAACACTAATTACTAGTAGCTTATTTAATCAAGCATATCATCCTAATTAAGTAGCTACTCACAAGAAATAAACAATTAGTGTATCGAAATAAGCAATAGGCAATTATCCCTTCAAATAAGCCATAAAAGAATGGAATTCTTCTAAATATGTATATGAGAAGGAAAGAATTACCCCTCCAAATAAGCAATAAGCACCCAAGGGAAAGATACGCATTGATTAATATATAACATTGATGGCTTAGTTCGGTCTCATCAAGATCAGCATAAGAGTCATATCTACTCTGTCTCTAATTGATTTACCAAGTTGCGCGCATGAGAAGGAATATTAAGAGGTCTTTTAAATAAATACTATTGGCAGATGTAAGACCAACTTCTATTTTAAATGCTTCTGACAGATGTAGACAGATTGAAACTTTAAATGCAACCCTATCTCAAATCGATCTATATAAAAGAAAAACGTAGCTTTTTACCCATGATCAAGCACCTTTGAAAGGATGGCGTCAAATCAGATATTATATTTTTGGAATGCATTGATTGCAAATATACAGGATGTTTCAAATTAGATGTTGCATTGATTTCAAAATTGACTTTATTGGAAGGTGTATTCGAATCTTCATTCAAATGCTTACCAACAACCTTTGCTATCTTCATAGCCACAACAACAGAACATCATGCCCAATCCATCTAACCCAACATCTTAGCCACCAAGAGCACCTCAATTACCTATCCAAATTGCACCTAAACCAAATTACACATGATTCTCAGCACAGTTACGCAATGTTTCTGCACATAAGTGAGGCGTATGAAGTCAAAGATCGGAATAATTATATCAAAAGAATATCACGCATCATGATCTGCATTGGGAAAAAGAAAATCAACAGTCCAACTGTTGTTGCGCTGTGGTTGTTGGTGCATGTTTTGGCAAGTTATTTAACTTAAATGTGGGGCTACTGTAGTACTGCGCTATGAACTTAAAACCAGACTTTCTTCAATTCTTTGACACTCTTACTATTTCCTAGCCTCCCCAGGATGCACGACACCTTTACTTTAGGCTGCGGGTATTGTGGTGGCACGCGTGCCCAGGAAGGTCTTCACAGCTTGCTGATATTGAGGTGTTTCCTAACTTCTCACAGTTTGACTAATCACCAGGGAATTCTATTGAGGCAACGCTTGACTGTTTTGACAAGCTAACTCGTGGCACCTAAATTCCATTAAAGAACTTTCAGGCTAAATCCAATGGCAGGCATAAAGCCAAGTTCTCCAACCTTTTGCGCAGCATCTTCCTAGACAATTCCAATGCCGACCTTTATGGCTAAACAGAGGTTCTTCATACCGACATTCGGGAATGCAAAGAAATAAAATACTAATGCTGGCATATGGAGAAATGATTCCCAAATTTGCAAGAATGATCACATATATCTATCATACCAGGTAAGGTCTGAGAACAATTATGGTCTTGCAGAATATAGACACAATAAAACACCTAGATTTAAACACCTTCCATAAATTCATACAGGATACATTTACAACAGAAGACCAAATAGAGGAGAATACGTGCAATGAAAACAAAGATTACCTAATGTATCAGCTAACAGATATATTGCAGAGATATCTTATTTTTATTCTTTATTTTTCTTAACTATGGAAATGAGCAATAAAGCAAACCTTATAAGCACACACGCATATGTTATATTCAATCACATCTCCAAGATTATAACAGATGGGAAGAAATTTTTTTCTTTTACCAAACATAACAATGTTAGTATAAACAAGATCTTGGATTAAACAAAGAGCCCTCCTTCTAGTGCCATAATGTAGACCCTAAATCTGCATTTTGCTCAAAAACAAACAAGCATGAGTATTGTTAGTTAAATCAAGCAAATCAGAATCCCTATGAAATAATTGCTCATGTTATCTATGCAAACAAAGTAAGTTATCAACATAAGCTAAGTGAAAGCATGAGAAAAACAAGAGTCAAATTTTATCCCATAGTGGATTGGTGTCACATGTGCTAGTGACCCTTTCCCAATCCTTGATCAAAGCTCAAGATGGTGTAAATGTAATGGAAATGATGAGCAAGATGAGCTCTCAAATTAAGAGAGTAACCTTGCATAAAAGTTGTGGAGAGTCTGCTTGAAGGATGAAGCCTCTCATTTATAGATTATCAAGTTGAAAGAATGCATATGAGAGAGCAATGTGGGATCAAAAACAAGCCAATGAGATGAGGACACTTGTCATCATGTGAGTGGTTGATGCATGTGCAAGATTTGGGAAGAGCGCCCATGAGAGGAAAAATTTGAATTCAAATTTTGCCATAAATTTTGAGAGGGGGACAAGAAAAATAGCAATAAAAGCAATGTTGGACTTGTCATGTTGAGGGAAAATGAGGGTTTTTTAATAAATCAATAAAATTGATTTATTTGTGCAAGTGGAGATATCTAGAGAATGCAAGTGGGTGATATTAGTATTTAATCAGGGTTAGATTAAATAGATGATGATTATGCTGATTTAATGGTGCTTAGATGATTTTGACTTTTAGGACTTAAATATTTGATTTATTTAAATCAAAAAATGGTGGAATATGATTTGGGTTTGATTTAAATAAAGTCCTGATTTATTTAATTAAATGGATGATGCAAGATGAAGGTTGAATGATTTATGAGAGATGAAATGGTATTATTTGATTAAACCTTTGGATTGACCCGATTTACCTGATGAATGGATTTGTTGCGTTTGATCAATTCAATGAGCGGATGAATATGCATAATGTTAATTTGACGTGTCTACATGTAATAAAAAATCTCCCCTTCACCTATTCATCTTTCACCCAACTGCGTGAAAATGGTCCTCTCTGTAAAAACTCATCTCCAGCAAAACACTTTGCACAGTATTCACTTTATAAAATTATTTACCCGTGCCCTCATGAATTTTATTTTATGTTCAAAATATTCACCTCTTTATGAAAATGGCTGCAATTGCTATATTGTTGGGCAAATAAATTTTATTTAAATCCCACTTTTCACCTTTACCTTGCACATTTAAAATTTATCATTTAAATGATACATGCCTCAAAATTTATTCGGGCAACACTTCATGTTTTATTGCTTTGCCTTTAATCACTTTGATCGGGCCCACCATCGGCTTCTCCTTAGCATATCTTCACACATTGCACATCTCTAATTCACTTGGGAAAGTAAATATTAAATGGCAATGCCCGATAACAACTATGTAGCCCATCTCATCGTTGATCGCTAATATATTTAGAAAAGCCAAATATAAATTATTGATGCACGATAATTAAAAAATGACAACTATGTAGCCCATCTCATAGTTGATTGCTAATATATTTAGAAAAGCCAAATATAAATTAGTGATGCACTATAAAAACAATGCAGCCATCGCTAATCGCGGATGCATTTGGGAAGACAAAAATGAAATAATGATGCCCAATGAAAATAAAATGTTCAGTTGTGCAATGCATTTTACTTTCCCATGGTAATTATTCTCCAACCACTTTTCACCGTGCTCATTTAAAATCTTCATTAAATATTTCCATAGTTCACCCACTGTTGTCGTGCACAAACTTTTCCGAGAAACCATCGCACTTCGTGAATGCAAAAGAAATAATAAGAAATTAGCGATGGGAGATGAAACATCGTGCATCACGGATTCATTGTGGAAGAGGTGACATATATTAGCGATGGACGATGGACAAAGCAGCCATCGCTCATTGCTAATTTGTTTGTGCATTCTTGGACTCAAAACGTGATGGTCAATGCCTACGTAGAACTTTGAAAAATTATTTAAAACCTGTCCTCTGCTCAAAGTTCTAATTCAGTCCACCCAAATGAAGACTCGTCGCTGGAAAACATTGCATCTCTGATTGTTTCCTCCAATTTCATTCAGAATTGGTGATGGGCGATGAAATTGGAGAAAACCGCCTTTGTACCAATCAGAAGCAAGAATTGAACTTGCTTGTCCTCCAAAACATTTGAAATGTATTTTATAATTGCCCTAAATGCATTTTTCATATTTACATAATGTTAAAAATATTCAAAAATATTTTGAACATAAGTATTTGTAACTTTAGAAAAATGCAAATTTTAATTACGCCTACGGCCCAAATGAAGAAATTTCACTGCGCACAAACGGTGACCCCTGGAGCCAAGGTTTTTTGCGTGCAGCCATAATCAATTATTTAGAGAAAACCCATTTCTTCAAATTTTCCCAACCATCAAGAATCAGGTACCTCCTTTGTAAACTGGCCCCAGGACGTGTTTGCCACAACAAAAGTACATTAAAATAGTGTATCAAATTACCTCCATTTTTTATGAAAATGGAGTTATAAAGGTTTTTGGCCAAAATAAGAAATGGCATGTCCTTAGAATTTGAAAATTTGAAACTTTTTGGGACACCATTTTTTGCCATGTTGCGATCAAAAAATGATTAAATAACCCATCAAAACTTATCCTGGGAGCTTGAAACTAAGTAGGCTTGTAGACACTTGACCCAATAATGCAATTCAAAAGATGGTTTGGAAAAAGAGATCCCGAGGTGAAATTTATTCAATGTCAAAGTTGCTTAGTTGGCCATTTCTACAACTGCACCTGTTCAGAACCAATCAAGGCTCTTAAAGTCACCACTTTGATAAAATATCAAAACAAATTCTGGGGGACTACGACTGGAAACTTAAGTTCATCTAGGTACATTGAGTATGTGTGCAAAAGGGATTTGCTTCAGTCATTACTTTTCACGAAGGGGTCAACGATGACCACTTTGAAACATTGTCAGAAATGCAAATGTAAAACTGAACAAACTGCATTTGCTTTTGATCTCAAAAAAATAGCAAATCTGATCCTAAGGCCTCTGAAATCAGATAGGGGAGTACATGAATGTAAGGAGAATGGAGAAAAATAATCCATTTGTTATGACAATCATCCAGTTGCAAGATATCAACTCACATGTGAGACTACTTTCTAAAGATTTGACATTGTCCAGTTTGTAAATCTAAACTTTTTGCAAACGGATTCAAGCTGGAAAACTTAGCAAATGGATTCATGGGGCTATGCCAATTGACATGGGGCTTCATAAAAATGTAGAGAATTATGGTAAAATATCAGTTGGGCTTAATACTCAGCAGGCACAAAGATACAACATCACAAAGTTGGCATACTCAGAAAGGTGCAACATGTGTAAATAGCAAACCAACTTCTGGACCTTGAAACCAAGACTTCAAAAACTCACTAAAACTAATCCAAGGAAGCTGCAAATGGTCACACACCATCTCTGATAGGTGCTCAACACTTCCCCAAAGTGATTTTTCATGACAATTCACAGGTGTCAAATTATAAGCTCCCAAAGTGAGCTACTTAGGTTTATTCTGCAGAGTACTTCTAAGTGCATTAGGCAAAATTTTACATGGGCCCTCAAAAATTTAGCCAAATGTTGGAGGTACTAATAGACCTAATATGATGAATGTAATTTCTCGAAGATAAATAGATGGAAATAGAACTCTGCAAGTGAATCTAGAAAGTGCAGACTAATGTGTACATGTCACCAAAAGTCAAATTTGAGTGTTGTAGCAGGATTGGGTCACTCCTAGGCAAATGGGTCTTTGTTAGGGTTTCTTTTCTCAATTTTTGGGGTCCTCCGATGTTGGATCTGAGCTTTTGTTTTCCACTTGTCCCACTATCAGAATGTCGTCAAAAAAAATTGCAATTGAGTTTATGAGTCTTGAAAATTTTGATGATAACAAATGCAACAATGCAAAATGGATCTTCAAACTCTCTTCAATCCTCTTCAGACCTATAACCTACACATTCACAAAGAGGGAAATTTGTTGTGACACATAGGGGCTTTCCTCAGTCAAACCCCATGTAAGTGTTTTCACTTCCACAATGGCAATGTCAATGATAAATCGATAGTGGAAAGGAATGAAATGATGAATGAACATAATACTATAACTCACTAGCCTTTAATGGCTTCCTTGAAGGATTAAAGAAATACACATCACTTCAAGGATTTGGATCTTGCTTGATAGATTTTCTTGAATGCTTTGGAGATCTACAACAATGTTAACCTTCACAAAACATGAACACGGACACATAGAATTTGACATGATGTTAGATCTTGAATTTTTGTAATAAACTCTGATAATGTTGCTCTTGACTTGCTCAATAATTCTCTTGATCATAAGTTTTCTCATATATTTCATGTTAGATTTCAAATGATAATAAAACTAGGTATTATAGGTGTTTATCTATTTTCCCAAAGATTAGATTCCAAAAGCTAAAACTTCTTATTTGAATTTTGGATATTAAAATACTGCCAAAAACATATTTAAATTTGGGTCTCAACTAGGAAAGGGGGCCTAATCGCCCATGTGCGACTGCATCTTGGCCCAAAATTCCAAGAAACTCAAATTCGGGGACAATTTAATGATTGAATGCATTTTTTTAATCCTTGTCCTTCTTCGAAAAACGGTAAAAATTAAGATTTGGAATGCATAATTTGACAAATTATAAGCTTAATTAAGTCCAATAAATTAGGGGCCAAAACATAATGTGAAATTGTAAGTGTATACAATTTTCTACGTTACAATTACTAACAATACAATAAATTTTTCAGGGGTATTTTCTTGATTTAAAGTTGAATTGAATTGTTGAAGTAGTAATTAATTGTTGTCACGGTTATTTCAAGTAGTTATAGCACAACTGATTCATTAATCATTGTCCTCATAAGAGAATTTCCCGTAGTAATTGTTAAGTGGTTAAGCTTGCTTTTAGATAAAGTTGTTTTTAGTTAAGTTTATTTTTGGATGAAGTTATTTTGTTAACTCTTCTATACACATTTGATTAGGACAACTTAGAATTCTTAGTTGCACATACAATTCCAGCACCATCCAAAAAAATATGATTCCCTAGTTGATAAATTAAACATAGCTCATCTAGGTCAATGAATTGCTTAATAAAGGATCTGTGGGTTTGTTGAGTTGTATGCACATAGTTAGACAGTTAACTGTAAAAAGTGTAGAAAGATATATTTCATTTTCTTAATGCAAATAATGTTAGTTCAACAATATTTATTTATTTTTAGTTTAGCTATTTGTGTTTATTTCCTCTTAGCATTGACCATTTTAATTCATTTTTGTATCAAAACTTTAGCATTTGTATATAATTTCATTTGTAAAATAGTAACTTATTAAATTATTTATATGCAATTATTTTCCTTAAACATTGTTCATTGTTTAATTAGATCATTATTGTATTTAATTAAACAAATTTATCCAAATTTGTTTGATTAGATCATAATAGTACCTAATTAAACATTTACATCACAATACATACATGCATCAACATCTATCAAATATCAAAACAAATTATATGTTTGAAAACCATAATGATCACATATATGGGTGCAATTAAATATACAATGACTAATATATACAAATATAATCACCACTATAACGAAATATGGTGTTTATACAAGAAAATAATATAGTAATACATATGTTTCCAACAAGGAGCATGGGTCCCGAATCCATCAGGGGTTGGTGACTCATCTAGTTGAGTTGGTGACTATTTGATCAAGGCTACCAATCGAGAGTGTGTGCTAGAAACACTTTGTGATACAACTTGCATACCTCTGAGCTCACCCCTCGGTCCTACTATTCCTCCTTAAGGGTAGTCTCTTTTTTTCTCTCATCATCATGACCTAATCACTCAAATCTTAGAGGATGACTAAATGAATGAATGAAGGTTTTTAATAGCGTCCACGAGGCCAAACAGCCTATGGGACCCACAGATCAGCAACAAAAATGGAACATCACCCGAAACAGAAACCACCGCCCAGCAGTTACTTGACCTTCTTTTCCTTTTGTAATTTGGATCTTCTGCTATGTATTTTTACCAAGTAATCAGCACTTTTCTATATACTCTCTGCCTCAAATAAGTTGTTTAAAGTATCCACATTTAGAATCTTGATATAATTGACTCGGATATCCAAATAGGCTGGACATTCCATGATGTAATGCCATTCTGTCTCTACAAGCCCTAAAGTACAGAACCTGCATATCCTATCAGCCCATTCTTCTTTAGGTGTCGTCCATCTACCAATTTCGCATCTCAATTGGTGCAAGCTAGTTCTTAGCTGAGCTATTAGCATTTTTGCTTTCCATTTTATTTATGCACCTATATAGTTTTTTTGAGTATGGTCATATGAGGGATTAAAGTGCTTGATGTAATACTCTCTTTTTCTTGATAGCTCCCTAGTCCACATGCTTTCTTTAACTTTTTGTTGTACGTACATTTTGATTGCCTTAATGTTATTTGGGCAATTATCTACGCTGATACCCCACTTGCACAGCCACTTGTTATTTTGCTTCATCCACGTGCTCTTCCTTCTATTCAATTTCTCTGCTGCTGCCATTTTAGGCCAATAAGACACCTCCATGTTCTCTAGCCTCTTTAAATAACTTAGTAAACGAATCATAGCCAATGCCTCCATAGGTAAGGCCCCAACCTCCGCTAGGACAATCTCATAGGGAATAAACGATTTTATTTTGAGGCTACTTGTGATTAAATGTTTTTGTAGTCTTTCAATTTGTCTCCACTTCATTGATGAGGTATTGCCACCCCAAACTTCACACCCATAAAGAACCACCAGCACCACTAGTAACCCAAAGAGGGTTTTCTTCGTTTTCCAGTCCCATAATTCAGCACTCCTACATCTGTTTTGCAAAGAGTATAAAGCTTTCCAACCACCTTGAATCCTTTTTTCTCTACATGTCTCCCAACTAAGCCTATAGTGAAAATCAAGGCCAAGGTACTTATAATCGCTAACCACTTGCAAGGGGCTGCCTTCGAAGACAAATTCTAAAACTTCCATCTTTCTTTTCAAGGTAAATATCATAACCTTAGTTTTGTTGGTGTTCACCTGCATCCCAACCTCTTCACAAAATAACTCAAGAGCTTTCAAGTGCTCCCTCAGATCATGCTTTGTTTTTGCCATTAGAATAAGAGCAGCAATTTTATTACATAATTTGTCAATTCAACTCCTCCCCCACCAAAATTGTCTAACCATTCCTCTAATTTGTCAATATACAACCCAAATAATGTAGGCGAGAGAGGGCAGCCTTGTTTGACGCCAATGTCACTCCCAAAACATTCAGACATTCCCTTTTTAGTTCTGATTTTAGCTTGCACCTGATCATATAACCTATGAACAGCAGCCCTGTGCTTTTTTGGAATTCCCAACTCTTCCATTCTAGACCATAACTTGTTTCTAGGGACCGTGTCAAACACTTTCTTGAAGTCTACGAAGCAACAAAATATCTCACCACCCTGTTTATCCCAAACTTTCTCAATCAAGTACCTAAGAGTAATGCAGTGATCGATGGTAGAGTATTTTGGTCTAAAGCTCGCTTGACCTTTTGCCCTCTTTCCCTCTTTTTTTGTCCACTTACTAATCTGACGCTCAACCATGCTCCCAAAAAGTTTACCAAAGAGTGGGTTAATCATTATAGTGCGGTAATTTGAGGAGTTGTTGATATCACCACTTTTGTGCAAGGGGATGACAACACTGGTCATCCAATTCTCTGGAAAACCATATTGAATAACCCTATTGAATATTCTTTTGATGTGCGGCGTGAGGGCATCCACACCCCATTTTAAATATTCTGATTGTAAGCCATCTATGTCACGTGCTTTGCCCACCGCAAGCCTTTTAACTCCTTCTTTGATGTCTCTTGTGGAGAAGAGCTTAGCCCTCGATTTAATTATAGGAGGAACATCTTTGTCTTGCACCCTCTCATATAACAGTTTTGCATATTCCAGCCATTGTAAGTCTCTGATATTGTTCTCTTTGACTGTGTTTTTTTGCTGTAATTCTTTCCAGAACCCTCTCAGATTGTGCCTACCCATGGAAATCAGCTCTTTCCGCCTTGTTTGCATGTAAACCTTTTTTTTCACTCTCACAAGTTTTTCATATTCTTTTTTATTTCCCCTCAGATTTAGCTTTTCTTTTTGCTGCCTTGCATTCTTCATCATACCACGGATTCGCTGGAAAACTATTTTTGCCACCTCTCTTAGGTTTAGACCTTTTGCACCAACTAAGAGATTTGAGGATTATTGAAGTCAGATTATCGCTGCATATTGTTTTTCTATTTATAGTGCTCATCTCAGTGCCACCCATCTCTTGTATCTATTTTTCAAGATTTGTTCGAAAAATTTCTTGATTTTATTGTGTCAAGAGGATTGTACCATGAAAAGGCTCCTTTTGATTTGATTGCAGCCTTGCCTAATAATTAGTGTCTTGTTGCATGTTGATTTTTCCATAAACAGGGTTGTGATCCGATTTCATTTCCATGGGACACTCCCTCACCTCCACCTCCTCCAACCTTGCCATAAGATTCTTTGAACATATAAGATAGTCCACCACACTTTCCCCATTGTATGTGTGACAAGTAATGTTCCCAAATCCCTCACCTCCACCTCCTCCAACCTTGCCTATCAAAGCACCATCTCCAATACATAAAATCACCAAATCTCCAATCTTGTCACACTATGTAGGCCTATGCTCATGGTCCATCCAATAAGATCTAGTTGGGATAACCAGCAAGTCTCATGCACATGATGTGATTGAATGTCTATACCTCTAGCAACGTGTAATTCATCAAACTTAGGCCCTCATGATGCAAAAAGCAACCTAGATCATAGTATAAGCTAGCCAACATGTTATATACTGAGATCAATGGGGGCATCTACTTGGTTCTCTCTCCAAGTCCCCTCAAAGTTGCTCAACCTAGATCTATAGAGTTTCACATGCCCTCTCAACACTCTCTGCTCTCATCACAGCCTAGTCTCACTCACTTCTAAGAGTAGCGAGCCTCGCTCTAAGCTAGTCTCTCTTTGTAGTGATTGTATGGCCCTCTACTACCCTTTATCCCTGTCGAGCCTAGGAATCCTCGTATGCAACTCTAAGTTGTGCTATGGGATCGAATATCTCCAAGTATCATCCAATGGTCTAATGTGGCCTATGAGAATCTCATATTGCACCCTCCAACTGCACAGCTAGGACCACCTCACCTATGACTCTACCAATAAAGTCAAGCCACTCTTGTGTATTCACTACAATACAAAAATAAAATCTATATCAGTATCTCATCATCATATATAAAAATAATATCAAGTGCATTTTATTTTAAACATATATCTCTAAACATAAAGCAAACCAATAAAATCCTACCTAGGTACTTGATTTGCCAGTCGAGATCTCTGATGGGAGTTGCTATCGCAAGGGCTATGCTAGTGGACAAAGGGGGTAGTGAGTTCAGTCTCATAGCAACTACCCTACTTGAATCCCCTTTCTCCCTATGTACTATAATGTTTGTTGTTGGGGGTGACTCTACTACCCTCTTCTACACCTATGGTCTCTCCCCCTCTACACCTCTATCTTTAGAAAGGCTCTCCTCCTCATTCATGCTCTACTCTACTGTCGACCCCTATGCACCAAGTTCTCCCCTAGGAGAATCCTCTGAAAAATAGGGGACGGTCCTTCAATTTTCCACCATGTAATGAAGCCTTGTGTAACCCCTACATCGTCCACTACCAAAACTAGACATGCATCCTCCCCCTCATTTTTTGGGTCACTCAAGGTGAAATTTGTAATGATAGGAACAGGTAGATCTCCAGCTCTAATTGCACTATGGTGTGACCGTGCATAGGTCGGTACAACAGGAGGAACCTGTTGCACCAAACTAAATTGTCTCATCACCCATCAATAGTAAAATAGTACAACTATATAGTCATATATACCGAAAAAAGTCTATCCTGTTGCATCCTAGCTATCTATCTGATAAAACTTGGTCATGCTCTCATTTGTACATATGGCTTCCACACTCTATCAGGATTATGCATCCTATCAAAGCACCATCTCCAATACATAAAATCACCAAATCTCCAATCTTGTCACACTAGGTAGGCCTATGCTCATGGTCCATCCAACAAGATCTAGTTGGGATAACCAGCAAGTCTCGTGCACATGATGTGATTGAATGTCTATACCTCTAGAAACATGTAATTCATCAAACTTAGGCCCTCATGATGCAAAAAGCAACCTAGATCATAGTATAAGCAAGCCAACATGTTATATCCCCATGCAAAAATTGTATGATGCTCCTCCACGGCTTGGATGGCATGAACCAAGCTCGCATGAAGGTTATTTTTATGTCCATCTATCGCTACCTGTGTGGTTATGGTAGCGATCATAATCCTCCTAACTATTGGCACGAGCATTGCTCCCTGATCTAGCCAACATACATAAATAGGTCTCGTAGTGTCACCAACAACGACTCAACTAAGAGCATACCATTGGCTCTCATATACTATGGCTAGTGACATTTTCTCCTTGATGGTCACCCTCTAACCATGGATTAGCAACCTAAGAATGCAATATGCATGCTCTAAGGTGCCTATGATTTCCCTTGTTGGGAGCATAAAGGTGGAGGCTTCCACATCCCACCTCTTCATCAACATTGTAAGCATCCTAATGTGGAATCATATCTCAAAGAGTGAAAACACCTAGAAGATTCCTACATCTTAGAGCAATGTAATCTCCTTTGTTGATAGAGAGGAAGCTCGACTCCATAGAAGAGAGAACATTGCTTCGCCCACATGCTTGTGCATGGTGGTTGTTTTCCAAAATGTTCAGTTTGAGAAGTTCTATAACCTATTTAAACTACACACATGGAAACAAGAAAAATTATTTGAGCTATTTAGGGGCTTGCCTCAATCAAACCCCCTTGTTTTGATCTTTTAACCTCCATGGGCAGGCAAAGAGAGATAGATGATAAAAATATTTTAAATCTTAGTTGCATTAAGGACTAAAAGCATATAAATGAAATGATAATTTGGTGTTAACCCTAGTATACAGGGAAAACCACCATTGCATGCTAATGAAAATTGATAAAAGGATAAATAAATTTGTTCTTACATGAAACAATTTATCTTTCAACAAATGGAGATTAAAGATATTACTAGCAATTAAGTTTTTTTGCTCTCAATGGATGTATAGTTTTGATTATGTATATGAGAAGAGAATCACTATTGTAGATTTATTTTTATGTTATCAAATTATGTGAGATATATGTGTCTTGTGTGAGTATGTATCTTCTTGTTGGATTTATACTATGTTTTTAGATATCTTTGTCAAATAGGCTTGATGTGCTCCTAAGTGTACAAGACTACAAGATAAAACCGGTGATAGTTTATAATGGAGTGGTGCCATGGGTTTTTTTGAGTTTATTTGTATTATCTATGAAACCCATTTATCTAAATCATGTTGTGATTCATGACGCTCCTATGATGAAACCAATAAGGTATGTATTATATGTGACTTGATTATATTCCTAGTATGCATAAAGGGTTTTTCTTATGTGTATGATTTAACTAAGTGCTTTTAAAAATGAAAAAAATCCACTTGAAAAATAATTGGGTTGGATGGATTTAAAATAGTAAATTTGCAAGTGTTGAAAAAGGTCAATTTCTTTATATTATTGCAAAATTATATAGTTTTAGATATACATTAAGAATAATAATGCTTATCTATAGGTGACTGCTAAAGGCTTGCGTGGATTCCCTAACCATGATAAGAGCAAATTTGAGAAATGAACTCTTTATGTTCTATAAGATTGATAACAAGTAGATTCGGGTCCTAGTTAACCCTTGTTGTGGTCTACCTTCACTTCTTTCCACCATGGAAGTGTTTGGTGTCGACCTATTTTGGTGATGCACGTTTGAGGTGCATACGTTTCATTAAGGTCGGCCTAATTGAGATTGTTTAGGTTATGGATGGTATAAATGCAAGGTGAGTTGATTGGAGATGTAGTGTGTGGCAAGTTTGAATGATGTGAATGTGATCAAGTGTGGTGATCTGAGTGTGAGCTTAAATGCATATGACTCTAGATGCAGTGAGCAAAAGGTGTCTACATTTTTAATGTGCTTGAATTTGCTAGAGGTAGTGAGTCAAAGATTACGGATGGTGCAAAGTTGCAGTGGTAGATTCTCTTATTGCTTTGAGATAGTGAATCTCTCTATAACAGTTTCTTCTATTCTTCTTTCTTCTGGGTAGTGAGCCTTTCTTCTTTTTCTGGGCAGTGAGCCTAATTGTATTTGATGTTGTTATTCATATATATGTGAGCTAATTCTGACCGTGGTTTTTTCCTACTTAGGGTTTTCCACATAAATTTGGTGTTCTCTTGTGTATGGTTGTGTTTGCATTGTTGTTTCCATGTTTACATTTTGCTAATGCTTAATGAGGGTTTAAAGTGATAAGGGTTTGAAAGTTAATGATGGATTGAGTATTTCTATGTACAACGGATTCACCCCCCCTTTTTCAGTTGTCTTGTGCATCTAATAGTTATGAGTAAGTAATCTCTATTGTAATAATTAGTGAGTACAATTAAATTAGAAATATATTAATGGACTTTTCTTGAAAGAGGAAAATTATTAATTAAATTTAAAAGTTGTCATTTAATAATTATGAGAGTTAAACCTTGATAATTTGTGATCAACGAGCTATAGTGTAGGTCCATTGGACTTCCCTATCACTTTTAAACCTTAATTCTAGGTATTAGTCCATTCTTGAGTGAATTTGAGCCTTAGAAAACATAAGTGTTAGTAGGTTCTATTGTTTTAGTAGTCATTTTTTTACCATAGAGAACTAATTATTGCTGTGTCAATTTAGGAAGTTGGAGAAGCACGCTAGATGTCTATAAAAAATTCATCTTTGAAAATATTATTTTTGTGAGTTTTTATCATAGTTTTGGTAGCATCTAAGAAACTTTTTGGGTCTATTTCCTACAATTTTGGCTTCTTATTTATATGATAAATTTTTGGTGTTTTCATTAGGCAAAATTGTCTAAAAATTCAATGTATGACTACCAGCTTGATATGCATAATATGATAAATTTCTTTGCATTGTTTGAAAGCACTCAAGATGCTTTAACTCTATTTTTGGGTATTGGGAAGGTTTTGACAATTTATTCATGGTAATTGGAATGATTATTCATTTGTTCACTTCTTCTTTTATAATAATTAGGTGTATTGGTCAAGGAATCAATTAAATTAATTAATATACTAAACAAAGTTTTATTCCAAGTTATGGTATTAGAAAATGATAGATCTTTCTCTCATTTATTCACATCTACACTTATGGAATTGGAATAGAAGTGAATTAATGGATTTGACTTAATTCATATGATTCTCCTTTTGTGCTTGAACTAAGAAATCAAAGCATGGACTATATATCTTTCCTTTTTTGTATTAGTTCTAGCTATGAATGACTTGGTGGCAAGTTTTTGTACCTAATCTCTAGTATAGGGTGAGACCCTATCTCTCCTATCTAGTCTCATTGGTCTTGCTTTGTGTATCTTATTATTTTTTGAAACTTGTGATGAATATTCTCATTAGTGTTAAGTTGTTGTTGGCACATTAGGTTAGCTTGGAGTGTGTTGCATCGGAATGTGTGCTTCCCTCAAGTGGATTGATTTGTTTATGCTTCTCCACTTATGTTTTGGTTCTCATGTGAAATGGCAATGTATGCACGCATGCATTGCACACTGTTGTGTTGTAATTTTTATCATGAAAATTTGGTTACCCATGTTTCTTGCATTTTGCCTCTTGTGTGATTTGGGGCATTACATGTAATCCTTCTACCATCTCATTGTTAATGGCCTCTACATACTCCTCAAGTAACACTACTTTCAATTATCCTTGAGTTGTATGACAACTTCACTCTTAGTGTGGACTTGAGCACCATCACATAACACTCCTAATGTTCCTCGGCTCCTTGAGAAACTCCTTGCCTATTGACATCACTTGACTTGCTATGTTATCTTCTTCCACCTTCATGGGCAATAACTCAAACTTCTTAACATGCTTCATGATTGTGAAGGTGTTCTTATGCTCATTATGGATTATGTTTTTGGCATATAGCCATGGCATTCCTATCAACATATTTCATGCATCCATTAGGATTACATCACACCATATATCATATGCATATCCTCCAATGTAGAATGTAAACTTGCATTATTTTGTCATAATGATAACTTATCTCTTGTGCAACCAAGAGATTCTAGTGTTGGATGGACAATATTTAACCCCAATTTTTAAAACATTTTTGTAGACACCAAGTTATTTGTGTTGCCTCCATAAATTATCAACCTTCAAAACTTACCATTTAAATTGCATTTGGTTAAGAAGATTCTCTTACTCAACCATGATTCAATTTTGATATTTGGTCAATTTGAGCAATACTTTGCACATCGTCAAGTTTATTCCATTTTTTGGAGTTGCACTTTCCACATTGCTCTCTCCCCTTCACCTTATACAACATGCTTTGGCTTCTACAAATGACCCTATTCTCTCAACTTTTGGACAATCATATGCTCGATGACTACATGTCCACATCTCTAGCAAGTACCTCTAGAGCCACCACTATTGACACCGCTTACTTTGTATCTTGAATTATTCTCATAGTTTGAGCTCTTCAAAAAACCTGTTTTGCAGCATCTTTCAGCATATAGCTATATCTTCTAGCTCCCTATTTTCCCTTGTTGCCTCTACATTTTTCCTCTTGAGCTTTATTGTTTGCAAGACTACATCTTTTCTCTAAGCACTACTTGGTAGGCCTCTTATACAAAATGTAAATTAAGAAAACACATTTCATCTTGAATTGAATGTGCAACTCACTTGCATACCTAGATACTTTTTCATCGTTGTCATCTATATTTGAGTCTATATTTTGTTTGCATCTTTTACAAATGTTTTTTTCTAGTGTAGATTTTGGAGCTTCTTGAACATGTCCATTATGTAGTTATGTAGCATGAACTTGCCCTTAAGCTTCCTAGCCATGCAATCCTAGTTTGCAATTTCCTTGTCTTAATGAGTTTAATTTGCACAAAGTCCCACCACAATGTGGTGTCCCTTCAACTTTGTGCTTGTATACTCGACTCTTTGAGGGTTCTTGATTAATTCAAACTTAAGTATTTTTCCAACTATTTTATCCAATATATCAATTATTATGATGTTGGGCTTTTTGAATAGGTTGGGAGATCAAATTTTGATTTGCTTCTTACTTTCATTATGGCTCTTGCAAACCTATCACTTGCAATGACTTCCTCCTCAAAGTTGACATTTATTGGTTTGTTTATACGTACATCCTTCTCATTTTCCCTAATGTCCTTTGTCATGACCATTTATCTTCTCTATGCAATACTCATGGCATTGAACCTCATATGGAGGGCTCTCAACATGTCAACGAGGTCTACCACATGCAATGCTTGGCCACCAAGATTGTCTCCTACTCTTCTTCCTCCATAGGCCATAGCTTTGTTGGTCCACCTACAATGTGACACACAAGTGCACTTTGATATAGAGCTCAAATAGCTCTCACTCACAAAAACCCTACTCTATACCACTCAAAGCAAACCTCAGGTAGGTCAAATGAGCATCTAGCTAACAGCTGCTAAAGTTACACAACGAAATCAAAAGAAAAAAATACAATGAAAATTCACTTTATATTATTACAAAAGAAATGTACATCATATGACCAATCTAAAATAGAGGAACCCAACCAACCTATGCAAGCCAATCCAATCAGAATAAACAACTTATTTTGTAGATACTCTCTATGTTACAATTTATTCCCTTTGCCAGCTAAACAATAAATGAGAACCACTATATTCTAACCCTCGGCTTAAACTCTCCCATCCTTCACTCCCTCTCTTATTTAGTCACAAGTAACTATTGGTCTTTCAACCATGTGCTTAGAACAAAAGAGTCAATCTTACTAAATGGCTATGATCCATAACCATAAAGCCCAGGAAAAAACAATGCTTCGATTTCCAACTAACCATATAATTCACTCTCCAACCTATTATGTTTCAATCTCTCTCCATCTGCCCATATGATTCTCTCTACGACTGACCATTTGCTTTTGCTCTCTTTGACATTTCCCAAATGTTCGCTTTTATCTTTTACTTCTGCACGAATCTACTTTAGCATGTGTGCCTCATGCGACACTAGTGAGGCAACCAATGGCCTCCACAACGTCATACATCTCTCAAGCTCTCAAAGTACACATCAAAAACTAAGCTCAAACCAATCAGAAAAGATAGCACAATGTGTGCAATAACCAAAACAAAATGAAAGGGAACATTTTGTCAGATAATACAAGATTTATTCGACCACTAGGATGCGTCTACGTCACCATTGAGATGAGAAAATGTTCCCTCGCTCATCTAGTATTTTATCTATATTAGGTTTCTTTAGGTCAAGTACTATTTTATTCCATGCTGGTTATCTTTCTTGCTCTTATTTATAAGCTATATTCTTAATTAAATAGAAGCACACTTGAATACAAATCTGATAGACATAGAGACTGGTTGATAATAGAACTCTAATTTCCACATGTTAAATAGTACACCTACGCCATAGTCGAATTCAAATTTCCACGCTTTTGTATATCAAAATTATAACGAGGGAACTCTACATTAGTTCAAGTCATTAAAGCTCAAGTCAAATTTCAATTTTCATACTTCATATATCAAAGTTGTAATGCAAGCCCAAGTTCATCGTAATGCAAGTCCAAGATTACCTATGCGAAACCATTTGGAAAGAGCTTATCCCTCTATAATTATACAAACAATTATAATTTTTTTACTAATAATATTTTTGTAAAATAAATTACTCTAAGGTATTCCCCACCTAAAATTTGTGTCCATGTGTTACATTATTTAATTTGTTTCATTCCACATTTAATTGCCTATAATTCCTTGAATAAATAAATTCACTCCTAAAATCTAGGATTTCTAACAACTCTCCTTTTAATACAGCATATTATCATTTGTCTGATCTCCACTGAGGTGATATTTGGACGTGCGGAGCGATAGATGGTTACTATGGGCTTTGGCAAAAGCTAAAATTGAATTATTTTTAACTCTTTGGCCCTACAAGAGTTCAGATTTAGTAACCCTTGGGTTTCCACCTCAGGCCCAAATGGGGGGTTACATGGTCGTTATTGAAGCCTTAATAATCCAACTAGCCACGAAGAGCACATCATACATAATTTAAATAGATTGTCAAAATATCGATCATGCACAAATGCCCCCGTCGTCCTTTCCAGCTATTTTCCTACACGGTAACGATGCTATGAAAATAGGAACTCATGTTACACTTTAAATTAATGCCGGCGCTGCCATCTAAAAGTTGATTAAACAGTCCTAGATGCTTTCATTTTTCTACTGCCAATTAAAAATGATTAAGTAGATTTGCTTTTTATCCCTTGTATTCATTGCATACCCAAGCTTCACATTTGTTTTATATCCAATAAGACTCAAAATCCATCAGAATCGAGAACCATTCATAACGTATTACAGAACAGAACAGGCAAGGCAAGCTTCAATGCTCATACACAGTATAGTTCTTATTACATAAAGTTAAATATTTGAAATACGTAACACAATGAGATCATCATCGAATATACAACAGCATGCTGATTCAACCTCAACTATATAAATAACATCATAACATGCTTCACCCTCTTCCACAGACACAATGGCCATAACCAGGCTTCAGATTATTATATAATATATATAGCCATTTACGAATCTATACAAAGCAGGCAAGCATCAAATCTTTTGCAATACACAAACCAGAATACAGCAGTAAGCTGATTTTCCCTCGAGTATAATAACCATGCCAAAAGGCACCAACCCAGTATACACACCGATGAAATGGAATATGCAAAAGCTTTCCAATGTTTTTGTATACCTTTACTAAAACTTCCTTCGATGTAGTTCTTGTTTGTTAAGTACAGGATGGATATTTGACACAAAGAAAACAACAAAAGCATCATCCAACATACGGCAGAAAGATAATTCAACCTCTAGTAATCATGATAGAAGGCACCTATAACCAGATTAATACTAATTCAGAAGCATATAAATTCTTGTGTACTTAAAAATGCAACCAACTAAACATGCTTAGGAATATCTCACATTTCAGAATACATGTTCAATATCATTCAGTGACCATGTTACTTCATATTTTGAAATCCATACATAAAAATTTCATTGTGTTCTAATCTGAACCTTAAGTAAAAGACAAGTTAACAACAGCTTCACCATTCATACAATATTTCCTATAACCAGTAAGATGGCAAAAAAGAACATTGTAAAAACCAGCAGATGAAAAATAATTTTTATTCTGGACAACAAAAAACTCTTCCAAAGAAATTTATTCAGGCACCAACATGCCACTGTAAGCTGATGTAATAGGCGTGCAACAAGATTATTTCCTTCAAATAGACCCAAATGTTTCAAGGTTAAAATACTCCTGCATCCTTGAGCTAATTAATTAACCGGCAGCATGTAAATAAATGAAAATCATGAAGATCATTGGAAGGATCACGGCTTCCCTAAAATGTATCAAAAAGAAGTTGTTGCCAGCACACTCTACAGAGGATGGAATGGGTGTGCAACAAGATTATTTCTTCAATAGATCTAAATTTCAAAAGGTTAAATAACTCTTGCATCCTCGAGCTAATTAATTAACCGCAGGCATGTAAATAAATGACAATAATGAAAATTGTTGGAAGGGTCTCAGGTTTCCTAAATGTAGCAAAAAGTTGTTGCGAGCACACTCCAAAGCTAGCAATCCTCAGTTCTCACTTGCAAATTTAATACCCTTTTCAATAGAAGCCTGCAGCTCTGGTTTTAAGAGCTCTAATCCCTGTTTCTCGTACTCTGACAGAGAACCCAAGCCCAAGACTTCTTCCACCCCATTTTTGCCCAGCCTTACCTGCACAAGCAATTGTCAGATTATCGCATATGCTTATACATGCCAGCTTGGATGCTAAAAAATTGATTTCAACCCAGAAAAATAATTCAGCATTAGACATAGAATACACAGGCTATATGTCAGAGAAGCTAGAATAACAAAAAGCTGTTTCTATTATGATAAAATAACACAGAACCACGTTAACCAGTTTTTGATAATTTGTTGCCTACATGAGAAATATTTTCAGCATTTATTTCTCCTGTAGCAATGACCTCTGATTGTCATCTCAGGCTCGTACTTGGACCATTTTACCTCCTCTCAGGGTTTCCTTTCACACTTACTATGATTGAATGTATGATCAATGTAGAGCTACAGTTAATTTTAGTCTTCACAAGTAATTTATTAATTTAGTGAGGCATTAATCTCATTTACAAATTAAGAAATTAGAAAAAAAGAAAAAATAGAACTTGAAGAGGAATATGAGAGGTGATGGTCGACTTTCCACAGATTGCCATCCTCTTTTGCATTGTAATATTTAAAAATGGGTAATTTACCTTCAGACATCCACTGTAACATTCATCTTCTTGATCAATAAAACTTGTCTCGCCAACAAGAGCTCAGGATGCATCATGTAAGTCTCTCATTATGGTAAATTGCAAAAAGATATCCCATTAACATTTGATCTTTTTTTCTTATTCTCTAGAAGGTGCTGCATACGACTAAAAACCTTCCCCCCAACAGAAACCTACATATAAGTGTAGTTGTCCCTATGAACACAATAAATGGAGAAGCCCCTCAACAAGGCAAAATTGCCTGGATGAACATAAAGAGATAATACCTAGGTCTAGGGCTTGCATTTGAATTTCCACTTTCTAGTTGAGAAATATTTTAAACAGAGTCCAATTTTCAATTAAGCTCTTTCAATTGAAGCGAACCCCTCACCCCCAAGGAAATTGACAAGGTACTTCAGATCCGAAGGAGCGTAGCAATGACAATCAACTTCTCAAGCTTTAGTTTGGAAATCACAACTGTAATATTCACAACAGAGAATACAAAGCTTGAGAGTATCTCCAGCATATTTGCAAATCAGAGTTTCTACAATATTTGAATGTTACAATTACTGCAAAATCCAAGCTAATGTGTGTATTTAAACTAACAAACAATCTTGATAGTTTTAACATTAATGCCATTATTAAGTACTTCGAGCCAAAGAATTTGCTCCTAAAAATTCCTTATCAGAAATAAGTTATTATTCAATATAACTTGTTTCTACCAGAAATTAAGATTAATTAACAATGTCCAAAAAAGAATTTGCATCTAAATTTAAAATTCCTGAAAACAGATAAAAGTTTATTATCAGTCACACTTTACTCCAAAAGAGAACATGTTTGTCTTTAAATCCTCAAATAACAAGCGTACTAACCTTGGAGGCAAAGAAAGGCAATTCAGTAACAGTTGATTGCACATAAGAACACTCGACAACATTTGGTTCCCCATTAAGACCTTTCAGGCAAGCATTAGCAAAGAGAGCTCCAGCATAACTGCAAAACCAAGATATAACTCCATTATCAAGATACTATACTACTTCCAATTTTTTCCCTAAATTAATACCAAACTGATACAAATTACAAGTACCTAGTAAAACTTGCAATTGTAAAATATAAGGATTACTACTTCCAATTTTTACCCTAAGTTAATGCCAAACTGATAGTCTGATACAATTATAAATTTATAGGTACCAAGTAAAACTTACAATTCTAAAAATAAGGGTTACTACTTCCAATTTTTTCCCTAAATTAATGCCAAACTGATACAATTACAGGTACCAAGTAAAACTTACAATTGTAAAATATAAGGTTTTAACATGAGATGAATTACCTACCCATATTTGTCATTTAGATACTATTTAAAATTTTAAAGGCATTTGTACCCTCAAATGCATAATGCACTAACTCCACAAATGATCCCCAAAAGAACTCTGCTTTTGGAGTTATCCTCAAAACACTTTTAATATATTATTGATAAAAAACTGTTTTCTTTCCTGCAACTCATCTCCTCATCTCAATTTTCTACCGGCTCTATACAGCTCCTCTTATTCAATAAAAATACCCACATAACCAAAATTTTATTCTTAACAGATGCTTCAAGCTAGAAATCCTATTTCATGATTTATATTCAAGAATTAAGAACAGAATTCATCTGAAATACAAGCATAAAGAAAAATATTCAGGCCTGAACTTTTGTGGGCCAAAATCAACAAAGTAATACTGAGCTGACTCCTAACATCAATTGCAATGCCAACAGTGTTTTTGATCTTCGCTTGCAGAAAGCATGCTCAAACCTTGAGAATTTTTATGATGAAATCCTCTAAGGTAAGAAACATAAGTGTAAACTGTAACCATTGCCATTTTAAGATCTTTCAAAAATGTATAATTTTCAAACCCAGAACCCTTCTGATGGTATGCACTTTGACACAATCAGTACCATTTGGACAGAAATAGAAATTTGCACAGATATTGTGGATCAAATCTGAACAAAATTTGAACTAGTTATAGGTCAGATATAGGCAGTAATACTATCTGTTAAATTCACTAGGCAAAAATGTTTAAATATCAAGTAATACACCAAGACAAGAAAAACGGTATAAGAAGCACAACCATATATCGTAGAAAGAGGTTATACAGAGTTTCCTCTATACCATATTCCTAATGGGTAAGGAACTCACCACACATACATTCATATAGCAGGATAGAGAGCAAATCCAGAACAATGTATACTAATGCATTATCTTACTTCCTCTATAATTAAATGGCATATCAAGGAGAACCGAGCAGCATACTGTAGTCAAGGTCAAGATTTCCTAACGAGTAAAATTATGATAAATACTGCCTTGTGAGACCAAAAAACATGGACTTACGCCATGGACAGTGTTGCTGAGCCTTTGCCTGCTTTTGCTTCAACAACTTCAGTTCCACCATCCTGAGTACGCTTTGTCAAGGCTTTAATATCCTCCTCACCCAAAGTAGAATTAGCTTTAGGTGTTGCCTAAGAAAAACAAACAACAAAAGAAAGATATCAGTTCCCTTCCAGCATTGGTTTGGTCTTCAGAAATGTTCAAATTGTTCTCATCAGTAAATTGATAAGTCAACATCCAAGATGTGAAAACAACGAAGGATGGAACATCAATCAATGAACACTAAGGTTTCCTAAAGATAATTTACCTGTGAAAAAAGAGGAAGTATAGTAATCCCAGCATGTCCACCAACAACAGGCACATCAACACCTACAGCCCCAACAAAAAAATAGATATCAAACATTCAAATAAAAGTTTAGACTTCATGACAATAAAGAAAGTTTAAATGACATTTCTAGCACAGCCTCAAAACATACTAGAATTATCTTTCTTCAACTGGTTAAAATTAAAAATTCAAGATACCTTCAACAGGAACCCCTGCCTTTCCAGCATAAAAAGTCTTTGCACGGACAACATCAAGAGTAGTCACACCAAAGAGTTTCTTTTCATCATAGGTCCCAGCCTTCTTAAAAATTTCAGAAGCAATTGGTACGGTAGAATTTACAGGATTGCTGATCATATTGACCAATGCCTGCCATAAACATAATGTTGCCACATAAAATAGCCTAAATTTCCCAATCATTACATCATCTCAAAAATAAAATTAATATCCACACAAAACACAAGTAGGTATGTAAATCCAGATTCCAATATTCAAGAGCCTGTACTAATCAGCATAAATGAGCAAAAACAGCTTGCTAAAAGATATAAAAGCATATCATTTCATAGCCAAATTTAAAACACACTTTACTTTGTTCCATCTCTGAGAACACAACTTCTTAGATTCCTCAATAGTCCTAGACATGCCTTTCACACATTTTATCTATCATGACAATGGCATACTACAACTGAGCATCCAGGGCGAACTCTCTTTCTATACACTCAATCCAGACTGTGAATTTCATTTTCAAACACTCATTCCAATCAACACAAATGTGCAGGAATGACTTGCAAAAAGGAACAAAGAAAAGAGTATATCATTTCATATCCAGAAACACACTTTCAAGGACACGATCACTTAAGAAAATCCTATCAAAGACTACTAAAGCCTTCCAGAAAAACAATGCATTTTATCTTTGCATGCATGACACGATTATTTAAGATTACTCTGAATTTTTTCCAAAGACTAGCAGAGCCTTCCAACAAAGAGTCATCAACTGCATATATTCACACAGGCAGTAATAATAATTGATCTAGGATCTAATCAACTGAAGAGTTACACCACCTACCAAATTTGATATAAACCTTAACCGACTGCAAAGTTGCACTGTTTATTTAAGAGTTGCATATATGATAAGAAGGTGTGTTCCAAAAGTCATTCACGACATAGAAATGTGTCAATCAGTTTTGTTCATAAGAAACAAATATTTATAATTTGATATAGGACGTAACCAACTGCGGAGTGGCACTATACAGTCATTCTCCAGTAGATTAAACTGTCATTTTAAAGAGTAACGCATTGGGTATATATTGGTTACTTATACATACTTCTTTTAAATGAAATATTTAAGGCACTTGGCAAACAAAATTAGACAGGAAGAGTCCAAAAGAAATGAATTTAAAATGAAACAAATCTTACAGAAAGAAGCAGAGATTGTTACAACTTACCCCTGGGCAATATTTTGCAATTGCCAAGCAAAGGTTTTTAACAATTCCTGCATTGATGTTAAAAAGATCATCACGGGTCATCCCGGGCTTCCGTGGTACACCAGCAGGAATTATCACAATATCCGCATTTTCCAATGCTTTGCCAAGTTGCTCCTCACCCATATATCCTGCAACCTGCACCCACACGCATATTGTCATAAGCTACATATGAAATAAAAATTATAAAAGCAAACACCATATGGAACCACAACCACTGCCTTCCTGGCATTTTCATAAATTCTAAATATTTACAGTGCAAACACATTGAGACTCGGAAGCAATTTGATCAAAAAGTTCAAGGTGTCGTATAAATTTTATAATGGACCATGCATAGGTGGAAACATTAGGGTGTACAGTGAAATAGGAAGCTGTATAAATGATAATCAAAATTGGATAGAGGTCAAAATACAATTTAATTTTTGGCAAGGTTGTAAGTGGTGGTAAAACTAGTATTGTGACCACAAACTCGAGGGTCTCATTTTTAGCCCATTCATGGCACTTGAAATTTACGTTTTGGATATCATTATGATTGAATGAGCTGAAGAATCGTATTTCCCTTGGGGTATCCATCACCCACG
The DNA here is from genome assembly GCA_007258455.2 of Sequoia sempervirens. Lineage (NCBI taxonomy): Eukaryota > Viridiplantae > Streptophyta > Pinopsida > Cupressales > Cupressaceae > Sequoia > Sequoia sempervirens. Next base: position 7,350,635 of record VDFB02000003.1, read on the forward strand.
TTGTTAGACTCCCCCATCTGCCAAAGGAAAAGAAACCAGTCAACTGGAAATGTGGGATATAAGGGGCACCCTTTCAAATGAGGATACGAGAGTAAATGAGTAAGTGTACGAGAGTGATTCAATAAGGAATCAGCCATATTTACAGTCATCAGAAGACGTGGGTATAATCCTCGCCCCTGAACTGGAGTTTCCAGGTGACTGGAATGAAAAATTTATGTGGATCGGCTATGGAACTTGCTAAAAGGCTTGTGTCTTGCAAAACTAATCATAAAATACTAACCAACAGCTAAGAAATAACATATCGCATAAAGGTAACCTAATGTTGGTCAACTTCCACAGGAACATAACCTTCCGGATATATAGAGCACAGACCAACACAGAGCCCGACCATTCATTGCTTCAATCAATAAGACCCAGATTTGTGGGGTATCAAGACAGCAAATTTGTTGTAACTTCTCATCAACCTATTTATGATCCCTAGATTGAAGGTGTGAAGAATAATAGATCAAAATAGCAAATTCCAGAAAGCAAATCCGATCCAATGGGAGATTTCGCAAGGGATGGCAGGTAAATAGATTATCGATCTCCATGAAGCCCTAACAGTCACGTGTGTCCAAAAGTAATGAAAACCCAAAAAACCTTACTAGTACAATCAAATGTCAAATCGAACTCACAGAGAACAACAGGAAATGTAATAAATTATTTTAAGAAAAAAAAACCACCTCGGCTCGAGTGTTAACATGGCTGACATCTGCAGCGACCCCGGGGGTTCCAGCAATATCATAAAGGGACAACTGGGAAACATAGGGATTGAGTTTCATTAGCAGGGACAACGGCTGCCCTATGCCTCCTGCAGCTCCTAGCACAACCACCTTACGTGGAGGTGTTGTTCCACTCGAATAATTCCTTGAAGATGCTCTCCTCAATGCAGTTCCCGCTAACCTCTGCATTGCAGACCTCATTTTTTCGCAAAAAAAAATCAAACAAAAGAAAAGAAACTAATCACCCAGATGACAAAATTAACAACCCAGCTGAAACAGATTAGAACCCAGATGAAATAAGTTGAGATCAAAGGCACCCGATTGCCCCCAGTACACAGCTGAGATCAATCTGAATCTCTGCTGTATGATACGTAACTGTAAGGAGAACAAATATATATTATTGGGTTTATAGAATCGAAGCCGTGGCGAAAAACCCTATGCGAAAAAGTTGGTTTGACTATTATTATTATATTTTTGTTGTTTCAGTTAAATGAATTATTTTAACTAATTTTAGTATTGTATGGACATTTTGCGAGGCTTTTAGGTTATGGGTCCTATGGAGGGGGGTTGCTTAAAATTTTCAGCCAGGTATTTCTAAATAAAATAGGAAGATTTTTTATTTATTTTTATTAAGAAAATTTTAAATGGACGTAAAGATTTTTAGATGAAAGATTATAGTAATTGTATGTTAATAAAGATTTAAAATTTTAAAAAAAATCATGTAATCTATTATATAGATATACAAGTTCTTTAAGGTGGTGGAGGAAACTTTCATGGTTTCTTCTCTAATACTAGTTTGAAATATGCATTATATATGTGAGATTCCTATTTTATAAGGAAGAACTCATTTTAATTATATATGTAAGTGTATATTTTTCAAATCTACGGGATTATTCTTGAGTAAAAATAAGAGTGCAAACTTCTTCTACAGAATGTCACCTTAGTTTTTTAAACTTTAAAAAAAAAAAATCTCTTAAAGGAGTGATGACCTCACCTAATTTGAATATTTTTATTGTGAATGGAGTGTTTTGTTGGTTATCGTAATGTTGAAATAAGAATATATTTGCTAATCCCCATTTATTTTTGGGCTTGTTTGGATTGAATGTCTCAAATACAATTACAAATTGACAAGGCACACTCTTTGTTTCGCTATCGTCCTCCATTTATTATACCCCATTTGCACTTACTTCAATATATTCATGCATGCCACAATGCTTGTCTATGCCTCTTTTCTCCTACTTACACTTATTCATGTGCATTCATCATTCATTCTCATTTATTATAATTTGTTTACTTCAATGCATGCACTCATGCCTTAAGGTTTTTGTCTCTTACCCATATTTATTTCACATAACTTGGGTTCAATTATATGATGTGTGGAATGAACCTCAAACTTAAATATTTGTATTCAAATTCTAACTTTTCTTCCCCTTTTCACTGGCTATTTTAAGCCAACTTAGTACATTTTTGTGTGACATGTTACTATGTCTTGGTATTTAAAGACTTTCAATATGCAATTAATTCATAAGCAAAACAAATGTGTAATACATGCTTGAAAGGAAAAATTATTAGAGCATATTTTGATTTCTCAAGGACAAAGAATTAGAATTTACATCATTTACATATGGGCCACTTGCGCATTTGTTTATGGTGTCTTCAAACCTTCACTCAAAGTCATAAAACCAATCAATCAAAGGTCTACAATAGGAGAACTTGAGCCTAGTAATTTGGTGGATTCTCTTAGGTGTTTAAAAACATCATAGTCCTTACAAGCTCACTAGGTTTCAAAGATCAAAGTGAATAGTTGTCAAAAATATGTGTTATACCAAATTAGATATGGTGTCAAGGTTTATGTTTGGGTGATCAAGATTGAACCCATAGTGCTCAAGATCAACACTCAAAATTTTCTTTGATTTTTCAAATTTGAAGATATTTATCATAGATCATAATTCTCAAGAAAGTTACAAATTGATTTTGTGCATCATCAACATTATCTCCACATTGTCATTCCTAAAGTTGTGTGCATAATTCATCTCATTTAATTATCAAGTTTATTAATACTCATCCATTGATCAAATTCTAAAATTTAATCTAGGTTAATTGAAATGATTATTTGCATTTATTTATTAGCCTAGATTTTTATGTGTAGGCCAATTGATCTCATTACATTATCCATGGATAGTTTTCCATGTCCCATTGTACTAAAGTAAGGGAAAAATCACACTCACATAAACAATATAGTATAATCAAATAAATGCACTTAAACAATCAACCTAGAATTTAAGAGTTAGGACTAATTATTCACAATTACACAAAATTAAATGTTTAAATAAATGTGGATCTAATTTGGGATTATTCTACAAAATTGGAACTTGTTTGTGTTGATTTCTAGTGTTTGGGTTTGTGTAAGGATATGTAATGTTTATAAATACTTTTGGGAAACATATCAAATTGTATGGGTCAAGTTCTCCTTAGACTAATAATGGACTAGCTTTAGGCTATAAGTGAAAGATTGACGATAACAAGCAAGCAATAATGGATCTAGGCTAATATGCTCTAGTAACACTAATAAATAATGATATAATGCTCATAAATGTTCTATCAATAACCCTAGCATGATCTTTGGAAATTCTTAGATCATCTCTAAATGATATCAAATATAAATTTTTAAATACAACACCAAGCACACATATCGATATAATGTATCCCAAGTCAACTCATAGTGGCTAGTGAAATGGTTGATAAGGTAATGCTTTAAATCTTAATTTTAAAAGTTTGGTGTTCAAATGCATGAGTGTGGAAGTGACTTGGGTTAATTCTACACATGCAAATTGATTTAGGGTGATAAAGATAGATCTAAGGATGGACCTCTTGGGATTAGTGATAAAGTGGATGAATATATGTGATATCATGAGTCAAATTTACTCAAGAACATGTCACTTGTAAGCTTGTTGTTATATTTAGAACACCTTAATCAAAGTGAAGTCAAAACATAAAGGAAAAGAGCATAGGTATGTAATTTTTACTATTACATTCTACCTCAACTTTAATGTGCATGCAAACTACTAAGCAAATGCATGTCAAGTAAAATAAGTAGTCAATATGTGAATTAAATATTTTAGACACTTAAAGAATACACATTTATGTAAAAGTAATAGATGACTCATAAATATTTCTTGCAATGAATGTCTCCTTAGAAACCTAAAAATAGAAAATATCATACAATAAGTAGCATGTGTTGTATTAAAATAGCATCAAATGGAACTCACTTCAGGAGTTATCCTCAAAACAATAAAAGTAAAGAGTAGAAGGATAAAAGATTTCATATATTACAGAAAGTGATAAAAAAAGCTCAACTATACAGTAAATGACTCTAACCAAGTGAACAAATGTAAGTCTGTAACCATGTAGATCATGATTTGACTCTATAGATAGCATGATAAAGATCTCTAACTATGCATAAATATTTCCATTTGGATAGGCAATGAAGATCTATGTGGTACCAAAAAATGATCATGATTGTCATCACTATAATCAAACTCATAAAGAAATGTTAATGACGATATTCGCCCCTCCTCCAATTGGTTGTATACAAAGGGTGTAAGGAATTAGGGGTGAGGGGAAAATATAACCTCGTATAAAGTATGTAATAATTATCAATGACAATATCATGTAAAGTACATGAAGCATACAATAAATATTGATAGATAGCATTGTAATGCACAGTAAGCATATCAAATGATAGGTATGAGATACATGTGTACATACATAAAGGTAAGGAGATAAGATGCCCCATTTTTTCAAACAACAAGGCAACACAAGCTATAACTAATGAAGATGGTTTAGGTAAGTGAGATAATGTCATGTCATGTAAGATGTAAACAATATCGTTGGTTGAAATATGAGAAAAAATCGTGTGAGATGTAAATATGAATACACATGGGATATATCAAGAAACAAGGTCACGTATGTTGAAATATGTTACAATGAATAACAAAAATATGTAAAGGATGATGGGGCAAATATTGTAAAACAAATGGAAACTAACCTTGTAGCTATAGGTAATAGTAACATTGACATAAATAATATTATTAACTAGATCTTTTATTGGTTTTTCATACAGAGTAGACAATCTAAAAACACATGTTTCAAACTAAAATCTAAAATTGAAGAATCCTAACCAAATAGGACAAAATTTACCATTAAAATTCTTAGGATTAGCATGAAGAACAAAGTCACCAAACTCAAAATCTTTATAAATCATACCCTTACTATAAGTCTTCTTTAATTGTCTTCAAGATAGGCCTAAAACCAATCTAATGCATTAACTTTTTTTTAATCGTGTTTCAAACTTCTACAATTTGTGTTCTTGATAGGTAGTATCACTAGTAACACCACAAAGAGAGACACGTAATGAATGGATCTCTATCTCAAGGGGAATAATAGTCTCAGTGCCATAAACCAAGGAATAATGTATGTACCTAATAGGAGCATGAATACTAGTGTAGGAATCCCATAATACATGAACAATGTGTATGCCAATTAGTACCATGTTTATCAACTATTTTCTCAAAAATTGCTCAATAGTATTATTTGTAGTTTTTTCTTGACTATTATCTCATGGGTAGTAAGGAGTAGAATTTTATTGTTGAATATGAAACTTTTTAAAAAATTCTTTACTTTTCTATTTTTAAAAGATGTACCATTATCCATGACAATAGTAGATGGAAAATTGAATCTAGAGACGAAATTATCCATAATAAAATTACAAATATCTAATTTGTGTGGACTCAAGGAGGATGGCTTCAACCCACTTAGTAAGCAATAAATGTTTGACCTGACAAATAAGTAAGGACAATCTTACCCACCAATTCTAACTCTCATGTAGAAAATGGCCAAGGAGAGGTAAATGGATGAAGTTTGTGAGCAAGTGCATGATTTAGAGCATTATGTGTTTGATGTGTTGCACATTTTTGGACGAAATCATAAGTATTTTTTATTTTTCTCTAGTAATAACCCATACGTAACTTTTGTAACCAATAGCTTAGCACTAACATGACCAACATGTACGCCCTCATGAGCATCTTGATAGGCAATGAACTCCAAATGATCATCAAGGCATGTAAATAATAAATTATTGAAACCATGTATATAAAGTACTTCTACAATAACCAAGTATTTAGCAGCTAACTTACATTATTGCATCGTATCCCATTATTGCATCTATTATTAGTACACATGAATACATCCACCAAGTTTTCCCATATGCATTATATTTGAAATCCATAGAGAGTACTTAGTAAGTCAATGAAGTGAACTTTCAGTAATTTTTCAATTTCATTTGGAATCATCAATGCAACTTTAGGGTACATCTTTCTAAAATAAATGACAAGTTTAGTATCAAACTTCAAAATAATATTGCAGATGGAAATATTGAAGTAGCATAAACGTATTAGGTCATTTTAAAATATTCAAATGTTCAGTTCTTTTCAATGTTATCTATTCATTATATTTATCTATTTCAACATCAAAAGTACTAGACTAATAACAAGTTTATTTGTATCTTAAATAAAAGGTTTAGTGGGTAAATCATTCAATGTTTCTAGAAAAAATGTGTAGCAAAGTAGAGGTTTCTATAAAATAGAAACAAACTTCAAGGGCATGTGGAAAACCTTTATTATGATGAAACTTGGGTAAGTCTTCATTGACACCCAAGAAGTAAGTAAGAGATTCATCACTGGTAAAAGTATTTAAAGGAGTAATATATGTGTAAATAAATTTAGGATTCATAAATGGAAAATTAATATTATAGTTAATTACACAATTTGACTACAAGATTATTTGGTGTGTTACATTTGCATTCTTATCCATAGTAGAGAATAACCTAAACCAATAGTATTACATTTATGTAAGGGTTGGATAGGATTTAATATACCTTATTCATTTAAATGCAAGCATTTCCAATATACCTAATTTATATAGAATAGAAAATCCTTACTCATATTGGTGAGCTATAGTGAAGAATGTAAATTATCATCATAATCAACACTAACCTAAAACCTATGAATAAGAGCATATTCACGAGTAGTAAAATCCTCATGAAAAATAGAAGGTAGTCAATCATAAATAGTTGAATTCATATATAAACAGGGGACAAAGCAATCCTTATCATTTGTTTTATATTATTTATCACATGAAAGTGTGTAATCAAGAGAACCTTGATCATCCTCATGAGGTGTAGGTAAAATAAAAGAGGTTATCAATAATAAGCTATGTATAATTAATCAATTAGGAGGTACTAAGATGTTTTGTTTCATAATTAGTTGACAATATTGGGAAGGATCATTATCAGTTGCGACTACACATCTACTTTTATTATAAATAAATTTAATGTATAATTAAGTGTACAAGGTACAACATCCATGACATGAATCAAATGATGGCTAAAAAGAATATTATACACTAAAGAACTCAACATCATATGAAACATAATATCAAGTGTAATAGGTTGAAGAGTAATAGGTAAAGTAACACAAACAAGAGATTATTTATCCATATTATCAAACCCTTTTAAGGTTATATCAAACATTAGTAAATTAGAATAATCAACCTTGATTACATCCAAAAAATATTGACTAGATATATTAAAGTAGATCCATTGCCAACTAAAGCTCACTTACTCTTAATATACCCATATTTAACAAAAATATATAATGGTCAATGCTCCCATACAATATTTGGAGGAAGCAAATCACAAGGCACAAATGAAATTTAACTTATTTTTATAGATAAGATAAATTTAATAGTAACAACTTATATGGGAGTGACATTAGATGGAATAATTTTAGTTAAACTTGTCTCAAAATAACTTATTGTCTTATATGAATGCATCAAATCCAAGTAAGGAGGTATTTTATTGGAGTACCCTTAAGTTGATCAATCAAGTTGTTGATTGAAAAACCTAAATTAGAGTCAAAGGTTTTATATTTTGATTTATAACCCTAGTAGGATGGAATAAAAAGGGGATAACTTGAACATCCAATAAGTAGAAACCAAATATAAATAGATTATATACACCCATATATATATCCCCCATTTATGGGGCTTGGAAGGTTGATCTTTGTGTCAACCCAAGGGTAGACATGAAATGACACCGATTGGATGAAAGTTGGATCAAAGTGAGCTTTGACAAGGCTGTGAAGGGGAACCCAAGCCCTTTTGGTGATGGATGTATTATTTGTAATCATAAAGGTGAGGAGATGGAAAAATGGGAAAAAAGATTAGTCAATGAGACAAATAATGAAGTTGAATTCCAAGTGACGTGGTTGGGGCTTCAACTAGGCAAGCATTTGGGGGCAACTAGAATTCATTTAGAGGGTGATTCAATGATCACTGTTAATGTTATCAAAAGGAGGGCCACCCCTAACTGGAAACTAAGCAAATGGTTGCATCAAATAGTGGAGATTTTAGATAGCTTGGAGGATTTTGAAATTTCCCAGTATATTGAGAAGGGATTGAAGATGTGGATAGGTTGTCGAAAATCACCATTAGCATAAGGGCATAGCACAGTGGTACGCTAGTGCTAATCGATGTAGATCTCACATGTGTGGTGGATGAAGATCCAAGGTGATTTGATGGCAACTTTTAATGCTTGGATTGGCAAAGCATTTAATATTGTCTTGATTAGCAGTAGCTTTGGCTTTAAGTTTAGCTCATTAGTTCCCTTCAACATTATTTGCTAAGGATACCACGATATGCTTGGGTGCGAAGGTGCAAAAAATGGCCTTTAGGGAGGTGATATTGAATGTCAGGCTGAAGAAAGTCTTCAAAACTCACGATGACGAGGATTTGGGTGTGATAAAGTCTATCCTAGGTGTAAGGTTTCTGATGTCAACGTATCATTTTCGAACCAACATGGATATTTTGTCAATGTTTATGGTATGGTTATTACATTAGAGGGAAGACATCATCATGGTGATATTTTTAATGTGAAGGTTTGTGACTACAAGTTGGCGGGAGGCCATGGAGTATTATTTGGCAATGGCAGTTTTAGGGATGGGGTTTTGTCTATCAAGTGGTGTGTGGTCATTACCTATACTCATCCATTTAATGGTCAATCGATTCATTTTATCATGTGGAGCATAGGGGAGGAGCAATATTCTCAGTTGGCAGAAGTTGGGGGAATATTGCCCTAGTCAAAGAGATTGTTGTATTGGGTAACTTGTTGGGAAGGATGGCAGTGTTGGCTTTACTAGCAGTGACAGATGGTGAAGGTGTGGAGTAGGCGGTTGTGGAGGTTGAAGACATGGGACAGGACATAGAAACATAGCGATGGTTACAACATTGGTGGATTTTTGGTCGATCGTAATTTTATTTTTTGAATTTCTACTCATTGATGGGCTATGTTTATTTGTCAATGTATTTGGGTTTGGGCCCCCTTGAGCCCAATTCACGTATATATATATATATAGTCAAAACAATTTTTGTATTGGGTAACTTGTTAGGAAGGATGTCGGTGTTGGCTTTACTAGCGACGACAAATGGTGAAGGTGTGGAGGAGTAGGCGGTTGTGGAGGTTGAAGACATGGAATAGGACATAGAAGCATAGCGATGGTTACAACATTGGTGGATTTTTGGTCTATCGTAATTTTATTTTTTGAATTTTTGCTCGTTGATGGGCTATGTTTATTTGTTAATATATTTGGGTTTGGGACCCCTTGAGCCCAATTCACTTATCAATATATATATATAAGATCATATATTAATATAATGAATAATAACATATACATGTCTTACAATTCATCCATCATGCTTCACTCTCACATTATCATTTTTCTTATCCTCATATATATAATTCATATGACTCGTTCTCTTACATAATAAATCTCAATCACTCATAATAGCTCTCTTCCCATAATTTATCTCTTCCCATATTGTAGTGTATTTAAATTTTAAGTGTTATATAATGAATATATGAATCTGAAAATGACCCTAACATGTGTGGTACCCCACAACCTCTTGTATTTTACCATCATTCTCTTTGGGCCTAAAATATTGTCTTGTACTCATGAAAACCTAGTAAAATCACTTTTAACCTTTATGCTCATCAAAGTGTCAATTAGGATAGTGGTAGTTTTTACTTTGGATCCTCATTTTTATGGGAAAAATTCTACACTAGACCTCTTTGATTTGATTAGGGGAAAAGCAGGTTTTGAAGGGAGCAGAAACCCAATACAACTCGGTTTTGAAGGGACCCGAAACCCTATCCAATCAAGTTTTGAAGGGACCTGAAACCCTACCCAAGAAAATCATGCTACAACAAAGATAATCCACATACCAATAGCAACCCATCGGCAGCAGCACAAGGATAAAACATGACTACATAAGTTGCACAAAGGTTTTGAAGGGACCTTGAACCCTTTACAACAAGGTTTTGACCGAGACCTTAAACCCAATAAACAAGGATTGAGAAAACAAGCAAGAAATGAAAACTGCCTGAATCGACTAGGCAACAATCAACCTGCAGAAGCCAGATTGCAGCAAACCATTTGCTCAATTTTAGCAAAACTGAACTAAACAGACTCCCCACCAGAAGAGAGGTTAGAACCATAGATTGTTGAGGAGAAGCATTCTTCAAACTGCACCATCCAACTAGATACACCAACCCAAAAACCACCTCAAAAGGATAGGGATCTCCTCTATTGGAGAGGAAGAAGTGAGGGCCAATCCTACCAAAGTCACCTTCCTCCTGCATGTGCATGCTCTACCTCAATAGGAACTAGCAAAAGAGAAAAGAACTTCCCACCATTACTACAACAACCAGCACCACCTCTAAAGGAGAGGGCTCCACCTCAATAGGAGCAATATTCATCTCTATAGGATACATCATCTGTAGAACTTGGTAGTAAGCAAGAACTCTGGTAGAATAGGAAAACACCTCCACCTTTGGCATCCAAAAAGACATAAATAAAAGGAAGAACAACAACAACCCCCCAATGCAAAATAGAAACAACCCAAACTATTGAGTAAATAGGAACAACTCAGCCAAAATACGAAAAATACCCTCTTCAACCAAAAATAACTTCCTCATTCAGAAGGGGATCAAGCTAACCACCTTAAAACTAACTCCCATCATGAAAAATAGGACCAAAGTCAAGAACTAGACCTAAAAAAATAGCAACTCCATCCATCAAAGCAGCACCATCCACCACAAAGGGGTCACTAGTAAAAGGAAACCCCCTCAAGTAGAAAACCCTCTACAAGAAACAAAAGAAAAAACCCTTCGAGGCAAAAAAAACCAAGCCCACAAAGGGAACGAGCCAAGACCAAGTCAAAATAATAGCTTAAGTAGCATAGGAAAAAGATCCCCCAATAGAGAACCATTTGCAAATCAACACCCTATGCAAGCACTGCATCCAAGAGGCTCCAGGCAAAGCCACACCTAGAGACACCCCACACAACCTGACATAAAAGGTTAGGAGGAAACCATAGGTGACCCCTAAAATATTTTTTAGCAAAATCAAGGGGCAAACCATTGAGCTCAAGCAAAGAGAGGGAGCTCCAAACAAGAATCCAGACAACGAACCCCCAACCTTAAGTAGTTGTAACCAAAAGGGAAAAAAGCCCAAGCAAAACACAAGCAAAGAGAAACACCAAGGGAGCCATAAAAAAGAGGCCTCAAACCTCACCAACGTAGACAGACCCCCACCCAAAGGCAAGGAGTCAACAAGAAGAACCATCATCCCCTGCAACTCCAAAGGCACAAAGCAACAAACTTGCGCCCCTCCATAAACGATGAACAATAACTCTGACCACCAGTCAAACAACAAGGGCCCGCACCCTAGATGAAGAAGACCAACAACAAGGTTTGCAAAAGAACCCACAACTAGATCAACATCATCTCCCCATCAGAATTGGACTCCTCAGAGGCACCATCTCCAGAATTCAAACTCCTGCTACAACCGCTACTCCCGCTTATCGCTCCCACTTGGGTGTTTTTTGTGCTATGTTGATCAATATTGAGTACACTAGGCCTCTTTGTTGTTGTGACATGTTTCCCATTTTATTTTTACCTTTTTCTATATTCTCTATTTATGGGGTTATGTTCTATTACACCCCTTTATTTTACTACTTATCCTACTTCAAGACCAACGGAAGTATCTTCATATTTACATTAATTTTATCAAAAAATATATTGTATGGCCTTTTCCTTTGAGATGTTACATATCTTGCGATCAAAATCCTCTTTATTTAACTTCTACATCTGTGTTCCTAAGTTCATTTTCCATCCCTTCTATATCAATTATTTCTATGTGAAGAAGATGACTAAATATGGGTTGTACTACTATTATTCCCTATGACATGAACCTAATGGGTTCTTAGTTATTTGAAACCTATTGTGGTAGCTATTGAAGTGTTTTAATTTCACTATTATTTCTTGAAAAATTTCTATCCTTGATCTATAGTTTTTTAAAATTTACCAATATATTGCTAAAACCATAGTTTTAATATAGAAAATGTCCCCTTTTACTATAATTGTTATACCCTTCTAATTTTATGTTGATCAACTCCCTTTATTATTCCACTTAAAGGTTACAATTTGATCCCTTAGTCATTATTGGTATTATTGTCCCCTTTCTTTTGCTAATCATTGTTTATCCATGATTTGTCTATGTAATACCAATTCATGGTCATATAATTCCCTTAAGCTTCTACTTATCTAGTACACATCTAATTATCATTGCATTGTGCATGCTCTTCACATCACAACCTTGATGTTAAGCCTTAAGTAAAAAATATGAGCTATCAATATTGTGCCATGTGTACTTACAAAAAGCATTGTACTTGTCATCTCTTTTGATGTTATATGGTCTTGATGCTAAGCTAACATGATTTTAATGGGTCATCATTTTTTGCATCTATATTACAATAAATGGTTAAATGAAATATTTGTCATTCCATGATAGATGGTATAATTTTATTGTATTGTGGTAGCCCTTCACATCATAGTTTTGAGAGTGGGCCCCTTTTCACTCTTGCAATATGTGATGGATTTGTCTTTAGTAAGAAAATGATGAAGTGGGCTTCAACGGTAAAATAATATGAGGTTGCTCCAAAAGGTGAACATGCAATACATATTTATTGCATCATATAAGCTCTTTATATCATAATTTTAAATTTGGGTTCCTCTCTCACATTTGCAGTGTGCAATGGCCACAAGCATTGAAGTGACATCTAAAATTTCTCCTACCCAAAAATCCTTAGTTGTTATTGTAAGGAAAGCCCAATGCAGAAATGCCTTCCTAATGCGAAATTCTTAGGAAAGAAGTGCAGAAAAAACATTCATTTAACAAGCTACATTCATTGAGATGCACATTCACAGAACAAAAGAATAGACAAATTATCACACATAAAGATAACACCAGATTTACATGGGAAAACCCTTACAGGAGAAAAACCCACACACACCAAGTAAAGCCACTTTGTATTACAGTAAATAGATTACATACAAAGTTACAGACTTCACTCTCAGATGTTAACTCATAGTAGCAATACAATCCCTTGATCGACCTCACACACCGATTATAGTTCTTCTCTCTCACACTATTACAATGCTCATAAAGCATACAATGTAGAACCACTCAACCACCCTCTTCATCGAGCCGCACACCATTTAATTAGGATACAGAGGATTTGAATATGCATTCAATGCATCCTACTGTCCATTCAATCTGATTTGATCTTGACCACCTTTGCAAATCGTGTTGTCGTCATGAAGATCAAATCTTCATTTAATTTCGTCACTGGAGTAGTTGTTAAATTAATTTTCCCTCCAATGTTGGTTACCAGGTGAGCTACCTGGGTTCACACTGACGAATACAACACAATTCACAACAAGGATGTAAATTGCACGATCATCCAATCGATAATCGCCATCTGCTTATACTCGTCACCATTTGTCCTTATCAACCTATCGGGTCCCACCATATGCCTTCCATCGCATATCGCTCTATCGCCAAGTCGCTAAAAAACCAAACCACAGAACCTCATGTCGAAGGTTACTAGGTTGTGAAAACCTGTGACATCCAAACAACAAAGAGATCGCTAAGTCGCTAAGTTATGAAACTCCAGAACTCCACGACAAAGGTTACGAAAACTTGGAACTCCGCAACAACAAAGAGATCACTATGTTGGGAGGTTATGAAACTCAAGAACCCTGCGACATAGGTTCCAAAGTTTTGGATTTTGGCGATAGTCGAACAATGAAGGCCAATCAAAGGGAAAAATGCCAAGTCATTAAGAGAGGTTCAAGCCAGCAAGTTGAGGCATATTTTTCCAACAAGCTCCCACTTGATGAAGACTTACAGGCTTCCTCCAAACTCGAAGTTATTGAAAGTCATAGGCCCCAAGGCCCATGGAATTGGCACACCACCTATACTTGTTTGTGCTCACAGGCTTTGTCAATGCATCAATGACATTCTCCATAGTATTCACCTTTTCCAGATTAACCTTTCCATCTTCCACCATATCATGAATGAAATGATACTAAACATCTATATGCTTTGTCTTGGCATGGAAAGTGGGATTTTTCACCAAATAAATAACACTTTGACTGTCACAACAAATAGTAATCTACCCTGCATTAAACCCAACATAAAAACACAAACGTCTAAGCCAAATGACTTCTTTGCAGGCGTGTGTTGCTACCATGTACTCATCCTTAGTAGTAGATAAAGTGACTACAACCTACCACTTGCTCATCCAACTCACTGCACTGCCAAATAACATGAAGATGTATCCATTGGTGGATCTTCTGCTCTCAATTTCCCCTGCCCAATCAGAATCCACATACCCATGAATTCTAAGAGATCTTTGTGATCGAATCGAGTTGTCATGATAACACAAAGCATACTTTGAAGTACCCTTCAAATATCTAAAAACTCTCTTCACAACATCCCAATGCGACCTTCCTGGATTAGTCATAAACTGAATAAGAACTCCCACTGCTTGGGAAATGTTTGGCCTTGTACAGACCATTACATACATTAAACTGCCAATTGCACTTGCATAAGGCACCCTGCTCATGTCCTCCATCTCAATAGGAGACTTCAAACAATCTTCAATAGATAGATTTGTTCCCTGCAACACTGGAACAATTAACTGCTTGCAATTTGTCATACCAAATCTCTCCAGGACAATATTGATATACTTACTCTGGCTGAGCCAAAGCTTTCTACTTCCTTTATCCCTTTTTATTTCCATACCTAAAATGTACCTTGTTGCACCTAAATCTTTCATTTCAAATCGTGCTGATAACTGAGATTTTAAAATAGAAATCATACCCTTACTATTCCCAAAGAATAACATATCATCTACATACAAGGCAATAATATTCAAACAACCATTCTCAGTTTTGTAATACACATAATGATCAGATTTCAATCTCACAAATCCCAATGACAACACAATAGTGTCAAAATTTTGGTTTCTAGGCGATTGCTTCAAACCATTCAAAGATTTCTTTAACTTGAAAACTAGATTTTCTTTACCTTTTTCAATGAAGTGCTCAGGTTGGGACATATAAACTTCTTCTTCCAAATCTCCATGAAGAAACATTGTCTTCACATCCACCTGCTCAATCTCTAAGTCATACACTACTACAAGTGACAAAAGAGATCTAATAGATGTCAGCTTAGCTACAGGAGAAAAAAATTCTCCATAATCAATTCCCTCCACCTGGGAATAAACTTTCGCGGCCAACTGAGCTTTATACTTCTCAAAATTGTCATCTAGACCAATCTTTTTCTTAAAAATACCCATTTACAGCCAACAGGATTTCGCCCTTCAGGCAGGGGTACCAAATCCTAGGTTTCATTCTTCTTCAATGCCACCATTTCCTCATTCATGGCTTCCAACCAAGAATTTGAATCAGACATATTAATTGCCTCCTTTACAGTCCTAGGCTCATCAGTGCTAGTAATCAATGCATAGGCACAGTTCGAATCTAACATGGAAAATCCATATCTATCAGGTTGCCACTTCTCACATGTAGACCTCCTCACAGGGCGAGGCTGAGGTTGTGGTTCTTCTTCTTGTTCAAAATTGTTAGAGCTACTCAATCTCTCCTCAGTTTTAGGTACACTTTGTAGTTCCTCTTTATCTAGAGTTTGAGGAATTTCAACTACTTTTTCTTTCTTTTCTTCTTTCATCTCTTACTGTAGATCCACTAAAGAAGGCTTCAGTTCACAAAAGATTACACTTTTGTTGTACAAAACCTTCTCAGTAACAGGATTCCAAAGCTTGTATCCTTTGACACCAATGCCATAGCCAATGAAGATACATTTGACAACCTTGTTCTCCAACTTTGATCTTTTCTCATTCTGCACATATGCATATGCCTCACAGCCAAAGACACAAATATGTCTCAAAGAGGGCTTCTTACCAAACCACGCTTCCATAGGTGTTTTTTCAACAAGAGTCGAACTAGGTGAATGATTAATCAAGCAACATGTTGTAGCCACTGCCTCAGCCCAAAACTTCTTCTCTAGACCAGCACTACTTAACATACTTCTCGCTCTTTCCATCAACATCATGTTTAACCTTTCAATAACTCCATTATGCTATGGAGTATAAGTCATAGTTTTATGCCTTTTAATCCCATCGTCTTTGCAGTACCTTTCAAAATCTGTAGAACATAACTCACTGCCATTATTTGTCCTTAAGCATTTAATTTTCCTTCCAGTTTGCTTTTCAACCAAGTTTTTAAACTCTTTAAACTGACTGAACACTTTTGATTTACTTTTAAGAAAGTATACAAATGCCCTTCTCAAATAGTCATCGATAAAAGAAACATAATATTTAGACTTTGATAACGAAGGAACATCCACTGGATCAAATATATCAGAGTGAACATAATCCAGTATACCATAAGACTTGTGAGGACTAGAGTAAAATGAATCACAATGTTGCTTTCCATAAATGAAATGTTCACAAAAATTGAACTCAAGGTTGGAATCAACAAGCCCTTCTACTAGATTTTTTTTTTTTCAAGGATTTTAAGCCCTTTTCTCCTATGTGGCCAAGTCTATGATGCCACAGCATGGTTTTCTCTGCTGGTAGTTTCACCTCCAAATAATTTGCACCAAGAGGAACTTGATTCTCCTTCTCTATGTGAGCAGCTTTGCTTGACTTTACAGAGACATTGTTGCATTGAACAAGATTTGTGTCTAGCTTGTACAGAGTGCCAATGTGTGCACCCTTAGCTAGCACCATTGAGCCTCTAGTCATTTTACAACCTCCACTTGAGAAGGAAACTTGCACACTAACATCATTCAACTTACTAATAGAAAGTAGGTTACGATCCAAACCTGGTATGTGGAGTACACCATCAATTCCTTTGATTCTTCCATCAGGGAATTGGATTCTGACTCTTCCATGACCAACAATTTCAAGGGATGAATCACTTGCTAGGTACACCTTTCCACCAACATACTTTTCATACTTAGTGAACCAATCTCTGTGAGATTTCATGTGAAAGGATGCTCCTGAGTCAATCAGCCAGACACCATTTGATGCCTGAGTGGCCAAGGTTGCAATGAAGGCATTTGCATCACTCTGAGAAGAGTAATTTTTTGAAGAGTTCTTCTTCTTCTTTTTCTCCTCTTTAGAATCCTTCCGGATATGACTAGTCTGCCCACAATTCCACCATTTCACCTTGGACTTCTTTCCAGGAGACTTTGATCTCCCTTCAAATTTGGATTTATACTTCTTGTATTTCTTCTTTCCTTTCTCCTTTGATCTACCCCGAATAGCAAGGGCCTCCTTGGCCATTTCAAAAGACTTCCTTCACATTTCTTCTAACAACAACGAAGAAACCACATATTCCATCTTAAAGGTGGTTGTTGTACTTCCAATAGCCATTACCAGATGATCCCATGTGTCAGGTAAGGAGCATAACAAAAGCATACATCGATCCTCCTCCTCTATCTTTACACCCAAAAAGGCCAATTGAGCAACAATCATATTAAATAAATTCAGATGGCCTGCTACAGATGCACCTTCTTCCATCTTCAAGGAGTATAACTTCTTCCTCATGAATAACTTATTCACCAGAGACTTCCATTGATAAATGTCACCAAGTTTCTTCCATAATGAAGATACAATCTTATCCTCATGGACATTTAGGAGTATAGAATCGGCTAGAAAAAGTCTTATCAACCCTCTAGCTTTTCTATCTATGAGGTCCCAATCTTCTTGCTTCATACCTTGTGGCATAGTTCCAAACACATTAATCCAGAGGTCTCTATCCACCAACAAATCTTCCATTTTGAGTTTCCACAACTCAAAATTGTCATCATTGAACTTTTCAATTTCTACTCTACCTGATGTGCTTTCCATCTCAATCTATAAACAAGACAATCAATGTTTTTTTTTCACTACAAGACTCCCACTGAACCAAATTAGCATAAAAATCCAACCCTACTCACAAGGATAACACAACTAGCCAGGCTCTGATACCACTTGTAAGGAGGGCCTAGTGCGAAAATGCCTTCCTAATGCAAAATTCTCAGGAAAGAAGTGCAGAAAAAACATTCATTTAACAAGTTACATTCATTGAGATGCATATTCATAAAAAAAAAGAATAGACAAATTATCACACATAGAGATAACACCAAATTTACGTGTGAAAACGCTTACAGGAGAAAAATCCACACACCAAGTAAAGCCACTTTGATTATGGTAAATAGATTACATATAGAGTTATAAACTTCGCTCTAAGATGTTAACTCACAACAATAATACAATCCCTTGATTGACCTCACACACTAATTATAGTTCTCCTCTCTCACACTGTTACAATGCTCGTAAATCATACAATGTAGAACCACTCAACCACCCTATTAATCGAGCCACACACCATTTAATTAGGATACAGAGGATTTGAATATGCATTCAATGCATCCTACTATCCATTCGATTTGATTTGATCTCGACCACCTCTGTAAACTGTGTCGCCACCATGAAGATCAAATCTTCATTTAATTTTGTCATTGGAGTAGTTGTTAAATTAATTTTCCCTCCAATGTCGATTACTAGGCAAGCTACCTACGTTCACACTAACAACTGCAACACAATTCACAAGAAGGATGTGAATTGCACAATCATCCAATCGATAATCACCATCTGCTTATACTCATCACCATTTTTCCTTATCAACCTATTGGGTCCCACCATATTCCTTCCATCACATATCGCTCTATCGCCAAGTCGCTAAAAAACCAAACCATAAAACCTCATGTTAGAGGTTACGAGGTTTTGAAAACTTGCGACATCCGGACAACAAAGAGATCGCTAAGTTGCTAAGTTATGAAACTCCAGAACTCCGTGACAAAGGTTACAAAAACTTGGAATGTCATGACAAGGAGATCGCTATGTCGGGAGGTTATGAAACTCAAGAACCCCATGACATAGGTTCCAAAGTTCTAGATTTTGGCGATAGTCAGACAATGAAGGCCAATCAAAGGGAAAAATGCCAAGTCATTAAGAGAGGTTCAAGCCAACAAGTTGAGGCATATTTTTCCAATAGTTATAATGTGTGGTAGGTTGGAATAGTATTGCACTACCACATGTTGTGTAGCACAACAATTGTTATGCTCCAATTGGTTGAAGCGGATGGAAATTTTATCTAACAACTTAAGGTGTAATAGTTGAGGCAAAAAGTTGATGCTTGGCAAGGTATTTTGATTTCCAGAGCCCTTCACATCATAATTTTAAAGAAATGCACTATACATTTAAAATTGTGATGTATGATAGCCATCTCACTCATTAATTTTTGTTTGCTTCATAAAATATAGATTTTATTGAATGCTTCTCCTTTTCTCTTTTCCAAATCAAGATGGCATCGTTGGCAGCCTTCAGGAAAGCCTTATACAAGACAACATAGGGAGATGAAGGGTATCTCACTTTAGGCGTTAAGCACCCCCTCCTGTAGTTTACATAGGCTTGGTACAAGAGGTCCATCCTAGGAGGAAGCAGACCAATGGGTGCAGGCCAAAAGTGATCTAGTGAATAGTCACCACACAAAACTAGTGGTTTATAGCTGGTGTCATGGATTACTTGCACTATACCTTCATGGATAAACTTTAGAAACTTATGCACTACCAAGGGAACTACATTCATAGTGACCAACCAAGGGATACCCAATTTCACCCTAAAGAGTTCAGATCCCGGGATTATGTCATAAAGTAAATTCACTGATTTAGGTCCAACTAAAACAAACAAGGTGATGCAACCAAAGGGAGGTACAACAAGTCCATTGTGTGTATGGATGGTACTCTCAAATGTGGCATACCCATCTTTATGCAGGAATTTGATCAACATAATCTCCTCAGTAATAGCATTCACTTGGCATGTTGGGTCAACAAGAAAACCTGTTACAGTGTTTCTGTTGATTCTTGCGGGGATGTATAGAGGAGATGGCTCTCTATTATGATTCATCGATAGGTCCTGTGAGGTGAAATTTATGCCAGCAGAACTACTCGCAAGTTGCATGAATGGGATGGGCAGGTGCAAAAAGGAGGCCATCGTGTATACTAGACGAAACTTTCATAGAGCCCCCAAAGGTCTCACAATTAGACAGTGACCCAATTAAGGTTTCATTCAACAACGCTTATGGAACCTTCCAACTATGCCACTAGGGGTCATAGGTAGGGTTACAAGGCTAGGTGCCTTGCAACACTCACACCCACAATGCTCCTAGGATATGAGGAAAGGAGCTTTCAGCACCGCTAAACAAAACCAAAATGGTTCACATCAAGTTCAGCAAAATGTAAGGTATGGGGACCAACCACACCAAGGCTCCAAGTCACGGAGAGTCGAGAGCAGAAGGTTTCCCTAGCTTACCTTAGGATAAGCGAGTGTTTAGATCAAGGATAGAGAATGAAGAGCACTCTCAAGTGCTTTTGTTACTTTGATGATCTAAATTCTTGAACGGGACTAGACGAGCTAGTTTCTAGAATCTGAATTGTATCTCAAAAATATCTTCGCCTGAGGATAGCAACATGGCTCAAGGATGACAGTGTGGCACGCTGGCGTCTCTCTGGGGTGTTGGCATCCGTACGACCAAAAAGTGTGAAATACAGTTCAAAAAACTAGGAAACCTACTAACTGTCTAGCTAATGAGATTTAACAAACTAAACTGAATAACGAAGTACGAGAAATAACTATAAAGATGGTAGATGAGAACAAAGGTGAAGAAGACCAACTCACTATGAGTCTAGTTTTCCAGCAAGCTCCATGCACACATACACCTACACACAACCAAGAGAGGAAAAATGTTGGTGCTGTGGGTTTTCCTTAGTCAAATCCCCGGTTTGATGTTTCCACCTCCACTGACAACTGGATAGATAGAGAGAAATAGAAAAATGGTAAAGAAAGTAATGTTGGAATGGAAATAGATCCAAACACTACAAGAGACACAAAGCTACACAAATCCAACAAAATAGAAAAAAGCGTTACCACCCTTGACCAAAGGCACTCGAGGCCAATGAGAGAGGAATGCAAGCCCACACCAATGGTAGAGTTGACACAGCCGCAACAACGCCAAGAGCAGCCTCACTAGGCACCAAGCTGAAGCTTCTGTGGTAGAATACATAGGATGTTGTGATGTTGGAGACATGAAGCTAGTGGTGCAACAAGTAGCTCAAATGTATGAAATTGGTGTGTAGAAGCTCAAGAAAATGCTAGAGAGATTGTAGAAGATCAAGAATTGCTAAAGAGATGAAGTGAATAATTAAGATAGGAATTTGAAGATCAAAATGGGAGGGAAAGAGTCAGTTTTGAGTCGATTGGTCGACATAGAGGCATTACGCTTCATTCCCAATGGAGAACGTAGTGTCCTTGCGGACTTTAGAGGCAGGAATCTATCAGGGATGACAACATGTGCAAACATCCATGCACTGTGCTCACGTCCCCGGAAAAAAACTCCCCCACTAACACAAAAGACAGGTGCCAAGTGGATTCAACGTAGATGGGTGATGTGGAATTTCTTAGTGAGGTTTGATTTTTCTAATGTATGGGGTGTAAAAGGGGAATTTGCAAGAGGGGTGAAAATTCACTCCTATACAAGGACACAACACCAAAAGCTCAGATGACATACTTGTGGGTTCCTTATTCCATACTCTTCATGAAGGGTAGGGACACTTCCAATTGGAAGGTGAGTGGGGGACCATTGGTCTATGGTTGGAGGTAAAGTACTTGGGTGATGCTCTCCCTCTTGTATACAATAACACCAAGGCTTGTGAAATAGAAGCATTTTCCAGATATGGAAGGCTTGACCTTGTATCATTATTATATTATGTAAACTAGTATACTTGAAAGTATGTCATGTATGATTTGTTATTGAAAAGTTTAATCTCATTTCTCAAGTTGGAAATTTATGTAGTTCAATTTTTAAAAGTTGCATTATACATTCATATTATGATCATGTGCAATAAATGATGTATAAGAAATATTTTTTTTACATACTATTTTTAAGCATATGCTTGTAATTACTTCTATGGTAAAAACTAAGTATTTACTTTATAGTATGAGTGAGTATGTTATAAATGAACCCATCCAATACCCAACCTATGTGGTTGAGGTTAGTGATGTCCAATTACATCCAAGAAAAAAAAAATTTGGGTCGTCATCTCCACATATTACAAAAATTCCTAATGGAAAACTATCAATTGAAACTAATGACCATCTGAACAAGCACCCTGAACAAAACAAGACACATATAGAAATCATAAACAAGGAGCCACCATTTATAAAGAGTTTGACCACTCAAAAATTTCACTCTGAACCTAAATTTGACTTCTTGAGTTTGTTGAAGAATGTTTGTGTCAAAATTCCCCTGATCTAATCTATCAAGGAAGTTCCCATATACACAAAGAATGTGAAGGAATTATGCCTCAAAAATCCTAAAAGGAATAAAAGGACCCTCAAACTATCCATGTTATAGGACAATTGGTTGATATTATGTCAGGAAACTTAGTTGTCCCAAAGTATGCAGATTTTGGTAGTCTTGTGGTAGATGTGCAAATTAATGATGCATTCATCAAGAATACTCTGATTGATCTAGGAGCAACAATAAATGTGATGACAAGAGAAACAATGAAAAAGCTTCAACTAATGAATTTGGTACCTACACCCATAATTTTACAACTAGAAGACATGTCAATAGTCAAACCAGAGGGTATCATTAAAGATTTAGTAATCACACTGGAGTCATGGGAATACCTAAAAACTTCATGGTCCTACAACCTAAAGCCAATCTAGGAGGATACCCATTAATCCTAGGAAGACCATGGTTAGCCATAACAAATGAATTTATTGGATATAGGTATGGAAATATGATCATTTCTAATGGAAATATAATAAAAAATTGGTCCTCTACCCACCTACACAACCTCATGCCGACCTACAACACCTTATCTGGCCAAAATTGGAAGATGATGACCAATATTCTCTCCAGACACTCATGACCATTGAATGAAGACCAAAGGTCAATATTTAAGATGGGAATGAAATTCTTTCCAATATTATACAAAACTCTAATAGGATGGACCTACAACAAGACCAATGTCTAGCTTGTTTGAATTGCCCATTACATAATATTATACCTACAACAATCTTTAAATCTACCTTATAGTTATTCCATACATTACTTCCACACAACTATCATCTTAATTTATCAGGATTAGATGTTTCTTCTATCATGACTTTTGTAATACTAATAAAAATATCACTCGATGGAACACTTAATGTCAATAATTAATTGAAAGTTTCCCAGTAGTTTGAATTTCTTTAAATTTTTCAAGCTCACACAACAAAGTTTTCTTGGTAATACCATGACATGAAGGTCATATATCCTAATCTCTATGTACAAAAAATCTACATCAATGCAGGATACAAACTATAAGACAACAACAACGAAGGATGAACCCAACTATAAGAGATATAGTGAAAACAATTTTGCAAAAATTGTTGGATGTAGGGTTTATATATCTAATATCAGACAATCAATGGGTTTTCCCATTGGTTATAGTACCTAAGAAATGAGGCAAGTGGAAAGTATGTTTTGGCTATAAAGAATTACATACAACCTCAAGGAATGATCATTTCCCTCTTCCCTTCATTGATCAGGTGTTAGATTCATTAGTAGGTAAGAAATGCTTTTCTTTCCTAGATGGGTTCAATGGCTACAATCAAATAAAAATAGCTCCAAAAGATTAGGATAAAACAACCTTTAAATAACCATGGGGCACCTATGCCTACTTGGTCTTTCCATTTGGGCTAATAATACCCTTGCAACCTTCTAAAGGGTTGTTTTGAGCATATTTTCAAAATTTTCCCATGATTCTATGGAAATATATATGGATGAATTCATCACCAATGGAAATTCTTATGAATAAGCATCGGAAAACTTGGATAAAGTTCTTCAAAGATGTGAAGACCATAATATCTCTCTTAGTCATGATAAATGTTTTATGATGATGACTGAAGGAGTGGTTTTGGGACGCTTTGTGTCAAGAAAGGGAATTTAGGTGGATCCTAGTAAAATAGTTATCTCCAATCTACCTACCCCCACAAGCAGAAAAATGTGAGAATTTTTCTTGGCCATGCAGGATATTTCAAGAGATTTATTAAAGATTTTAGTAAAAAATTAGCTCCTTTGTTTGTCCTTCTATCTAAGAACATTAAGTTTGAATGGACCAATACTTTCCAAGAAGCTTTTAAAGCTCTTAAAACATCTCACAAGGATACCTATTTTTAGAGGACCTAACTGGATAATTCATTTTCACATACATATAGATGTCTCTAACTTTTCTATAGGAGTTCTTTTAGGACAAAGGGAAGGTAATTTGGAGTATACTATTTACTACATAAGAAAAAAATATGCAAGTTGTTGAATTTAATTACATTGTTACAAAGAAGGTGTTAGCATTAGTCTATGCAATTAATAAATTCAGACGTGCTATATCACTGGTTATCCTATTTTTGTTCATACTGATCATATAAAAATATGATAATTCATGAATAAGCTGGTGGTTGGTGGACACTGTTAGGAATTGCATGTAGAAGATATCAATTAAATGCAGATAAAGATTAAATAGGGGAATGAAAAATACACAAAAATAATAACAGTGACAATTTTAATGGGGTTTTCCCAAACTCAGGCTACATCCACCAATAGAGAGTCCAATATTATTATCCATCAAATCAAACTGATTACAACCAACAATCCTTGCAACTCAATATCATTGCAAATGCTACAATACAATATCAACGAAAACCCTAACCCTTAGCCATTTTATCAAGACTTATGTCAATTACAAAATTGGGTTGTTTTAATGTCGACCAATAGAAAAATAACTCCTGATACCTTTATACAATAATAAAAGTCATTTGAGGTTTCAGGGGCGCTGCCCCTCGACCCCGCCCTGTATCATGACAAGGAGCACGCCAGGGGCGCTGCCCCTAGACCTTGCAAGGGGCACTACCCCTTGACCTCATCTTGGGGGCGTTGCCCCCAAACCCCCATTAAATAATTTGGGGGGAAACTGCATCGATAAAAGTGGGGAAAATTTAACCTCCAAGTTTGATTAGGCTCCGTATAACAACAAACACCTTGTTAGATGGTTATCATTGCTATAGGAATTTCTCTCTAGGCTAAATATCAAAACAAAAGAAAAAACAATAGATGAATCTTATCTTGATGAACACTTGTTTTGTTTAGTAGTGCACACACCTTGGTATACAGATATAGCTGGCTATTTAGTTGTAGGAAAAAAACCCCCACATATTTCACGAAGAGAAAGACACCATTTAGTTGAGAAAAACTTCTTGTATTCATGGGTGGCTAGCTTTTTATTATACACAAGACCTAATAATATAATGAGGTGCATAAGGTAATATGAAGTTTATGACATTTTGAACTCTTGTCATGATGAGCCTTATAGAGGACACTTTTTAGCCAAAAGAATAACCCTCAAGATCCTAAACATTGAATACTATTGGCCAACACTACGTAAAGATGCAATCAAGTATACAAGAAGATGTGATCACTTTCAAAGGATGGGTAGACATACTAAGGGTGATGAGATTCCCCTAAAGCCATAATTGGTCATTGCACCATTTTTTAGAATTTTAAATAACACAAGATGTAGGATCAAATAATGAACAAAGACACCTTCCATGCAAGAGATCCGAAAAAACAAAGCTTTTCTATTCCTCAATAAGAAAAACTTACAAAATGAAAAGCTTCTATGAATCTCTAGAGTGATAATACAAAGAGGGTTGAGTGATTTATAAGAGAAACCCTAAATGATTAAGGGATTAGATCATGACAAGTGTCAGCATCACATACGATGAGACAAAATAATCTAATAATAAATCAACTAATAAAAGAAAAAAACACTCCTAAGTTTAGCTTAAGTGCATGGGAATAAATTAGACTAATAATCAATTAAAGATTAATTAATTATTAGCTAATGCATGATTACTCTAACACCATTTGATAAGTGAGGTCTTGATTTTATTGGATCAATAGATCCCACCTCCAAAAATAAGGAGTATATACTAGTTTGTACTAACTATCTAATCAAATGGGTAGAGGTTACAATTTACTTCAAATATGATTGTCCATTTAGTCAAGTAATATGAGACCAAACATAAGAAGTCAACTCCTTACCACCCACAATAAAATGGGTAGGTTGAGGTTACAAATAGAAAAATTGAATCCATCCTAATCAAGATAGTCAAATTACATATAAAGGATTGGGTAGCAAGGTTGTCGAAATCTGTCTGGGTGTATAAGACAACTTGGAAAACTACCATAGGACTTACGCCATATGAATTAGTATATGGGAAAAAGGATGTCCTTATCATCGAGTTTGAACATAAAACACTCAAAACAATGATGAAACTTGGAATGGATCTCTCTGAGGCTCATAAGGATAGACTGCACTATATCAATGCTCTGGATGAGTTAAGGATGGAAGCAGTCCATGATACATAAATTGCACAAAAATAGAGAATCAAATGGCATGACCAGTTCATCAAGACTAAAGAATTTCACGAAGGGGATTGGGAATTACTCTATGATTCAAGATATAAGGACCACAAAGGTAAATTATAAACATGGTGGTTAGGTCTTTATAAAATAAAGCAAGTCTTTCAAAATGTAGTACAATTAACCATGATTGATCCAGTCATATTCTCTTTGATGGTAAATAGACATCATCTTAAGCTCTCTAAAAAGTCATTACATAAAGAGCAGTTTCTATAGCACTTGTAGCAACAATTTACATCATCCTTGGGATTACCAAATTTAGCATTGATTATCAATCATGAAGAAACCACCGAATCATCCATTGCTACATTTGTACATGAGCCATATGAATTAGTATATGGGAAAAAGGATGTCCTTCTCATCAAGTTTGAACATAAAATACTCAAAATAATGATGAAACTTTGAATGGATCTCTCTAAAGCTCATAAGGATAGATTGAACCATCTCAATGCTCTGGATGAGTTAAGGATGGAAGTAGTCCATCATACATAAATTGTACAAAAATAGAGAATCAAATGGCATGACCAGTTCATCAATACTTTAAAGAATTTCATGAAGGGGACTAGGAACTTCTCTATGATTCCAGATATAAGGACCACAAAGGTAAATTATAAAAATGGTGGTTAGGTCTTTATAAAATAAATCAAGTCTTTCAAATGGAGTAGTATAATTAACCATGATTAATCCAATAAATTCTCTTTGATGGTAAATAGACACCGTCTTAAGCTCTCTAAAAAGTCATTACATAAAGAGCAATTTCTATTGCACTTGTAGCAATAGTTTACATCATCATCAGGATTACCAAATTTATCATTGATTATCAATTGTGAAGAAACCACTGAATCATCCATTTCTATATTTATACATGAGTCAACCAACTCACCTATTGGTGTTTCAGAAGTATGATTTTTAGTCAAAAAATCACACACATACACACATAGTACATCTCCAATCCATTGTACAACCAACAAAAGACATTCCAACTACATGTGACACTGTTACACATAAATCTTCTCATGGGACCTATAGCAACAACCTTGAGGAACTTACACAAGGGACTTGTTCTACTACTACCCACAACAACTACCTCAAGATCACTTCCATTCACTATGCAACAACTATCGCTTTCCACCAACATCACTCTCATCACATCTACATGCAACCACTTTGAGATCATCGCCACTTACACACAACATATCATTCACACTCAGTCATTTCCATGCATATCGTTGTATTTCTTCACTATCTATCTTTTTTCGAACACATGACATTGCTCACTTAGTCTCTCTATATAGTGAACTACATGCAATCACATTCATTTACTTCTATCATCATATTTCTCTCACCTAGTTGCTTCTTAACGGTCATTCACATCAGGGATAACTTTAAGAAACCCCCCCTCGGTGAAGGTATAAAATCCTAATGAATCTTGTATACTTCCCGATAAAAATATTAACTTTAGTGGCAAATTTTTTCATTTTTCAGAAGAAAAAAATTCTCAATTGGCAAATCTTTTCTAATCAGTAGAAGTCTATGGAAAATCCTAGCAAATTGCAATTTTTTTAAAACCAATAAAATATTTTCATTGGTGATTAAAATCTATTTTCAAACCTAGAAAATATTTCCATTGGCGAATTAATCTTGTTTTCAAAACAAAGAAAACAATTTTGTTGGCGATTAAAACATTTTTTCAAACCAAAAATATATATTCATTGGTGAATTAAACCTATTTTGAAATGCATAAGAAAAAACATTGGTGAATTAGCATAATCTCAAACTAATAAAAAAAATTCAGTGGCAAAATGTCAACACAAATCAATATAACCATGACCGTTGGATGAATTTTCAATGGATGGTTGTAGTTGCATTCCGGAAGAAAATCTCTAAAGCACTAGATTTCTTAGTTGAAACCTCTGGAATAACACTAGAACTGTTAGATGCAGACACGTGGCGAGATCAAGGCTCATCACTCATCACGGTAATGAACCCGATGGGTTGAAGGATTTTGGCGATGAGCAATAGAAGAACTTAAGTGGCAGAAATATGCACGTGCATAAAGTTTTTTTTAAAAGAGGGACTGTCTAGGAAGAATGTAGGACCAGGGCTTAAAAACTTAATCTTCCATATGTGTGAAGGATATTCCATATCTGTAGTTAGATGTCAGCGCAAATCAATATAACCACAGCCGTTGGATGAATTTTCGATGGACAATTGTAGTTGCATTTCGAAAGTAAATATTTGAAGCACTAGATTTGTGAATTGAAACCTCTGAAATTACACTAGAACTGTTAGATACAGACACGTGGAAAGATCAAGGCTCATCACTCATTAATGCCATATCTTAGTTTTTGAAGAAAGTGTGCTTGTGGTACTGTGGGCGGCGGCACAGATTAATGCCATATGAACATCCACTCCAAAGCGATTGATTGGATAGCTTTATATTGAAAATTGCACGATGTACTATAGAATCATAGATGATGAAGAATTGTAATGATTTCATATCATTTGAGTGGCACTAGCGATTTTGACAATTGACAGCTTGTCAACTTGAGGTATGGCTTACATGTAGCTAGACTGTTAGAGTCCAGACGTGAATCAAATTAAACATTTATATTGTAAATGTAAGGCTTAGCCTTAAGTTACACAAATCAAATAAATTGGTTTTTTGGTTTGCGTGAATTGCGATTATGACTATAGTCTATACCCAACCTCACACGTGACACGTGTGAGGTGTACACAAGGACCAGGCTGGTAGTGGCACTATTGCTGACACTATTGGCCCATAAAAAAGGATAGTGAGCACAATTGAAATCATTCATTGAAGGCTAAAGGCTATACTATTGAGTGCAATGTTTGAATTGTCATAAGGGTTTTCATTTTGTAGGGTTAATAAGGATTCGAGAAGAAGATGATGTGGTATTATTGGGGATACTCTAAATTCTTCTGCCTCCAGTTATGTAGTTACATAGTAAAAGAACAATTTCCTTCAAGTTCAGAATGGGTGGAATTGGAAAGAAGTTGATTTGGTTCACCTGACTTCTCAGACAGGTTTTGAACCAGGATGAGGAGCTCTGATGGAGATAAGTGTTATCCCAGTGCATGGAGGCTGCAAGTAGAAGATGGGAGCAATTTTACTATCCCTCATCTTCTGCATGATTCTAATTCTCAAAGGGTATGAGTACATTTTGTATCTTCACAACTCCCGGTTCCCCAACATGGTTGGCCAGGTAAGCCCCATGCATTTATTTTCAGACACCATTGCCTACCAGGCAAGTCCCATGTGTTTATTTTCAGAGCGCATCTTCTGCATGGGAGCAATTTTACAACCCATCATGTTTTGTATGAGTCTGGTTCTCAAAGGGGATAAGTACATTTTGTATCTTCACAACTCCCCTTTCCCTAGTTTGATTGGCCCCCTGCTCCCCATGCATTTATTTTCAGAGTGCATTGTTGACCCGACAAGTCCCATGCATTTATTTTCAGAGCAGCGAGCGCATTGTTGACCCGGCAAGTCCCATGCATTTATTTTCAGACACACATTTTTATTACATTTACGTTGTCACCAACGGTCCAGCAGAAGCTTGGCGCTTACATTTGTATTTGTACTATGTAATAATGTGACATTGTAATTCAGTTGTAATAAAATAAATGGTTGTGCTATTAATGTGATATTGTAATTCATTTTATTAAGTCCTTTGCAGCGTTAAGTTACCGTCCCCTTGGCTTGATGTCAATCCTAGCGTATTAAAGTTTAAAGCAACTTTAAAACACATGTTTATTATTTATACTATAAATTACTCAACCATTCGATGAACATTTGATGTATGGTTGTAGTTGCATTCCGAAATGAAATGAATAGAGTGCCAGGCTTGCAAACTTAAACCTCTGGAATCACCCTATAACCGTTAGATTAACAAAGATCAACAGTTTAGAATTTACTATCAATGCAGGAGTAAATCATAAATGGCTTGTTTTAAATGTTGTTAGCCATGTACTAATTGTGTAGTCTAGAAGCAACACGTAGACATTTCAGTTTCATTCTTTTTAATGTTCGAAAAAAGAAGCACTTTTACTGCTAAGTGATTTTATTTTTAAGTGAGAGGGTCAGCACATGGGGAGATTTTAGTCTTCAGTTTGCTCATTGCAGTACACCACCCTATTCTAGGTTCCATAGTTCCACTTCCAACAAAGCCATTCTAGTAACCTAGTTTCCACGACTGTTAGCATTAATCTTTTCAAGAATCAAAATCCAGGTAAGTGAAAGAATTCCTAAGGCTACATTTCATCATTTGATGTTTCTTAAAATCTTATTTTGTCAAACTTTGAAGTTTAGGTTTAGGGTTAAGAGACTTAAGAATTAAGAAAAATTAAGGAGGACTAATAGGGAATTCACAATTTCACATTATATTAGCATGTCTACCACCAATACCACTAGAGAAATGTTAGTTAAAAAAATACATTATGCAAAATTGCTTAAAACCCCAGGTTTCATTGATGAATACAATGATATTTATGGTCCTAAAACTTATGGTAGGCGTACCTCAAAACTTAGATTTTCATCTCAAAATAAGGCTGCAAAGCAAACACAAGTTAATAGTATCAATGCACCGTGGACCGTAACTGGATTAGGGCACATGATGTTACATGAGGTTTTCCCTTGCCTAGAATTTATCATGGTCTGTGCCCAAAATTATGATGATAACAAAAGAGAAATTGTTAATAAAGATAACAAAGAAGAATTGTTATCCATTAATGCACAAGAACTTGGAAAAGTGTTAGGGTTTACAATTGAAGAATTTGGAAATGTCCACATTGACCTAGAAAAGCTTGCTAGTGATTATGAAATAGTGGATTAAAAGGAAAAAAGTTATTTCTTAAATAAAATAGTTCAGGATAGAAACAAATTGAAATGTAAGATTTGATGAAAAACAAATCTATTAAGCCCAAGAAACCTGCATGCAAAAACCTGTCACAAGGAAGAAATTTGTAGGAAACAAAACAAGGGTTTTGCTCTGACAATGTGAAATTTTATTATCAGCAAAAGAATTAAATTGAAAATATACAAAGGATCAATCCTTATAGAAGGAGATCATAAAACCTAATAGGAAACCCTAACCCTAAAGGTGAGTGCATTTAATAATTAATATTAATTATTAAATGACTAATATAAGTGCATAAAGTGAAGTCTTAAGAGGAGAGTAAAGTTAATTAATTACTTTACTCTAACACCCCCCCTTAAGATGAGCTACAATGCAGCTACAAACAATGCAGAGAAAGCAAAAGAACTACAATGCACTGTGGGTCCCGACAACATGGCCAGATTAGGTACCCAAATACAACAAAATCTCTATAAAGTGGAGTAAAGGAGAAAACCCAGTGGGAAAAAACTCCTCTCCAAAAAGAGAAAGAAACATGCTGAAAGAAAAAACATGAAGGAAGGAAGGCCTCACTGAGACCCCCTAAAGACAACTTCCTTCACCCCAAGCATGGAGCGCAACTGAAGATAGCGTGGAGATGCCAAAGGTTTAGTGAAGATGTCTGCAACTTGATCCTCTGTAGGAATGTACTCCAAGATGAGAGAACCATCCTGAATCAACTGCCTAATGAAGTGCATGTGGATTTCAATGTGCTTTATCTACTGATGCTCCACTGGGTTGCGAGAAATGTGAATGGCACTCTGATTGTAACACCAAAGAATAGTGGGACTATCTGGAGGAAACCCAAACTTTGTCATCAACTGTCGAAGCCATAAAACCTCCTGATTGGCTAATACTGCTGCACGGTACTCAACCTCTATAGATGATAATGCAATAGCAGACTGCTTCTTGCAAGACCATGTGATAGGACCAGAACCAAGGCAAAAAACAAAGCCAGAAGTAGACTTCCGATCATTGACATCACCAGCCCAATCGGAGTCAGTGAAGCCAATGATGTGAGGGGATCCTGAAGTGTAGTGAATGCCATAATGAGTGGTGCCCCAAATGTACCTCAAAATACGTTTGGCTGCTTGCCAATGGCTCTCATGAGGATCATGGGAAAACCAAGAGACAAGGCCAACCACAAAGGAAAGATCAGGACGAGAATGTGTCAGGTACAACAAACTGCCAACCAACTGCCTATATAAAGTGGGATCCACTAAAGGAGTAGAACAAGTGGAGGACAAAACAACACTTAACTGAAATGGAGTGGGGGAAGACTTGCAATCAAGCATGCCAAATCGCTGAAGCATATCAAGAGCATACTTCTCCTGAAATATGGAAATCCCATCCGAAGACTGAATAACCTGAAGACCCAGAAAGAAGTGCAGAAGACCGAGATTTGTCATCTCAAACTGCTCCATCAAAGCTCTCTGAACACTCTAAATCATGGAGGATGAGCTGCCTGTAAGAATGAGATCATCTACATATAACACAAGAATCAAAAGGTCACCCTCCTGACGCTAAATATACAATGTGATCAGAATGACAGTGTGTGAAGTGAGAGGAAAGCAAGAAAGAGTCCATCTTCTCATACCAAGCCTGAGGGGCTTGTTTGAGACCATACAATGAACGCCGAAGTCTGCAAACCAAAGAAGTGTCCTGCACAAATCCTTGAGGCTGCTCCATATAGATCTCCTCATGTAGGTCTCCATGCAAGAAAGCACTCTTCACATCCATCTGAAACACTGTCCATCCCTGTGAAGCTGCAAGTGAAAGGACAAGGCGTATAGAGTTCATCTTGGCAACAGGAGCAAAGGTCTCAGAGTAGTCAATACCCTCTACCTGAGAAAACCCCTTAGCAACAAGACGTACCTTATACTTATCAATAGAACCATCTGCAACATACTTGGTACGGTACACCCACTTGCACCAAACCAACTTTCTTCCCTTAGGAAGAGGACAAAGATCCCAAGTATGATTCTTCATCAAAGAAGAATACTCCTCATCCATGGCCCTATCCCACTCAAGGTGACCTGTCGCCTCTGAAAACTTCTGAGGATCATCCGAAATGGCATGACTCAAAAGACTAGAACCAGATGTTTGAGCACGAGTATGACGAGTAGCTGAAGGATCACCTGCCAAAGACCCAGCTGCATCAACAGTCACACGGGCCCACCTAGGAAAAGATGGAGCAAGTGGTGGTGGTGGAGATGGTGGATCATCATCTACATCATCCTCAAGAGATAAGTAATCCTCAAGAGATGAAGAAGGAGGAGTAGGCAATGAGCGAGAAGTT
Organism: Sequoia sempervirens; assembly: GCA_007258455.2. Lineage (NCBI taxonomy): Eukaryota > Viridiplantae > Streptophyta > Pinopsida > Cupressales > Cupressaceae > Sequoia > Sequoia sempervirens. The sequence goes on from VDFB02000003.1 coordinate 7,384,727, forward strand.
GGTGATGGAGAATCCATATGAGGATAACGCTCATCAAACTGGACATCCCGCCGAAACAAGACCTCTCTGGAATCATGATCAAACAACCTGTACGCCTTAACATCCTCACAGTAGCCAACAAATATGAGTGGTCGGCTCTTCCTCTCCATGGCTTTCTGTTGAGCATCAGGAATAAATGCCCAAGCCTCACTACCAAAAACTCAGAATGTAGAAACATCAGGCTTGACATGGGTCCAAGCCTCCTCAGGAGTCATATGTTGCAATGCCTTATGAGGCATCCGATTCTGAATATAATTGGCACAATTGACTGCCTCAACCCAAAATGAAGAACTCATAGCTCGAGACTATATCATACAATTTGCCATCTCTCGTAAGGTTTTGTTCTTTCTCTCAACGACACCATTCTACTGAGGGGTGTAAGGGACTGTAAACTGATGCTGTAAACCATGCTCAATGCAAAAATTTGTAAAAGCCTGATTAACATACTCCCCCCATTATCTATGCGTATCCTCCTGATAGAAAGTCCAGATTGCTTCTCCACAAATGTCTTAAAAGTCCTGAATGAGTCAAAGACATCAGACTTGTACTTAAGAAAGTACACCCATGTACGTCTGGAGAAGTCATCAATAAAAGTGAGCACGTAGCGGGCCCCTGAAAAGGAAGGAGTCGAAAAGGATATAAGATCACTATGTACCAACTCTAGGGGTGCCCTAGCATGAGTGGCTCGACCCTTAGGAAAAGGATCTTGATGATGTTTGCCAAGGACACAACCTCGACATACACCATTAGTACAAGAAATATGTGGGAGCCCAATCACAAGTGCCTGAGTACTCATCTATTGTAGATATCTGTAATTGACATGTCCAAAACGCTCATGCCAAAGCCTGCTCACTGAATCTGCATGTGCTATAAGAGAGGAACCAACAGTGTTTGAACTCTCAAAGCCATCAAATCTGTATAAGCATGATGTAGAATCCACACTCCCAGTAGCCACAACCAAGTCAGGATCATGAAGGTCTCGAATAACCACATCATGTGGTGAGAACTCAATTGTCTTACCAGAGCCAGAGTGGCAAATCTGATAAATAGATAGAAGGTTTGTCAAAATGTCAGGAACCAGAAGCACATCCTGAAGACAACCACCATCCAATGAAATAGTACTTGAACCCTGAACTGAAAGCTATGCTGAGTCACCAACTGCAATATGTCTAGTGCCTGTAGGGGCAAGAGCGGTGACCAAATCCTCTGTGTGTGTCATATGGTGAGAGGCACCAGAATCTAGAATCCAAGTGGATTCTGAGGACAATGCTCGTGCAGAAAGAGCATGACCTTTCCCTATGGGCTGTGAAGGAGGCTGAGGTGCACTGATATTATGCTGCTGTATGGCTTCCTCTAAAGCCTCTAAACGTTTCCAACACCTAGAAACTAGATGTCCTTCCTTGCCACAAAAACTGCAAGGATCACTAGATTTCTTCTTAGTCTTGGAGGAAGACTCACCAAACTGCGAAGATTTTTGTTTGGGCTATGGTTTTGAATCAAACTTAGGTGGTGGCTTGGAGGGATTCTCACTAGCCCCTGAATCTTTCTTAGGCTTCGGTTTCTGCTTTTATTTTCCCTTGGAGGACTGGGCTACCAATGCTTGGTTCTGTGAACCTAAAAGTGAATCCATCTGCTTGAGCTTAGCTTGCTCATGAGTCAGATGATCACAAAAGACCTCAAAAGTAGGCATGACATGTCGAGCACCCAAGGCATCCATGGTGGAATAGAAGGTCGAGGAGAAGATCTGAAATGGACCCTGAAGCTTGGAGAGGATTAGGAAGATGCACTCTGTATCAGTCTTAACCTTTCCACAACCCTGCAATATAGATCTCTGTTGTTTGAACTTCATCAGAAAGTCCTCAATGGAGGGAAATGAATCAGGTACCAAGGAAGTCAACTCGGCCTCAAGCTGCAATGCTCTGAACTCGTTGACAGTGCCAAAAAGTCCATCAAACTTGGTCCAAATGGCTCGAGGAGTGAGACACCCATCAATATGAAATAGGAGACTGTTGAAAATGTGCAAATCCATCAATCCCATAGCCTGATCCATATTGTTCCTGTGCTGCATAACCTCAAAGGCGCGAGTCAACTGAGGTTGAACCTCATCCAAATAGGACCATAACCCTCGAGACTGGAGAAGAGTCATCATGCGACCCTTCCAAGTGTGATAATTATGTGGTGTGAGAGATTCAATAGATCTATCGGCCATCCTATGAACTGTGCCTCAACTACTCTGAATTTTTATTATTATTATTTAGTGGTCTTTCAGAACTAGACAAAAGATGCAGAAGGGGTTTGTTTTTTTTGTTCTGGTGTTTATAGATTCTGGTTTTCTGATGTAAATGACAGAAAGCAAGAAAAAACACCCCCCCACAATGCAAAAATCCAATCCCCAGTAAAAATTGAAAGCCAAAAAACAATAGAAAGTAGTAGATGACTGAGACAGATCTCTGTGTACCTGAATAATTTACTGATGAAATAGACTGCAGATCTGGATAGCAATCGTAGGTAAAAGAACTTTCAAGTAAAAGTACGGTGCCCGCGGGGGTTTGAAGTTCTGCCTTTTCAGATCTGCCAACACAGACGTTAGCTCATGCACGACGTTCAGAGGAATAAGGTGCAAGTCTAGTAAATGATACTAGGAAGGACACCACTGTGAATAGCACAAAGAAGGACACCCAAAAAAATGCCTTTTCACATGCCCGCGCTTGTAAATAACGTTGGGCAAGGAATACTAGATCTGAAAACTACAACTAGAACCTCTCAAATTAGCTGAAGAATCCCAAATTTCTTATGTCAAACCCTTGCTCCCTTTTTTCTTCAAACATGAACAAGCTACAACAGATCCAACTCTGATACCATGTAAGATTTGATGAAAAACAAATCTATTAAGCCCAAGAAACCTGCATGCAAAAACCTGTCACAAGGAAGAAATCTGTAGGAAACAAAACAAGGGTTTTGCTCTGACAATGTGAAAGTTTATTATCAGCAAAAGAATTAAATTGAAAATATACAAAGGATCAATCCTTATAGAAGGAGATCATAAAACCTAATAGGAAACCCTAACCCTAAAGGTGAGTGCATTTAATAATTAATATTAATTATTAAATGACTAATATAAGTGCATAAAGTGAAGTCTTAAGAGGAGAGTAAAGTTAATTAATTACTTTACTCTAACAGAAAGGTGATCATAAGCCTCCATATGTTTTTGATATTTTTAGATCATGGGTTTAGGATACTATTTCCATGCTAGCATTTTTCCTTAGACTGGATAGCAATTTGGAAGTGGGTGCAAGCCTCCTTAAAATGGTGTATAATATCCATTATGGTGTTTGACATGTCAAATATAATTTTATTAAGCACATTGTAGAATCCATGCATAAACAATTTTTAATGATTAAAGGAGATTTTTTAAGGAAAATGTAGTGGAGGGCATCTCATAGAAACTCCAAACAGTAGTGCCTTCGGTAACTTTAATTCAATTAGGTTACCTCAAAGACATGAAAAACTATGTCCTAATGTGGAAACAGACACAATTTATTTCCCACATTGATCCATTTGAGAGAAACACATGTAAATTCAACAACAAGCATTAACAGATTCTACTACACGAACCAACAGACATGAAAGATGAAACAGAAAACCAGAACACAAAGATTTATGTGGGGAAAATCCTTTCAGATAAAAAAACCCACACTCCAAAGATCGAGCCATTGTATTATTCAACAACAGAAAGGTTATAATACAAATTCAGGCTCATATCCTCTTTAGAGATTCATCTTGTTCATTCTGGAAACAATTGGTAGCAACGAATATCCCTGTACAGTTTCTGATCACCCTCTCAAACTAAAAAAACTTCACACTGTTACAATATCATTACATATACAGTGCAGATCAACTTAAGAGAAATCAGAAACATGCTTCTTTATCAGGAGCTCTCTCTTCTCCTCAGTTTAGGCCTCAAGGCCCCCGGCCATGCAGCTAGCCTCTCAACCTCTACACTGTTCGCTCTCATTTCCTTCTCTTCGGCTTCGACTTCGGCTCTATGAAACGGTTTGTTTCCAACTGTCAGATCACAACTATTGAATCATCCAGCTCAACAACGTAGATGTTTCCACTTCCTTGCATGGAAGATAATACGTCCAGGTCACACCACGTAGGACAGTCACCCAAACGGTCAACAAACGATCAACTTGTGTCGCATGTTGGTGAGACACTAACTGTGTCTCCCTGATGCCACAAGTCCTTACAATCGATACCGCCAAGGCTTCACTATCGGCAAGAGGTTACATCGAGTCCAAAAATTTATCGCTAAGACTTCGCCATGTTGCCAAGACCTCACACCGAAAATCACAAGGTATTCTGAAGAGTTCATCAATCGGCAAGACTATCGCTCTTCGCCCAAACATTACACTGAAGTCTTCAAGACACATTGACCTTAGCATTCTCATTGGTGAGACAATCGCCATTCGATGAGACATTACATCGAGCTCATAAGTCATTCTGAAGTGTTCCTTAGTCGCCAAGACTTTAGTCATTCACTGAGAGATCATATCGAGCCCTTTATGTTATACCAATGTCACTGTCGGCCAGACATTCCACATTCGCCAGGAGATCATACCGTGGTTCCAAAGTCATACCAAAACTTCTGATGTCCATCACATTCCTATCGGCAAGACAAATACCCTTTGCCAAGACATCACCCCGCAAGTTCCAAGTCACCCTGAGTCTATCTTGTTGGCCAGACTTACCGCTTTCACCAAGACTTCATACCGAAGCCTTAAAGTCATATTGATGTGTTCCACTGTCGGCGAGAGAATCAACCTTCGGCAAGACTTCTTACCGAGGCTTCCAAGTTATCCAAAACCACTGCTCACCAAGAGTCACACTGAACTGATGACCCCACTTGTTGTCGGCGAGACTTTCGATATTCGATGAGACATCATATCAAAACAAGTCTTTCGGCCAAGGGTCTCCCCGATGTCTTCAAGTGTTACATTGTCGCCAAGACAATCCTTCATTGCTGAGACTTCACACCAAGATCCTTAAGTTACTCCAAGTATCCGTTGGTGAGACATATCACTATCGACAAGACTTCTTACCGATCACCCAAGGGTTTCCCTGAAAGCTTCAACACTGTCGCCGAGACATGTTACTTTCGGTAAGCCTTCTCACCAAGCCGCCATAAGTTATCCCGATGATTTCAATGCGTATCCCTGTCGGCAAGACCTTCCAATGTCGCTGGGACTCCTTCCCGAGTGTTGAAGTCACTCCGAAGCCCCTGGTCGCTATGAGTCTCCCCAATGCCCGATTGAATGGCCTGTCGGCCAGAGATCTCCATGCAGTGAGAAGTTACAACGACTGCTTTATGTCACAACGACAGACTCCAAAGTGAAAGCGTTCGGCAAGACTCCTGCAAGGTCACAACGACCAGAATGTTTCACAAGGTTCCCAAACTACCAGTTGGCTAGACCAAAGAAATGTCACACCGACTTTGCTCTTCTAGAGGTTCCAGTCTATGAGATTGAGGCAACAATTCCAACAATCTCCCACTTGACGAAGATCACACAGGCACCTTCAAAGCAACCAGAACCTAGAACCACACTAGCTCCACCAATTCAAACCCTACAATACTCAAGACACCTAATCAACATGATTCCACAGATAACAGTCCATTAGACAATCTACAACAAAGACCAGGCATCCAATTACAATTCACTGTCCAACAAAACAACCGATCCCAGCCTTCCAGGAAACCACATAGATCTCAACATGCTCTCATGCTCCATCAAGAATTCTGCTCCAACATCCAATATGTTCACCATTCAGTAAACAATCATGTCATCTTCCAACATGCCACCTGTGAAAGAAGGATACGAAGCCAAGGTGTATAAGCACCATTCCAACGAACACAAGCAAAAGATCCCAGTGATATCTCCAACAAGATACTGCTACCACTTCACTGTGCTCAAATGCTATGCAGAAGCAATATCAACTTCAAAGCTTCAAACATAATACAACAATGAAGTCATTATCCAGAAACAAGATAAACAACACCAGTTAGACTGCTTCCATCCAACTGATAAACCCACGCGACTGAAAATAGCACCCACAGCTCATGCTATACTATCCAATCTCACATACCTCACATGTATCACCATCAGTAAACTTCTGCCAATCCATTAACAACAAATACAAGTTCTAGTGTCAACCAGTTGAAGAAGACAAGACACATACAGGAACTCCCACTGCCTAAGAAATCCAGATCTAAAAGATCAGAAGGCATCGCAAGCCTACCAATACCAGCACATAGAAAATGTAACCCTGTAGTACCAAAGAAAAAATCCACAATGATATGCACAACCTGCAACAACCTGACACAAGAAACATTTCTCTCACCACAAACCTTCATGGCCACAGAGAGAAACTCTACACATCATCTTCTGTAGAACATCCTCCTACATACACTTCTAACAGCCAGCTGTGTCAAGAATGATCTCCTTCACATCCCAAAATAAAAACCTTAACAACATCCATCCATTCAATCACCAAGATCAAACCAACTTTTAAAACATGGATGTAAACCTCTCAAAGAAGATCAAGCTAAAACATTTCCCATTTCAGGAAATCAACGCATACATCATCTCCTACCAATTCTCATCAGTAAAACACATAACACAAAAGCTCAAGGAGGTAAACAAGTTGTACAACTTCCACTATGAATCCTCCAGAACCATTAAACAACAATTCAAGATCCATATCATGAAAGTGAAAAGAAAACCACATCTGAAAAATATAAAGGGCCAAATACCTTTCAGATAAACTACCGAGTAGACCAAGACTAATCCAAGAGCAATCTCCTCATAGGTCTCTTATTGAACTCATGTTCAACCAAGGTGTAGGCTTCTCAGACTTTCTGCTGAAAAAATTTAACAAGAGTAACAAGCAGCAACACTTCTCTCATAAGAGAAAAACAACCTCACCTTATTCTTCATGTATCCATGAGTACTAGCTACCGATCATCTCATGCCAAACTCCATCTGCATTACTGCACTATCATGAAGTATCAAGCAAATAATCAAAGCATCTAATACACAAAGAATTACCAAACCATTGTCAAAGCTCCAATCATCTGAATCAGGAACTTATCATGACACCATGATCTACACATCTCCATAGGAGATTCCATGCTTCAAGTGACCTCACCATTGTCTCAAGTACGATGCATAATGTCAAAACTCTAGTGCACAAGCAAGAGTATACCATGACATAAATCAAATATACTTAAAACCAACATCACCTGTCAAGCACCACCAACACCTTAGCCAAAGACCCCAAGCGTCCTCCATGGTTCCAAGATGTTGCACATCTTCAAATAATGTCCATGCAAAAGCGAAAGAACCCTTGTGCAACACTAAAGAAGACAATTCACCACCATGTGATGAATTCACAGTCACTGCTAGAGCTCCCATTGAAAAGTGACATCCGAGCTCTCCAAGCATCATGACCACCTACTACAGGTTCCCTTAACCGACCATTCAGGTACTCAAGAATATCAATCCTCTCATCTAAAAAATAGTCACACCAATGCATAAGTGACCACAGACAAGGCCAGCTAACAAATCTGCACCATCAATGAATCAACCTCATGGATAAAGATAGTCCACATCCAAGTTATCTCACTACAGCCAATGGGTAGCTAATCCACCAACCGCATAACTCATAGATCAAAACCATCAAACATGCAAACCCATTATCACATTGAAAACTACAACACTGAGATATCAAAGAGAATAACTATGTAGACAACATGACTCAAACACCAGATCATGCCAAATCTGATTTTCCAATCATGTCCACAACGAGCACCATAATCAAGGAACCCACAAGCATTACCACAAGAATGCTGAGTGACAAAACACTTACCAACACTCCCATGTAGAGAAGGAGTCATACCTCCTCAAAACCATGCACCAAGCATGCATGCAGAACTGCAACTATCTCATCCAGCATCACCCGAAAAAGTCAGTGTCTAGAAAATAGCTTAACAACAACTCCACAAGACCACAAGTTTTTCTTAACCATGTAAAACCTACAAAATCACAGAGCCATGCAAGTACAAAAAAATTCCTTCAAAATAAAACAACAGTTCAGGAAATCCAGGCCCCTTCCAGGCCAACTCTAAACCACCAACATGTACATGCATCCGAGAATGAGAGAAAAGGCTATTTCATAAGCTTGCAAATCATCTGATGATTAACTCCATAGCCTTTATGTATTTGAGGTTAATAGGAAACCATGCCTTACAACACCAGGAAACACCACCTAGCATAAGCACTCTCTTCCATGACTGAGAAACAACCTAGGCTTCTCCATATCACCTAGGAGCCTGACACACAGATGCCCAATATGAAAGCTTTACTACTACACAGTCACAGAGCAAAGAATACCACCTCATACTCCAAGGTTAAACCTCTACTAGCCAAGAGACACAGATCACTACATGATCAACTCCCTTTTCCATCTTGACCATCCTTCAAGCTGCATGCTGTCTTAGAATACCACAAGGCTTCCACTCATCAAAGGATCAATACATCAGTCCATTCCTCCAGATTTCTTCCAACCTTTCAAGCTAAGAAATCTTCACAGGAGAAATATCCAGAACCAACAACTAGAAGAAGGCTCTGATACCACTTGTAAGGAAAATGTAGTGGAGGGCATCTCATAGAAACTCCAAATAGTAGTGCCTTCGGTAACTTTAATTCGATTAGGTTACCTCAAATACATGAACAACTATGTCCTAATGCGGAAACAGAGATAGTTTATTTCCCACATTGATCCATCTGAGAGAAACACATGTAAATTCAACAGCAAGCATTAACAGATTCTACTACACGAACCAACAGACATGAAAGATGAAACAGAAAACCAGAACACAAAGATTTACGTGGGGAAAATCCTTTTGGATAAAAAACTCCACACTCCAAAGGTCGAGCCATTGTATTATTCAGCAACAAAAAGGTTACAATACAAATTCAGGCTCATAGCCTCTTCAGAGATTCATCTTGTTCATTCTGGAAACAACTGGTAGTAACGGATATCCCTGTACAGTTTCTGATCACCCTCTCAAACTAAAAAAACTTCGCACTATTACAATATCATTACATATACAGTGCAGATCAATTTAAGAGAAATCAGAAACATGCTTCTTGATCAGGAGCTCTCTCTTCTCCTCTGTTTAGGCCTCAAGGCCCTCGGCCATGCAGCCATCCTCTCAACCTCTACACTGTTTGCTCTCATTTCCTTCTCTTCAGCTTCGACTCTATGAAATAGTTTGTTTCCAATTATCGGATCACAACTGTTGAATCATCCAGCTTAGCAACGTAGATGTTTCCACTTCCTTGCATGGAAGATAATACGTTCAGGTGACACCACGTAGGACAGTCACCCAAACGGTCAACAAATGATCAACTTGTGTCGCATGTCAGTGAGACACTAACTATGTCTCCCCGATGCCACAAGCCCTCACAATCGATATTGCCAAGGCTTCACTATCAGCAAGAGGTTACATCAAGTCCAAAAAGCTATCGCTAAGACTTTGCCATGTCACCAAGACCTCACACCAAAAATCACAAGGTATTTCAAAGAGTTCATCAGTCGGTAAGACTATCGCTCTTCGCCAAAACATTACACCGAAGTATTCAAGATACATTGACCTCAGCATTCTCATCGGCGAGACAATCGCCATTCGATGAGACATTACACCGAGCTCATAAGTCATTCTAAAGTGTTCCTTAGTCAAAAAGACTTTAGTCATTCGCTGAGAGATCATATCGAGCCCTTTATGTTATACCGATGTCACTGTTGGCCAGACATTCCACATTCGCCAGGAGATCATACCGTGGTTCCAAAGTCATACCAAAACTTCTGACGTCCATCGCATTCCTATCGGCAAGACAAATACCCTTCGCCAAGACATCACCCCGCAAGTTCCAAGTCACCCCAAGTCTATCTTGTTGGCCAGACTTACTGCTTTCACCAAGACTTCATACCGAAGCCTTAAAGTCATATCGATGTGTTCCACTGTCAGCGACTTCGACAAGACTTTTTACTGAGGCTTCCAAGTTATCTGAAACCACTGCTCGCCAAGAGTCACACCAAACTGATGACCCCACTTGTTGTTGGCGAGACTTCCAATATTCGATGAGACATCATATCGAAACAAGTCTTTCGGCCAAGGGTCTCCCCAATGTCTTCGAGTGTTACATTATCGCCAAGAAAATCCTTCATCGCTGAGACTTCACACCGAGATCCTTAAGTTACTCCAAGTGTCTGTCAGTGAGACATATCACTATTGGCAAGACTTCTTATCGATCACCCAAGGGTTTCCTCAAAAGCTTCAACACTATCACTGAGACATGTTACTTTTGGTAAGACTTCTCACCGAGCCGCCATAATTTATCCCGATGACTTCAATGCGTATCCCTGTTGGCAAGACCTTCCAATGTCACTGGGACTCCTTCCTGAGTGTTGAAGTCACTCCGAAGCCCCCGGTCGCTATGAGTCTCCCCGACGCTCGATTGAATGGCCTGTCGGCTAGAGATCTCCACACAGTGAGAAGTTACAATGACTGCTTTTATGTCACAGCGACAGACTCCAAAGTGAAAGCGTTTGACAAGACTCCTACAAGGTCACAATGACCAGAATATTTCACAAGGTTCCCAAATTTCCAGTCAGCCAGACCAAAGAAATGTCACACCGGCTTTGCTCTTCTAGAGGTTCCAGCCTGTGAGATTGAGGCAACAATTCCAACAGGTTCCAACAAGACATTTAGGTTCACAACCTACTTGTGCTATCTTTTTCTATTCAAATTTAGAGGAATGTTTCAGACCAACAAGCTTTAGATTCAGCCCTATAGTAATGCCGAGGAAAATAAAATGGCTCTAGTATATGAATGGACCACTAAGATAAGGATGAATGATTCTCGAAGGAACTGCAATCATTTTGTAGACTACTTTTTGGCTCCATTGCATCAAACAATTACAAATACTCCAATGCCTAGATTGCTTATGTCATGTAGAAATTGCATTCAACTAGGAAAATAAATACAATTGGTTGATTGGTACCTAATGGAAGAATATACTGTGCTAAGATTTTATGGATCGGGAGTACAGCCATACAAACTTCCAATACATGTGACAAAAAGGGTTTTTGCATTGGAATATGTAAGGCAGATGTAGAGTACTAATGAACTACACTTTGTCGGTCAACAAAAGAAGACCTTGTTTCCTTCTTTACCTTTTTCATGTGGAGGGTTCACATTCGAGAGAAAAGCATTTACTGTGGCACATAATATTTTGAATTTTTTTGATTTTGATGCTATATGTAACTAGCAATATGATCCATGTGACACCATTAAATCAATTATTGTGCTCAATAAGAATGTTGCAAATAGAATTCAACGTCAAAGTAAACCCTTGCTTGAAAACTTGAGAAACGAGGATTCTTGGGATGAGGTCAAAATAGCAATGGAGAAAAGTGCTACTGAGAATGGTATTACTTTTGAACAATTGTTAGCAGAAATTATCGCATTACATCGAAAGACAATTAGGAGGTACAACAATTTTTATGAAAAAAGTCATAAACCATCTAGTAGAGTAAAAATGCCAGATTCTCTAGAGAAGGAAGTTATAGAAAAAAATTGGTCACGATAAAAAATTATTGCCTTTTGGTCTATGAGGAAGGAGCTAGGTGATCTAAGAGCTCTTGCAGAGTATGGAGATAACGAAGAAGATCGTGAGTTTATAAAATTGTGGAATATAGAGCATTTGGATGAACAAGAAGATAAAGAAAGTGATAATGAATCTAATGATGATAGGGGAGAACAAATCCATGTCAATTTCAAACTTGGTTTAAGTGAGGCCACAAAAGAAGCATATACTACAGGAGCAGCCATAGCTGAAAAAATGGGTTATGAAGGTGGTCCTTTGGGCTCCCAAAGACAAGGCCCTTGGATGGTAATAGATGTAGAGAATAGAAAAGTAGTTGATAAATCTAGCCTTGAGCTTGGAGGTGAAAAAGTATACCTAGGGCATACAAGCCAATTTGTTAGAGCTTCAAATCCTCATCCTCATGGTCAGACACAATCACAACTAGGACATGCCCATGGTGGAGAGCTTAGTGCAACTAGAAATGCCTCTGGTGGCGATGGTATGGGTAGTACTACTACTACTAGTAGTGGTCAACATGTACTACAACAAATTACACACAAGAGGAGAACAATACAATATACCACATAAACACCAGGTGATCAAGGCATATAGAAGAGGCAAAGGATTTTGACAGGTCCAAGTCACACTACTAGTGGATCCACCACAAAGGAGTTATTTCCAGGCACTCCCCCACTGCCAGTTAGTCTAGCTGCGACAAAATTAGTAACTGCAAGTATTCCTATTCCTTCACCATTCAAGCATTCCATTGTTCCCGTGTCCCTAAGTTTCGATTACATTAAAGAGTTTAAAAATAAATCAAACTTGAATAAAAAATAAACGAAGAAACTGATGGAGAGTGTCTGTTGTAACTTTAGAGCCTGTGATAACCATGGTATTACCCACATTTGACACAAATAAATAAATCATGGAGTACACAATTCTTATTCCCACAGTTCAAAACAAACCAACAAATCAGATGGCTCGATCTGAATTCCAGGTGAACAATATTCAATTGGATTTTTTTGGACTCAGAAATATTGAAAAAATTAATGTATCAAAGAAGAACAATGAATTGGTGTACACATCATTGCTAAAGAAAGATAGAGAGAAAAACAGGTTGCATACTCAAATTGAAAAGTTACAGGAAAACCTAGCAAATGAGAAAGAAAAGAGGAAAGCAACATATAACAAGAGCAATGAATTAGAAAAAAGAATAAAAAAAATTTCCTCTACATCAACAAGCAAAGAGAATAAGCATAATGAGACTGCGGTGAATGAACTGAAGCAAAGGCTAGATGAGAGCAACAATAAATATGATGAGGAAAAATCCACTTCAAAGAAATTAAGACTAAGCATTGTGAATGGAAATGCACAGTGGAAACAAAAATTGGAGGAGAGAAAAAGAAATGAAAGATTGGAGGCAGAGTTGATGAAAGCAAAAAATGAAATTAAGTCTTGTCAAAATAAGTTATCTTCATTTTGTAGAGAAACAATGAGGCATATGAAACAAAAGATCTGGGATGAAATAATGGAGAGGATTGATCATTTGTGTGACATGTTTCAATGATTGATGCTATCAGACAACATGATAAGAAGCTCAACAAATATTTAGTAGACAACAAAAATGTGTTGGCATTAGAGAAATCTGCAAATCAAATTCAACAAACAGTCTACAAAGCCAGTGAAAATGTTTTGAAATCAAAAGGGATTACTAATTGGCTTGCTACATCAATGACATTGTCATCTATCATTGAAAAGTGTTTGAGAATGCGTGAAACAAAGGAATATTTGCATTTGGCTACAAAAAAGATGAAGAACTTGGATGAAAAGGTAAGGAGCTTCATAGAGCTTGGTTTTCTAGAGGATTTTGACACAAATGAGTGATTCGTTGGAAAGAATGATTTCAGAAAGAAGATGGAGGATGCAAGGAAGGTTGATTTGGACCAGTTTCCTCAGAACCAAGGTGTGGTGAACTATTTGGATTCCATCAAACCATTACTAAATTTGAATGCAAAATTGACTGAAGAATCCAAGACAGGTTCCAATTTGAATCATGAATTGTTAACAAATCTTCAAGTCAAACAACATCAGTTAGAACAAATGACAATTCCATCACCTGAAGAGTGGAAGTTGCTAGAAAAGGTGTTGCAGTGATTTGATTTTTGATAATATGATTTTCCAAGTTCCAACTCAACTCTGTGCAGAGTTGTCTTTGAGCAAGATTTTGCATTGCCAATGCCTCTATGTATTCCTTCATGTGATAATCAATAAAAAATCTCAAATTCAGACTTCAGTAATGTGTTGATGTTCAATTATCTGTATTATTTATTTTATCATTTGAAGAAAAAGTCTGGTAGTGGTTTCAACTACTAGATACACATTAAATGATTGTTGATGTTCATTGTTGCATATGCTACTAATAATATTGTTAATATGTTATTAAGCATTGAGTTGAGTGATGAATCACTGAGTACATGTTCAAGTTTTACTTTTAACACAATTAAAATATGAACTATAAGGTGATTTTAATTCCACGGATCCATAATCTTAGTGAAATTTCATTATAATTCACACATCAATACTCAATATCCATGACTACTTATCAGATCCACAAAAAATTTATACGAATTCATGCTTTAATCAAGGTACTTTAACTAGTTCATTAAACCAGAGCCAAAATTAAAACATACATCAATGCATAATGACAAAGAAGATTAATGAAAGATCACTGATTAAATTTCATTAATAATTCATGTAAAATATTACAGCTAGAGAGACAATAAGACTCAAAATAAGGGAGCAAAAAAAACTTAGTCACTAGTCATCCAAGTTTTATAACCTTGTCACAAAGTTCTAAATTTTCATAACTTCTCGATTCCCCGACTTGGTTCACTTTGTCGAGTTGCAAGTCTTTGTTGGTCATCTTTGTAGTCAATGGAGGATGAGAGAGTTATTTCAATATAGAAAGACTTAGACAATGGTGAAGTTCATGCATAGATAATCTTTGAGTTATGGTGTGTGGATTTATTCTACTTTTCCTGAGTAGTTTGCCAATGGATTATCTATTATTGGAATGATAGATTTTTTGTTAGTTTCATTGTTGTGATTACTATCACTCAATGTCGTGGTTTTGGCGCTTTTCCTAACCTTAGTCGCTAGTCCTACGAGTTTTATAACCTTGTCGTGGAGTTCTAAATTTTCATAACTTCTCTATTCCCCGACTTGGTTCACTTTGTTGAGTTGCAAGTCTTTGTTGGTCATCTTTGTAGTTGGTGGGTTAGAGGTTTCAAAAAATTCAAAACTTTAGACTTTGATTCTAAGGTTCCAAGTTTCAGCGACCATGCGACATTATGGGCTTATCTTTGCTTTCAAAGGTGTTTCCATTTGACATCTCATTGAATGCTATGTACGAACTAACCTTGAGTTATATTTTCAGGAATTTCAAAAAGCATGCAGGTTTAAAGGCCATCTTTTCGAGGAATGAAATTGAATGTCGCATTTAATGCACATCCTATCAAAAATAATGGCATACGTGGGTGGCGAAGTTTTACTCATACATTTAGCCTACATTCTCATTCTTTGCCAATTCCAGTACTTCTCAAGTGCAAACATTCTATCTCCACAAATTTGTGCTCATATAGAGTGGAATTCAAAATCACTGGTCTGGCGTGAGGGACATTGAAATTGGGTACATCAATTTGGAGGAGTTTTTGGTGTGCTTGGAGCAAAGGGAGAGAACAACACTGGAAGATAAATTTCTACAGAGCGGTTTGGCGCATGTGGGAGGTTTTCCTGAGGCTATACAAAGCGTCGACATGGTGATTGCATGCGCAAGGGGCTACATTCCAGAGACTCAAGAAATTAGAGTTGTGGATAGGTCATTCATTGCAAGAATTACTCCTAAAGTGATTTCCCACACATTAGGCATTCCAGAGAGGGAAACTGTAGAGGAAATGTCTGTAGCTATTGGTGACGAGTTTTTTAGAATGAATGAGGAATGGAGCAAAAATTCCATTGCGAGGAATTGGTTGAAGTTTGAGAAAAAGGGTAAGTCTCAGTTGCCCTCAAAGCTTAAAAGGGTTCATTTTAAGGATGAAATTTTAGATGCTATCACCTTGCTACATTGTGTGGTTGGTAATGCATATTCAGACTCTTTTGAATTTTGAATGTGTTATTTTATTATGCTGATTTGTAGTGAAAATAAATTCATTGACTGGGCTGAGATTATTAGTTATCATTTAAATGAGCAATTGATAATTTTTTAGCAAACTGTTACCTTCCACATGTGCTCATACCTGGTTTACATTCTAGCAAGTCAACAGACTGTCTGGGCAAGGTTGGAACCACAAAGGTCTCTGATGCTAGACACACCTGTGTATAGAACTTTTCCACAACTCACTAAGGAGGTTGGAATGAGGAATTTATGTCATGTTAATGACACATTTTTAATGGAAATTGTGAGAAAAATTGATGGAAAACTTGAGCTTCGAGTTTCACCTGAAGTGGTTGCTTTGGTATTGAGGTTTGGAAGTTTCTACATTCAATTCAACAAATTTACTTATCTTAGAAGTGGAGGTTTTAAGAAGGCTCCATTGAAATTGCCTCGTTACCCAAGTGATTTCTTGGTTTTTCTTGAAGTTTGCAAGCATATGGCCATTGTAGATGTTAAATATTCAAACATGGGAAAGAAGGGGTATACTTTTCCATTGTCCATGCCTTCATTTTCTTACAAAAGTAATAATATTGCTAGGGGTGTGCAGAAAGCCCTGAATGAATTCAATTTTCAGTGTTTACCCATGAGAACTAATTTTGATAGCAAGGGTTATGTTAAGCAAAATTTGTATGGAGCTAGCAGCTATGAACATCACCCTGATATTGAAGATTTTTAGGAAGACTGTACAGATGAAGGCAAGGTGTATAGAAGAAATTTCATGAGATTGGCCCTAAGGAAAATACAAGCTTTTGGAATTTCTTTCAATATTCCAGAAGATGCACAAGAAGACTCAGTGATCATTGATCTCGAATATCGGGCCCCTACTGGTAAGCCCTTGTACAAAACTAATTGGTCAAAGGATGAAGTTTCAGACCTAATGGTCCTTTCTACCATTTTTTTGAGAAGAACTTCAGATTGGTTGAACGAAAAATGGTGCCAAGGTGCGGGTTCTCCCCATGAGCAAAGAGTTTCGCAGAGAAAAGAGCAAGGGACTGTATAGGCCTCTGGCATAAATATATCAGTTGGAAAGTAGTCAATTAGGTCGTCTGTCATAAGCTCGCAATCAGGAGGAGATAGCAAGAAGCCAGAAGACACTGGGGCCAAGCTAAAATCAATTTGTGAACAAGATAGTGTACCCTTGGTACCTAAGAAAAAGGCTAGTCAAGAAAAGCCAGTGCCTACAGACTCTAAAGGAATTTTTCAACAAATAATTGATGATAATTCTTTTCCCACATTCTTTGAGGTTCCCCCTTCTCCACCACGAGATAATTTTGTTTCTGTTCAATCAACTGAAAAACTATTTCTGTTCAATCAACTGAAAAAAAATGTTTTTGTTCAATCAACTGAAAAAAATAAATGTAAGTGTTGTAAGTAGAGACATTAGATTAGTGCCAGTGGCATCTTCCCCAGGATGGTTAAAGAAAGCAATCAAGAAGAAAAGAAAGAATATTCCCACAATGCAAAGTGAAGTAGATATAGCTGCCATGCTACTGCATGTCACCAAAAGCCCAAAAAGGCTAAGAGGATGTCATGAATTGTCACTGATTCCACTACTAGGCATCAACTGTTGGAGATTGCTGATCCACAAAAGGACCTAAATGAAAATGAGATAGCGGAAGCCGACTACAAGGTTAGTCATGTTAATATGGGGCCATCTACTTTAGAAGGTGATGTATATCATGCTAATTACTCTGTTAATGCATTTATCAAAAGAGCAAAAGAACTGAAAAAGGAGAACCTTCAGTTGCAATCTCATAATCTTTCTTTAAGAAATTTTATTTCATCAATTGTGACTCCGACCATTGAGGAAGCCTCAAGCTCAAATGTTCAAGGTATTGATTCTGACACTGTGCAAAAGGTCAAGAAAAAATTAGGTTATGCTAAAGCTTCCAGCGAATGGATAGAAGGGCTTTATCAAGATGGCATTTTCCACATTACTAAATTTATGAAATTATTTGTTAATGTGTCTGATAAAAGAAAGGAAATGGTAGGCGAGCTCAAGCAGATCAAGAGAGAACATAGTAGCACATTTTTGCTTTCAAAAGAAATTGAAGAATTAATCTCCATGGAGCACTCTTTGTTAATAAGAGAAAAATTGGTGGATGACCCTAAAGAAATTGATCCTACTTGGTATGATTCATTGGAGTGGAAACTGACAGTATATGAAGATTATATGAAGGAAATCAATAAAAGTGTTAGAAAAATACTTTGACATATTGGTGTAGATCAAGGACAACTCCAATGCTCTCAAAGTGGACCTCACAGATGGGTTTGATGAAAATATACTGGATCTTGCAGACATATTGAGGGAATTTAAAGAGGTGTATCATAGAGAAGTAGTTGGTCCTGAGATAGCCACTGCAAACTCCCTCAAAAAATTGAGTAAGTTACAGACCTATATGAGTGCATATAAGTCAAAAAGTGAGAACATCTATGAAACGTTAGCTGAGTCGGATCATGTACTTTCAAGATGGAGGACAAGGCTGCAAATCACCATGACTCCAGGAAACAAAAACATCACCGCAATTGTCACCAAGTACAAGGAATACATGCAAAGAGTAAAGGCACAGGAGGCATTACTGAAGGAGCAGGAGGTGGAAATAATTGAAAGCAAAGGAGTCGGTGCTGTTAGTGGGACCACTGTTTAGTTTTTAGTTTTTATGTTATTTTCTTTAATTTGGCTCCCTTGATACTTCAAAGAATTTTTATTTTAATTTCTAAAATGATTGTCTTCAAGAAACCATTATCAAGACAAAAAAAAACTCTGCTATTTTTACTGCTTTTCTGTTATTTTAATATAGAAAGACAATGGTGAAGTTCATGCATATGTAATCTTTGAGTTGTGGTGTGTGAATTTATTATGCTTTTGTTGAGTAGTTTTCTAGTGGATTGTCTATTATTGGAATCATAGATTTTTGGTTAGTTTCATTGTTGTGGAATGTTTATCTATGAATAAAGATTTTATGGTGATGGATGCATAAGGATTTCTCAGTATAATTTAGGTAATTTGGTAGTTTAAGCTTTTATTGTTTAAGTTGTGTGAATGCCTTTATGAGTTATTTATGTTGAATTGTTAGCTTCTGTTAGCTTATAATTTATGGATGTTGAACTATTAGCTTTTGTTCAAGGAATGGATTAATATTCCTTTCAGTTATTTATCAAAGATTGTGTGAATGGCAATGCAATAGGAATTTATAAGTAGTGTGATAAGTGTTGTTCTTTAAAAATGACGCAAAATCACATATCAAATTCAATACCATGAAATACAATATAAAATATCACAATTTTATGGAATACAATATAAAATATCATCAACTATAGTTTGGAATATGATTCATGAAGTGCAATATAAAATAAAATATCATGAAGTGCAATGATTCAAAATTTCATTGAACAACCACTGAATATAAAATATCATCAACTACAGTATGGAACAATGGAAACTGATCCATGAAGTGTAGTATAAACACCTAAAAGCTGCTAGTTCTCTTCCATTTCCCAAATGGAGTCAGGGTCCTCAAACTGACGCTCATCTTGAGATAAAGTAAAAGAGTCATCTTGAATTTTATTCTGAGTCTGCTCTTCATTTTCTTTGGCCTGTGTCTCAAATTCAACATTCATTGTGTGATTTGTGTTAATGTCATATGTCCCAATCCCATTGCCACTACCACTACCACCAGTACCAATGTTTGGAATTGGAGTGTTGCACAACCTGGTCCTTCTTTCACATGTGGACCTCCAAATTGTGAGTGCCCTTTCAAAAGGAAAATTGAAGACATTATACGTAGTTCCTTTCAACCTCAAGCAATTTTCCAAATTCTTGTCTAGTTTTTTTCTTAACTTTGATTTCAAAAACCCCAATGTACTGCAAACTCTCTCATCCTCCACCGACCCCAATATCATTGTTTGACATAAATCAACAAGTTTGAAATATTTTGATATCAAATCATGCAATATTTCACTCAGACCTAAGTTTTTCCAAACCTTTTTTATTGATCCTGGCTCAAAGGCCTTCTCTGTGCCCATGGATTTATACTGGTTCCTCATAGCTATTGCAAAACTCCTAGATTGTTTTCTAAGCTTAGCTTCATTTAAAATTCCTTCTATTTTCTACTCATTGTATGTTACACTTTTCAAAAATTGTTCGATCAAGATTTTTACTTGATCATGAAAATATTTTGGGTTATCTCAGTTTTCCAAAAATTGAGGATACACAATACCCATGGATTCAATTATTTCATGTCGAGGGAATCTTTCACGAATCTCTGGGGAAAGAGATTTTGCAATTTCCTTCAAATTATCACTAACAGATTTAACAATGCCATTAAAATTTTCCTCGTTAATAGCTACTTCTCTGCTAGAGTGTCTGACTATCTTACAATGGTACATTGATAAATCATATCCACATACACATATACATAAGTTCCCGCTTGAATTAAAATGTAAATAATTATTAGGATCATTCAAATCATTAATTTTCTGCCACATGAAATAATTTGGGCCTTCTTGTGTTAGATCTAGATATAGTTGATCAAGGGCCAAGCATGCATGTTTACGCAGATTGGCATATTCATTAATATACATAGTTTTGTCTTGGGATTTCTTCATAATATTGTTCATCACATCCAGCATGGGGAGAAAACTAGCTAAAGTCAAGAGTGTATCTATATCGCTTAACCTATATAAGAGGTCAGGAGCTTTGTCTACTATGTTGCGATGCTTGTACATCACTCCAATCAAGGATTGATATTCTGAAAGAACTTGTTGCGCTAATCCATGCAGGGAGATCCATCTAGTATCGACATCCTTGAGAAGCTTGTTTCTTAGTGTTATTCCCTTAGCAAAATTTTAAAATTTTGTGAAACGTTTGGGACTTTGGCAGAAGTATGCGTGGATCTCATGGACTAGATTTTCAACTTTTGATATTGTAGGAAACTTGCTTACAATTTTGAATGCTAAATTCATTATGTGAGCCATGCAGTTAATGCCAAGCATGTATGGTACACAAGTAGTTTGTAACTTTTTGCAAACACTGGTCCTTTGACCTTGCATCACTACAACTCCATCAGCTCCTACAGATACCAACTTTTTGGCAATTGTCAACTCATCATACCTGCAATTTTATTCAAAGATTTCTTGACTAGTTTAAATAGATTTTGCAATGTTGAACTGTCCTTCATTTTATGAACACAGAGAAGATGAGCTTGGTGAAGATGTCATTCTATAGTATACAAATGCATACAGACCCAAGAAGTATTATCTATCACAGTAACTTCATCTAAAGATAATGCAATGAAATTTGACTTTGTTACTTTCTCCTTTAAATCTTCCTTTTCAACTACAGCAAGACAATTTTCCCATTCCCATCCAACGTTTACTGACCAATGTGAGAAGGGATAGTGAGGAACACACAAATAAGATAATAAACCAAAATATTCTGGGTAGTCTGTCATAGGATGCCCTCTAGACAAAATATGAAAAACAACACTCATCTGAACAGTTTTTGACAGATTTTCTACTTCCATTGCTTTTCCAAATTGAGCCTCAAGTGTACCTTTACATGCAACAAGCTTCAACATTATTTGGTCATGCTCTTCATAATCCGCAACATACTTAACATGAAGACATTCTTCCTTTGATTTCTATTGTACGACTGATTGTTCCTTTTTGTTTGTGATTTGTTTTTCATAAAATTTACTGATATGCTTTTCTATAGTGTCAATCTTTAGCTGCAACGTCTTGTCTCTTCCACATTTCCAACTACAAATCATACATTTGGCCAATGTTGCATTTTCAATATCGTTTGATTTCCCAATCCCCATTGGTACATTGAATGGGTACTTTGACAACCAACCAAGTTGAAAATTCCTCGTCATTTCCCACTCGCGCCCCATTTTTTATTTGCTTCTTCTTTTCTTGCTACCAACATCATCCTCATCCAAGTCAATTATCTCATTCTAGTTAACCAGGGTATCCCTTGGAACTTCTTTTGTTGTATTGCCATCCTCATTTGGTACATTTTGATTTAACTCAATGACAATCTCAACTTGACCTTCCGGTGGCGGTGAGGTATTGTGAATGCCTTATGTATACACCTAAAACCGGTCAAGACAATCAATTAATTAAATACCGGTTATTTAATTAATAAATCTTTTATTTTATCTACTTATAAATAAATGCTAAATTTATTTATATAGTTCACACTTTCCTAATTCTAACATCTTAAATCACATTCTTCTAAATTTAATTAAATAAACAAATTCACATAGTTTGTTTTATTTAATTAATAATCTTCTCATTAAATTTAAATTCCTAATTTGAATTTAAGCACGTCTACAACTTTTCCTCTTGCCACATCATCAAATGTCACATGAATTTAAATATGTCTAATATTTAAATTACAATTATCCTCAACCAATTCCAAAACAAACTTTGGACACTTGGCTTTTTCATACATTTTATTCCCTCATACACTTGGTATGTTGCCCTTGGTCAAGAGAACATTCTCCATGATTCTTTCTAACTTCTTCCATCTCCACCGTTGATTGCTACCACATCACAAGATGCTTTGGAAATCCTATAAATACAAACCCATTCTACAACATTTAGCAATCCATCTTTGAGCAAACTTATTAAGTATAAATCACATTAGAGCATTTGAGCATTTAGAAATCATGTCTTAGTTTATAGCTACATTTTAGTATTTAGCAAGTTACATTGTAGTGTCATGTTAGTTTAGAATCATTTCTTAGTTTATAGCTACATTTTAGTTATCATCTTAGATTTCATACAACATTTCCACCATAGCATATGGCATCATTATCATAGCATAATCTTCATTTTATCACAACAACATTAATATCATAACATCATGGAATCAATCACATAGTTTATACTTCATGTAGGAATTAGATTCTTGCATCTTACAGCATCTCGTTTCTTAGGTTATCATCCAAGCCAGTTGTAGTGCATATACAAATCTAAGAGCACTAATGATTTAAAGGATCCTTGAGAATAAAGAACAATGGAACGATTTTAGAGATTTGTTTTGTTTTAATTTGGTTAATTTTGTGATTCAAATCTTTAATGTAATACATTTCATTGGTTTTTTGTGTTTGATTATTATTTTGCTAACTCCCACAATTCACACATTACATTTATTGGCCCCCACCGTGGGCCTAGCCCCTTTTTATTGACATTTTCTGGAAGTTGTGTTATAGATTATGGACATGAACTTCTTTTAGCGCGACCATGAGTTCTTGCAGTGCATCCAAAACATATTTTAGCGCATCTAGTCACTGTTACGATGCATCAAGCTTATCTTTCAACACATCCAACATATGTTTCAGGGCATATAGGGGGTATTCTAGTGCATTCAGTCTTTATTTTAGCGCATTCAACATCTGTTATATCGCATAGAGTTGTTCTTTTAGCACATTTGGCTGTTATTTTAGCACGTAGGATAGTTCTTTTAGCGCATATGATGACTGCTTTAGCACATCTTGTTAATTTTTCAAAATTTCAAAATCCTGAGAACTAAATTGATGTTTTTTGTGTTGCAGGTACATAATACACTAGTCAAAGAAAATCTTATGCAACTATTGATTGATGTATGCAGGGTCTGGAGCTTTTATAGTCTTCTTTTAATTTAATTAGGAACCTAGTTTATTTAGAAAATTAAAGAACCCCTTGTCTTTTTGGCTGAAGTGATAGGCCTATGCTCTCCCCTTAAATGGGTGACCAGAATGTCAGACTCACTATTTTATGCTTTGTTAACACCTTTAGAAGGTCTGCTGTAGTGGGAAAAGTACTCACCCTACAGGAACGACCTAAGTGGGAACAACTAAAGCCAAGTTTTTTGACCCACTATAATCAAAAGTGAATTTGGGGAAATTCCACAATTCGATGATAGTGTGCAAGATAACCATCCACAAAGCCTTTGTTCTAAAGGTTGGGAGGTCTCCTGAGGGAGTTTATCTATTGTTGCACTGAATGGAAACCCTTATTACAAACCTTAGTGTAGAAGCCAACTGAGTCAGTCTTTGAACACTTCTAATATCACAGTGCAAGGGGAGGGAAGAATCTGCCCCCAAGATACTCACCATATAACCATCAGGGATTACTGTCCAAAAGTGGAGGATTCGACTTTGGTTAAGTCTCGGGAAAGACAAAAAAATGGGTGCCCTCTAGGGGGTGACAGGGCTGTGTGAGCTGACATGGTTCTAAGATGTGGGCTGTGGTATTTTAAGTGACCCTTGAGAATAGAAAAGTGCTTGAATTGTCTTCTCTTGTGTTATACTTGTGGAAATCGAAGGAATTGGACTAGATTCTTGAATACACACTCAATGTTTAGTTCCTAGGTGGAAATAATTGTTTGACAACTTGTTGTTATGTTTAGAGTCATAAATCAATAAATCATCCATTTAAAGCACTTAATTCACATAATTTGCAAACTAGAAACCAAGCAAAATTTATTTTTCAACCGATTACACCCTGGAAACACTCAGATTTAAAGCAAAACAACCAAATAAACTATCAAAAACACTGAAAAACTTCCAGTTTAGCGCATTCATTCACTTTTCTGGAACATCCATTGCTTTGTCTAGTGCATCACTGGCTTTTTATAGTGCATCTGATCCATTTGTTAGCACATATAGGTCATTTTCCAGCGCATGGATTCCATATTTCTGCGCATTTGTAAATCCTTTTAGCGCATTCACTTATAGGATACCCAGTCAAAATCACATCTAGGAGGGGCAGTCTAGCACATCCCTGGCATATTTGAGCACATATAACCCATTGTCTAGCACATTTGAGTCATTGTCCAACACATTGAGTCCATATTTTAGTGTATCCAATACATTCTGCAGCACATCTGGTCCTTTATTCAGTGCATAGAGTCCTTTTTCTGGTGCATGTTGGGTATAGTCTAACGCATTCGGTCTATTTTCTGGCGCATCTATGTAATCTCTTAGCGCATCCAATAAATGCAAAACCAGAGAGCTAAATTTCCTTATGTTCATCAGTTTGAACCAAAATTAAGGATCTTTTCCAGAACATAAGCATTCCTTAGTCACAACAGAGTCTTAAACTTGTTGAAACTAACACTTACGAGTGAAATTTCTCCAAATTAAACAAAGATCTAACATCTTAAATTGCCTAAACATAAAAACATCATGGCTGAGGTTGAAGGAAATTCTTTTCATAGATTTCATCAACCTAAAATAGATGAGGATCAATTGAATGCTTTAACTCAGCAAATACAAAACCTTCAACAATAGATCATCGACATGCAAAGGGAAACCATAAAGAGATATTTGCTACTAGAAATTTGTTCTTATTCCTCTGATAGAAATCTAGACATGACACCTTCTCCACCAAAAACTACATCATCCAAATTCAATGTCTTTGAATTCTTGCAAAAATTAAATCAAAAGCCCAAATCTCAGTCCTCAACCACAAATGATATTGAACAATCTTACCATGTCATGCATCTATCTTCATCTCCCATAAGCCAAAATATACCTCATGATTCTTTTACCCAAGTTAACGATTACATCCAACCACCTTCTTCTATCATATCTTCTACATCCAATGATTCATGTCAATCTCTTAGTCCAAACCATGCTAGCATAGACTTCATTACACATCAAGATCAAAGCATTCTTTCCACTTCATCCGATGATGCCAAAATTCCACAAGTTCTTCCAATCTTTGACCAAGATCCTATCTCTCAGGAATTCTATGATGATCCCCTCCTTTCACTTTTCATCCACAATGATTCCTTTCCATCTCAAAAGAAAAGTATCCTTCCAAGTCCTTCTTATACCCCGTCTAATGAATCCATACCATCTCATGATTCCATTGCATCCCAAGAGCATGATAGTTCTTCCATCCTATCTAATGATGTTTTACTATTCGATGATCAAGATATGATTTCTACAAAATCTCATGATTCCCTTCCTCATCAAGATCAAGATATGCCTCCATCCGAGGATATCCCTTCATTCCATGAGGATGTTCATCCTTCTCAAGATCAAGATATGCCTTTCACACCAGTACATGACAATTCCATACCTAATACAGAGCAAGCTATTCCATCTCCTACACCTCATGATCCTTTTCCAAGTCAAGATCAAAGTACCCATCATCCCCATTTCAAGAGCCTATCATACCTATACAAGCTATCCAAAAACCCCACACCTACGAATTGGGATCCTCCACCTTTATTCGATTCAGATTACTTCCAACACCTATCCTTTCATCCTATCATATCCTCCCCAAAATGGACTTGCATCTTGTTTCACAAGCAATACATATCCCATTGGTAAACAAATGTGTCAAAGTATGAACTACAAAGGCAAAGGATTAGGCCTTCATGAACAAGGTATCCTAGAACCCCTTTCTGCTCAAGAAAACCCATATTACCATGGCCTTGGCTATATACCTAAGTGCCCTAGTCCATCAAACCTACCATCTATCTTAGGTCCTTGTCCTAGTCTATCAAACCTTCCATCTATCCTAGGTCTTCATCCTAGTCCATCAAACCTTCCATCTATCCTAGGTCCTTATCCTATTTCATCAAACCTTCCATCTATCCTAGGTACCTATCCTATTCCTCAAGAACAACAAAGGAACACATCCTTGATGCCCTTTCAAAATTCTACCTCCAGTAACTCATCCATGATACCTCCATACCATTCATCTCCATCCATCTCTCCTATTGCTCTTGGAAGCAAATTGGGTGCCAAATTTCAAAAGGTTCCATATCAAAATCCGCATGTATCAAAGGATCAACATGTCTCCTTGAAGAGGCATGCAAAAATAAAATAAAATTTGATCCAAAATCAAAAGAAAAATCAAAAAGGCCAGAAAGGCCCATCAAAGCAAAAATAAAATTTTCAAGACCACAAAGGTCCATAAATCAAAAGGAAATTTCAAAAAGGCCACAAAGGACCATCAAAGCAAAAAGAAAAAATTTCAAGACCACAAAGGTCCATAAATCAAAAGGAAACTTCAAAAGGCCACAAAGGCCCATCAAAGCAAAAAAAAAAAATTTCAAGACCACAAAGGTCTATAAATCAAAAGGAAATTTCAAAAGGCCACAAAGGTCCATAAAGAAAAGAGAAAAATCTCAAAGGCCAAAAAGGCCCACAAAGAAAATATCAAAGTAAAAAATCACGTGGATTCCTAAAAGTCTCATAGAAGCAATAAAATCTAAATTGGCATCCAATTTTTTTGATCCAAATGCTTCCTCCAATCTTCCATCCAAAAACCTATCACCTTCCAAATCCATTTTTCCTCCATCACTCCACCACCCTTCAAGGTGTGTGCCAATGTTGATCTTGCCATCCTTTCCATCTATCCATCAACAAATCTTTCAACCTCCTATCCATTACCCCATCATACCATAATTTTGCCAACATTTAAGAGTCTAATTCCAATGGCCATGGTTTATTAGAGCACATATTAGGGACAATTTGGTTGTGAAACTTGATGCTTAATTCCTTCCTCTATCTCCCTATCATACATAATCTTCTTTATATTCATTCCTTACATTTTCCACCTTTGATCTTGACGAAGTTAAGGATCTTCTTAAACATCATATATCTTATCCTATTCGCTTTGTCCATATCTTTCATACCCATATCATTCACCTTATCCATATTCCATCGTTCTTTTGAAATACATCCTTTCTTCCCTTCCTTGGTCTTGATAAGGAGTAGGGGAAAAGTACTTGGGCCTTGTGTCTATATCTTATATATTTGATATTGATCATCCCATTCATTATTCTTATCCTCGCATTTTCTTCCATTTCATATCTTCTAACTTATCAAAATCCATTTCCCATTTTCTTTCATTGTTATTGATGAGATTAGGGGAAAGTTTGGTCATCTCATTCCATATTAATATCAAAAAAGTAAAAAATTGAAAAGATAAACAAAATCATAAAATATGAAAAAGTGCAATAAAAACAAGTAGTGAAAACCTGGCAATAGGTGCTATTTGTGATAGGTTAGCTTTTCCATCTATTTGAGCATTCCGACCATTCACTTTCGCCATTCAATTTCATCATCAATCTACCTATCATCAGAAATCCTTATGTACATATCCTGGCATCACGATTGCGTCTCACCTTAGACTAGGGGAAAAATCTTGAACTCATTGGGGGCAATAAACTTTTGAGCTTAAACCAACAGACAAACAACGGTAGGACAACACAACAAACATAATGATCATAGTGCAACCCAACATTGAACATCAATCACAACCATGAACACATCAAACATCCATATCAAACAACCAAATTAATCAAATCAAAGAAAACTTTAAATGGATGATGTTCCTTCTGAATTATGGCTTTATCACTTTGGCATGAATGTTCAACTGTTGTAATTTGATTTTTGTTATCATATCTTTGGAGCAACTCGATGATGTATTGAACTAGAGGAGCTAGGAAGGAGTATTATTTTTCTTTGTTTGTTGTCTGTGAGTTGATCATTACTACTGTGCAAATTTTCACGAGACGTGCTCTACAAAGTATCACTGATGATATTCCGAATTTGCATAAGAAAATGATTAACTCTTGTCTTTTAACATGAGGAATGCTCAAGTCATCTCAGTTCAATTATACCTAGATGCTTGTGTTAACTTGCAATATTAAACATGATGGAAGTAGTACTCAGGTCATCATGGTCTAATTATACCATCAATGTTTGTCTCACTTTCAACATTTTAAAGGCTCAATGACAATAAAAGCATGACAAATCAGCTGTTACGATGACAACATTTGCATATTAGATCTGCATGGTTATGTTAGCTTGCATTCATATTAGTTTTGCATATGTGTTTATGGGTTTTCCAAGGTTGGAAAAATTTCACAATGATGTTATCTTTATCATTAATGGATTGAGTACACTTGACATTAACCAAAAACACATCATTCTCATATAGTTGCATAATCATTTGCATACATTAGAAAGAATTCTCATATTATTATCACATCATTCATCCTTCCATGCATTACGTCAAAATATCCACATTAAAAAAGAAGAAGTGCATTGCATCTCACTTGCATAATCAAAATTATTTCATCTATTATTAATGGATTAAGAAAATGGTCCATTAAGAAGATTGAAAGACATATCCAATAGAGTAAGATTTCCAAGAAGAAAAACTTGTTGAGGAACATGACTGGTAAGTAGGTTTTCCTGTAAAGATATAATGCCATTGTTATGAACATCTAAAACCAGTAGTGAAGATAGATTTTCCAGGGTGAATGGAATACAACCTATGAATTTGTTATTAGTCAAATCCAAGACTGATAAAGGACTAACTGGATCAACATAATCATCACATGAACATCACACATCATTTGCATAATCAAATCCATATCACATAGCATAAAAAATCATCCATTAAGCATATAGAATCATCAATCATGCATTATCATATCATCATTGCATATATCATAGTCATTACATAAGAAATCACATAATCATCATATAAGCATCACATAAGCATCATATAAACATCATAAACACATAGAACTATGCATCATCATACGATTATTCCATCCATCCATTTATTCGTGCATTAACATTATCATACATTCATCAATTCATTGCATCATCTATTTGCATTAGAAAAGTACACAAAAACATAAAATGCATCACATTTCATCACATGTATCATATAGGCATCATTCATAAAGCATCATAGAATCATAACGCATGTTTCATCATTTTTCATCCATATCATATCATACCATCATCATATAGAACATCACATCATATATAATAGAAATTAAATGCATCCATCATAGGCATCCATAATAAATCATATAAACACATAGATTGCTAATCATCATTGCATATCATATATATCTCAAAATAATGTCAAGTGTACAAGGATATCCAAATAATTGAGAGGTACATCATAAAAAATGGTAGTGAATCATCAATGTCTCAGATAAATCAGTGTATACATGTCCAAAATACATCAAGAATCATATATCAGAGCTATGTCGTGCTCCCCCCAGATGGTGTTGGCATCACTAGACCAGTGCCTCCCCCACCAAACAGAACTGCACTAGGATCTCTCAAATCTCTCGAAAGCGACTATGTCACACCCCTGTTGGTAGTCTTGGTGTGAGTGTGACTGCTAGATTGTGCATAGCTCTCTCGACGCTCTAGCAAAACAACCTCATGATAGTTTAGCCTATAAAACTTTTCCTCCTTGGCAGAGCATCGTACCTCTCTGAAGTGCTCTGTTGTTGAGGTACCCTCAATAGCTCTCTGTAGTTTCTCGACAATGCCCTCTACCTGATCAACCCATAGTCTCAGGCTGTCCCTCTTGGCAATGAGTGTGGAAATATGTGCTTGCATCTGGTCTTGGGCCTACATATGAGCTTGTGCCCATACCTACATCTGCCCCTGTATCTATGCCAACCGGACCTGTAGTGCCTGCACCTGTGACTGTAATGCAACTATTTGTGCCTGCTGCTGCTGAGAGGGAAATCAAATCTCTAGATGCTGCTAGGCAGTAGCCACTAATGATCGCCTCTTTCGAGGCACTTTGAAGTCTCAAACATCAAGAGTTGGACCTCCACCACCCTCCCCTCCATCTCCATCACCTCCATCATCTCCATCTCTATCCCCGTCATCATTTCTCTCCACCTCCTCCCCCTCCTCATCTCCCCCATATCTCCTTCACCTGTGCCCATGTACTACTACCCTCTCCTCCTCATATAACAATGACATTGGCTCATCTAGGCTGGAGATTCGTGGGAATGGATGTATGAAGAGGTATTGTGCATACTCCTCAGATATCAGAGCCTCAATAATCTCTGGATGAATATCCCAGATAATGGCCTATAGACCCTGATACTCCTGAACTGCAACATCATATGATAAACATAGCGCCCACTTTGTAGCATCAATCCATCGTTGTGCATAATGAGCCACTCCCTGGGGCATGCCCTGATCTTGACCATACTGTCGTAGTACCCTCCGCAACAAAAATATCTAAATGATAAAATGAGTCCTCCCAATTAGGTACATAGATTGGCACAAAAATGACATCTCAATCTCATCCTTTGACCAATCCTCACAATCAAGGTAGGGCCGCTAGGTCACTGTCTCTAAATCATCAAGTACTCTCCTCTAGTACTCCATTTTTCCCAACTTAGGTTGAGCAACTAGACCTGTATATGCATGAACATATGGTCTCATGGCGGGTTACTGTCTGTTTGCAACTGGATGAGCGACCGCTATATGCTCCCATGCCCATATCTAAAGCAATGTGACTCTTGCTAACAAACTGGCCCCTCAGAGGTAGAAAACCTACTGCAAATCATGGTACAAATGGGCAAGCATGCAACATCCCCATGCATATCTGGTACCCTGGGTGATCATACTCTCAAGAATCTAGCCCCATCCAACTGAAAGTCCCTTTGACCTACGGTCAGGACAAAGGAACCCTCCAATGAATCCGACAAGTACACATGGCAATGCAGCATAAGCATTAACCATCTCTCTCCAGGGAATCTCATTGCCACATATCCGATCATCCTTGAATACTCTCCTCAATGCATCGGTCCCGCCCTGCTTAGTAGAATCATATAATACCAACTCTCCAACAACAGGTATCCATGGAATCCGATAGACATCCTTCGGTGTCACTGTCATCTCACCAGTGGAAAAATGAAAGGTGTTATGCTCACTATGCCACCTCTTTGCTTAAACTATCAATAGACCCCTGTTAATCATAATTTGGGGCATATCTATCAGAGAAGAAAATCCACATCATGCAATAACAGCTACCTTAGCCTGCACTAGGTGGGGTATCAAATCCCATGTCCTAGGGAAATGCTCTCGAATCTACAGATTCGTCAAAGGCTCCTATCATCACAAAATATCACAAATTAGTAATCTTGTTAATCAATCAAAATCTATTAGCCTATCAATCTAACCAGATCTAGTGAGAATTTCATAAAATCTCGTGAGTATCAATCTATCATTCAACCCCACCTATCATGAGGTTCATCAATCAATCTATCATTCAACCTCGCCTATCATGAGGTTTGTCAATCAATCTATCAATGCACCTCGCCTATCATGAGGTCAATCAATCCATCAAACTATCATTAATCCTCACCTATCATGAGGTCAATTATCAGTATCAATCATTGAATCTCACCTATCATGAGATCAATAAACATCTAATCTATCAAGATCATCAATCATAATAAAATCAAAAGCAGACGTGATCGGAAATCATCAAAATCAAGGAGTTTACTGACAATTATATCATTCTTCCCTAGATGCACTAAAATAATGTCTCAAAGCGCTAAAAGCATGGATGCACTATAAAAATTCATGGATGTGCTAAAATAGGCCTTCAATGTGCCGAATCCATGAACGCGCCACAAAATTATCTCAATGTGCCATAACAGGATTTCTATGCACCAAACTTCTCTATGCGCTATCAAACACTATTAATGCGTTGTTTCACTACATGAATTCCCTAAATCTATCTATGCGTACAACATTCCTCCTATGCGCTAAATCTAGACATGGTTGCACTAAAACTCCTTATGCGCTAATCTATTAACCCTATGCGCTGAAAACCTAGTCCTATGTGCTAAAATTGCAGATGCGCTATTACAGTCATTCCATGTGCTACATCGGTGCTCATATGCACTAAAACATTTAAATCCAAATTCAAACATGAAAAAAGGAGGGAAAAACAAATTGCACAATTTACGAAGAAGTTTTTCGGGGTACATACTAGAGGTCCATATGCTGTCGGGCGATTGTGACGTATGACGCGCTCAAATCGGTGTGTGTGGAAGGGGATCACCATCTTGCTCAAATCACATAGGTTTGCTCAATCACTGTCAAATTTCAAAATCAAAGTACACAAATGAAATTCAAAATTACCCTTTTTAACCTTTTAAAGGTTAATTAAGTGGGATTTTTATGGGGTTGATTTATTTTATTCTCAAAGGGGCTTTAATTAATCCTTTCATCACTTGGTGGCTTAAACATCATTTTTCGGGAGATAAATTGTTTCTGAATCGTAAAATTTTGAAATCATCATCAAATCATTGAAAAATCCTAAAAATTTCAAAAAATCCTAAAAATTCAAAAATTCATCGATTTATCTCTCGAGGGGGCATATATCCGTCATCACTTGAAAATCAGTGTCTAGGGCATTGAATTTTTTTTTGTTGACATCAACAGAAAATTTTTCTTTGAAGCAACGTCTAAACACATTAATTCAAAGAGGGGCAAAATGTATATACCTAAAATCGATCAAGACAATCAATTAATTAAATACCATTTATTTTAATTAATAAATCTTTTCTTTCATCTACTTATAAATAAATGCTAAATTTATTTATATAGTTCACACTTTTCTAATTCTACCATCTTAAATCACATTCTTCTAAATTTAATTAAATAAACAAATTCACATAGTTTGTTTTATTTAATTAATAATCTTCTCACTAAATTTAAATTCCTAATTTGAATTTAAGCACATATCTACAACTTTTCCTCTTGCCACATCATCAAATGTCACATGAATTTAAATATGTCTAATATTTAAATTACAATTATCCTCAACCAATTCCAAAATAAACTTTGGACACTTGGTTTTTTCACACATTTTATTCCCTCGTACACTTGGTATGTTGCCCTTGGTCACAGGAACATTCTCCATGATTCTTTCTGACTTCTTCCATCTCCACCATTCATCTCTCATGCTAAAATATTGACCGTTGATTGCTACCACATTACAAGATGCGTTGGAAATCCTATAAATAAAAACCCATTCTACAACATTTAGCAATCCATATTTGAGCAAACTTATTATGCAAAAATCACATTAGAGCATTTGAGCATTTAGAACATTTTAGTATTTAGTAAGTTACATTGTAGTATCATGTTAGTTTAGAATCATGTCTTAGTTTATAGCTACATTTTAGTTATCATCTTAGCTTTCATACAACATTTCTACCATAGCATTTAGCATCATTATCATAGCATAATCTTCATTTTATCACAACAACATTAATATCATAACATCATGGCATCAATCACATAGTTTATACTTCATGTAGGAATTAGATTCTTGCATCTTACAACATCTCGTTTCTTAGGTTGTTATCCAAACCAATCATAGTGCATATACAAATTTGAGAGCATTAATGATTTAAATGATATTTGAGAATAGAGAACAATGGAACGATTTTAGAGATTTGTTTTGTTTTAATTTGGTTGATTCAAATCTTTAATGTAATACGTTTCATTGGTTTTGTGTGTTTGACTATTATTTTGCTAACACCCACAATTCACACATTACACCTTCTTCATTAATATTTGGTGGAAGAGTTGATCATGTAGCTCCATCTTGATCTGATGGATCAAAAGCTTTGGCAGTTCCAAAGTAAGACTGTATGATACCTCTATTTCTATGTTTTGGGTGTTTTGATGGCATCCCAATCTCTTCACTACCTCGAGGAGTAGCAGGATCCTCACCCTTGTTGCTTGACATATTGATCTCTCACTTTGAATAAAAATTGGAAAAAAATGTCTTCTTGTTTAAGGACAGAGAATATAGATCCCATTCCCTACTCAATATCATCTTTAACTTTAAGACTGAAGGAAGAATGGAAAGGAGATAAAGGAAACTTATTATTATAACTAATAACACTATGAAGAAATGATCAGTCGCCTTTAATTCTATGTTTTTGGCTTTCGTTGACTTCCAAATCGAGAAGTAGAGCCTCATAACTGAACAAAATGTGTAAGAATAAATGATAGTTTCGATTGTATTTATATCAATCCATATTTGGAAAATTCCATGGGATTTTTAAATGGTATATTAAAAATTTGGCAAATCCCACGTGCTTATACAACAATACGTTGTAATTTTCAAGGCGAAATGTGTCCTCAAATGTACTTATTTTTTAATGTTATTGGCGAAATAGGTCCTCATAAGCAACTATTTATAAATTTTAATTGGTGAAATGGGTCTTCACAAGCAATTATTTGTAAATTTTAATTGGCGAAATGGGTCCTGATACAATGTTGTTTTAATAGTATTGGTGAATATGTAGGTGTTTTATTACATGCTTTCAGGATTCCAGGCAAAAATATTAGTCGGTCCATTAGAAACACGTAGTTTGTTATGGGGAATTAGTTTGTTATGGAAAATTTGTTGCTTAAATATGCCTCATAAAAAAAAATCATTGGCGAATGGACATGCATTGGACCTACAGTTCATAAAATTTGGGCAATTTGGACACCCTGTTGGTTTGTGCAAATTCGCCAATTTCGACTTGGCTGATTTCTAGAATTTTCCAATTGGCGAAGATTCACCACTAAAGTTTTCCCTGATTCACATCAAATCGCATGTGCCACCTTTCCCATCATCACAACAATTACATGTAGTTTTCACATTATCAACTATAATTATCATTAACTTTGTTTCTTTTATCTATGATTCGTATTCATGCAACATTTATTTTATAATATATACATATTTATAGTGATTTAAACATAATTCTCTTTGTACATCCCACACACCATGCTACGTGAGGATAAATTGACTCTTTAAGCTGGGGGGATGATTCCACATTAATTACAAATATAACAAATATTTTGGATGTAATACCAAAGTCTTGTACATTCATAAGCTAACAATCAATTGGTTAAGTTGCAAGTTGCATATACCAACACGAGTAATATCTAGTAAAGGCACTGCCAATTTTTTTTATGAAGTCACAACACATAGATAATAGTCATTCAAAGAGGTAGGAAATAAGGCATAGAAACAAGTAGGTTGAAAAGGAATTCATTTGAAGAAGGCTACAAAACTACAAAATGGGGGGGGACATTATTAGAAGGGAACTAGCAACTAATAATGCACAATTAGAAGACCAAGTATGCTTGCCTATTTTTTAACAAGCTAGATGGTTGGATCACTTTCTTCATGTTACATAATTTAATGAGATGATGAAAAAACAATTTTCCAAGACATTACAAAATAATGAAGCTATAGTAAGAGGTTTGAGAGTGGATTCCTTAGAAATGGTAGTTGTAGAAGTCTCTGGGTTGCCCACGATTGGGGAGGAGTTTCTAGTGTGAGCAGATGCCATTACAACTCAGAATGAATTCATGTAGCTAGGGGAGGAATTGGATTCCTCTTCCCAATGTACTAAATGACTTTCCTTAGCTTGGTTATGGGAATCTATAGTTGTATACATAATTAAATACTTGACTTGTGATGGTAGACAATCCCTTTTGTATATAATATTGTTTAAGATATTAAGTCACCTTCGTCATCAAAAGCTTATGAATGTTCCAAATTTATTGCATAGATTTCTAAAATGAATGTCATTTGAGTATAAGAGAAAGAGAAACCAGTTTGACTCGTCTCATCACTGTTTAGTCACTCTATTGATAAGAGAAGCCTTAGTGCCCAATTCCCAGAGATTTTTTGGGAAGATTTAATGGTGTATAGGGCTCAAGAGGTGAATGTGCCATCACTAGAAGGAGAAGAGGAATATGTAACCTATTCCCCACAAGTTTCCTCACCTACTTGCAACAATGATACACAACCGGAGCCAAAGATGCCACAAACCCAACCTACAACCTCTGACACACAACCTATAGCACCTCTAGAATTTGAAACCCTTGTTTCCATATAAAACCATTACATGCCTAAAACACATAAAAAATGTACACCTTCCTCCCTTGCATCCAAAAAATTAAAAAAAGGTATATGTTGTCTAAAAGGCAGTCACACCACCTAAAATAAAAGGGAATTACAAGAGGAAAGGCCCATTGTCAACCATAAAACATTGTTATGATAGAGTCACAAACAAACTGAATTTACCTATTGATAAAGAACAATCAATGTTCATGAAATTTTATGTGTCTGGACACAAGTTTAAATTTTGAATTTGAAGATGATTTGTTCACAGCGAGGAAGAAACCTAAACCTCCTAGTAGTCCACCAAGCCAAGAGAAACTTGTTTCCTCAACTGAGTCTAATGGAGATCTATTTATGGAGGATGAAGAGGAATTACTTTTAAAAGATAAAGAGGAAGTTAGTGAGCTACAAGAATCTCTTTAGAAAATCAAGGAACTAGAAGAACATCTAAAAGGGTACCAACAAAAAGAAATAAGGTTGGACAACAAGGTTGAAGAGTTGTAAAATCAATTGCATTCTTATCAGCAACAAGGAACATGTTTGAACAAATTGGTCCAATTGGCCTTCATCAAAATAAATAAGAAAATACCAAAACCTAATGAATAAAATGATTCTCCAACAACACCAAAAACCCTAACTTTGGTTACCCTAGGGAGAAAATTGTGGAATAAAATGGAAGAATCTCCTCAGTTACAACAAGAATTGAATAAAGAAAGAACAAAATTGATAGTGAAGCATGATAGAGGAATTGAGAATAAAAACTTATAAATTAAGAGATTATTGATAAAAAATGACAAAATGGTCGACATGACTATTCAACTCATAAGATACAAACTGCCTACTAGGGTCTATGCCCTATTCTTGCACGAAAAGTATATGAGTTTTCAATTTAATCATTTAATTAGTAATCTTCCTGTTTCATTATCATTAACAACATTATTTTTAAAAGCTAATTAGGAAGCCACCTGAGACATGTAGGATCAACTATGTAAATTTTATTTGCATAATCTGGTTGTTCCATATGATAACTACCTAGAACCGACTAATTTTTGTGGGAGATGTCTAGATAAAGGCACTAGACTTATTCATTTGAAATGAACATCAAAGAGTCCTAATGCAACAACATTATCATGAAAGGGAGAAGTCACTTCCCATCAACATTAGAGTAGAAGAAGAGGACCCAAATGAGGTAGTTGAGGAGTGGATTGAATTGGTGGACAAACTTGGGGTGGAAAAGAAAATCTTGGAATGCAAGGAAAAAACTATAAAATACTTTAAGAATTAGCATCTGAGATAGGAAAAGAGGCACTCAAGTTCTCCTAAGATAGATGGAATGAACTAACTTAGGAATTGAAAAGGAAAGATCCCCATTATGTTTTTAACTAATTAGCATCAGTCATAAGGGCACATAGTTACATCAAGGCCTCCCTTAAACACTAGATTACTTGGTTTCCTTTGACATTTCATCCTCCCCTTCTCCTGTACCCAATTCCATATTTTTCAATAAGGGAGAGCAAGTCAGATGGGAATATCTGCATAGAAAGGGTTTTACCTAAATAAAGGAGAAGGAATTACTGATCCTATGGATTATCTAGAGACACCACATAATAGTATAACCAGAGGCCTTGAATTTCTTGTGGACAACCAAAAAGAAAAGTTGGGGGGAATGACGAGTCTTGGAATTGTCCTCTTTTCCTTATTTAAGTTTCATACCTTTCACGATATTTTTGATGGTTTCAAAGACATTACCTAGACCTTCCTACTTATTTTAAAGTATTAAAGCATTAAGGATGATATAAATTTATGAACAAGAATATTATCAAATCAATCAAAAGATTCAAATCAGTAAAAGGGTTAGCTCAAATCATATTACCCAAAACCTAAATGATTGAAATAGACCCATTACCAATGATGTGATAGTAATGATCAAATGAAAGCAATCAAATAACAAGAGCCTAAATTAAATTAAACCTACTTTTGCCTCACCCAAAGATGCCAATCCTTACTCCATTGTCAAAAGTGTGATATTTTGTCTTATGATATGTGGATTGCTCATACTTAGCATAACCAAATTATGCAAAAGCAATATTGATGAAGTGATATTGGAGCTTGAATGACAATTTTTGAGATGAAAATGAATGATCAAAGAATTTAGAGTTTTAGGATGTAAGATCAATGGTGGGAGATGAAAGATCATATCAACATACGAGAATGGATGAGCAATCAAGAAGCCATGCATGGAGAGGAGAAGTGAAGTGAACTGAAGTTCATTCCTTATTTTTAGGAGAGATATTTCTAAATTAAAATTTTAGAAGAATAAAAAAAGAATATTCTATTTTAGGAAATAAATAAAATAGACATTTTATTTATTTTTGGAGGAATGTGCAACTAAATAAATTAAATAATTTGTTTAATCTTGGAAGAATAATTAGCTAATTAAATAATTAATAAATTATTTAATTATGGGAGATAAGAAAGAATGCATGATCTTTAATTAAATAATTAAAAAAATTTAATTATATGCATGAGAGGAATATTCAAAGTTAATTAAATAAGTAAAATTATTGAATTAAAGTGGATGAGGAAAATGATTTAATTAATTGAATAATAAAAAATATTTAATTAAAGCGATGAAGGGAAAAATGATGAAATAATTAAAATTATTTAATTAATGGAGGGAAATAGGTTAGTTTAATCAAATAATTAGAAATTATTTAATTAAAAGTGATGAAAAGGGGTGATGACAATGAATGAAAATTATGAATTAGAAGAATGTGTGATGCACAATGATGATAAGAATGATGAATTAGGAGAACGTGTTTAGATATTTTTAGGTGCCTACATTTCACCCCTCTTTGAGACAATGTACTTATTACATTGTTTCAAAGGCATGCCATTGATTTGTAAAAAAATAATAATAATGATGCCCCACTATGTCCCAATGGACAAAGGAATGATGGAATGCTGGTGGGTTGCCCCCTCGAGAGATTGATAAGAAAAAACAATTTTTGGGTTGGGCTCATGATAGGTAAATGTGACAGGCTCAATGAAGAAGGGGATGAAAATTAGGTATAGGTTGGTGAGGAAATTGATTAGGATAGTTAGCTCATGTTTAAAATGGGATGTGGCGGGTGGGATGGGGGAATCTAGGGTTTTGAAGTCTATAAATAGCCCATTGGGGGTCATTTTCAGGTCATTTGCACCCTCCTAGTTTAGAATTTTTAGAGCTTTGAGAGATATTTTAGTGCAAATCTACTGGAGAAACGGCTGGAGTACTACATGTGATTCATCATGTAGATAAAGTATGACAGTACCAACGACCAACTAGAGCACTTTTTCTAGTATGTATCAAACCCTTTCATCAATAGTCATCAATTTAATTACATTAAATGCAAGGTCTAGGGAGTCCATCAAATGTGTCGATCCAAGATTGACGCTTTTGAAATCCACTATGATGCATTTGAAACCCGATGTGATGTAACTGATTTTTTTGAGTCACTTTTGAAAAAATATTATGCATTTAAAAATTGGATTGTATATGATTTTGATGTCATGTGACCTTTGAAAAATGGCTCACATTCGATTGTGGTAAAACAATTATTTTGAATTTTTTTACAAATGATTGGAAAAAACCTTGTCAGGTCACATTTAAAATAGAGTTACAAATTTAGGTATTTTTCTAAGTTTTTAACAAATTGACGTTGTGGGAGTTATGTTTATAGGATGTTTTAGATCCTATCTTGTCGAGGGAGCATCATCCCACAATGTTGTAGTGGATTATGTATCTCAACAAAGTGGACACAGAATTTCTAGGTGTTGTTTGATTATACTATGTTGCATTCATGCTTGAGATTCATGCACACAAGGTGTTCATGACCATCCTTGTAGAAAGGTGGCATAGTGAGACATCCTCATTCAAATTTTTTGTCTGGGGAGGTTAGAAATACACTCAAGGATGCTTGGAGGATCATGAGGATCCCAGTTGATGGTGCCCAAGTAGTATATGATACTGACAGTGATGAGGAGGATTTGCAGCAAGTATTCCATGACGATGAGCTTGACATTAAGGATGGGGAGATGGATTTGAGATAAGTAGTTAGGATTTATGATGATCTCCCCTTGGTGATAGGAGACCCCATTTATAGAGTGATAGTACTTGATCGAGCTTCATGGGGATTTTCAATTAGATGGGGTCATGTCCTTTTATAGGATGCTTATAGATGTAGTTGTGTATACATGGGGTGCATGTGTATTGTCCCACCTATATCATGATATGAACTAGGTGGTGTATAGATCTTCTACTATTTTATCAGTTGGTGTTACACTTCTCCATGTATAGGCGTGGGAGCATATTGTTTTCATGCAACCTTAGGACATGTTGATCGACATGCAGGAGATTCCTATGTTTATTGCTATGATACTTTGTTGAATCACTGATGGTTGGGAAACTTGGAATATTGGAGGAGATGTCCGGATGACCTGGATGCTTTCATTTGGAGACCTTGGT
Organism: Sequoia sempervirens; assembly: GCA_007258455.2. NCBI lineage: Eukaryota > Viridiplantae > Streptophyta > Pinopsida > Cupressales > Cupressaceae > Sequoia > Sequoia sempervirens. The sequence continues at coordinate 7,425,921 of VDFB02000003.1, forward strand.
TATAGTTTGAGGCATGGGATGAGAACCCTATGCAACTATTATATTGCATATATAATTGGTGGCTAATTGGTCAAACACCACACATTTTGGAGAGATATTTGCTTGATAGGGTTAGAAGATAGTTCAAGGAGATTTAGGATGTTTCCCAAGAGCTAGCTATGTTTTCTCGTACATAGTGAGAGATAAGTGAGTGGGGATCGATGGCAAGCCCTTGAGTCGCCATATCAGAGTTTGTTGGATTGACAACAATTCAATGGGCATGGGATTCAATAATAGAGGATGTGGGGATGACCCCTAAGTATAAAACATGGTGGGAATTGTAGAGACCCCTCAGATTCACACACCTAGATGGCAGGGTAGTGAGGTGACAAAGATGGGAGGTAGAGTCAATTATGGCTCCCTGAGTGCGAAAACAAGTGGAGGTGGCGAGAGGCAATGGGGGAGGTCCTGATCAGGGTGAGGTTGGTGCCCAGGGAGATGACAGATAGTGTGGGGAGATCAAAGAAGGGATGATGGGTAGAGGGGGGATGATGGATATATGGGGGTTTGAATTGTAGTGGCTCTACTAGAGCGGGAATAGGCCCATCGATAGAGAGATGGGTATCGAGGAGAGAGGGATAACCTCTTGATATAGCTAGCTCAAAGGACAACTAAGAAAGATGTAGATATAGCTTGGCACTAGTAGGTAGAAATTTAGGTGGCTTAGTTGATTATCAAACCTGATACAAAGAGGGAACACCGCTAACACCTGGAGGTAGTGGGTGGAGGTGGGGGAGCAGGGGTTGGTACGGTCATCCCCATGGACCGATATGTTGAGGACACTTGGAGACTGATGTAGGAGATAACCTAGTATTGTACATTAGATGAGGTATCACTGCGTATTAGGAGGAGAGCACTTAAATTCTCCACAAGGAATGGGGCAGGGGGATCAGTGGTGAGATCAAATGGGTCTATGGGATGTCCACCGCTAGTTCCACAATAAAAAACATAGGTAGTGTTGTCAATAGCTCAAGATCTAGGGGCACATTAGGCAGTGGGTCAATAGGTTGCTCCTCATCCACCTTCTCCTAGTCGGGAGGAGGACAGAGGGAACTCTATGTAGTTGTGTTGTATAGTTATTTTAATGTAGACACATTGTTTTGATATGCTTGTAGGTAGATGTATATATTCATGGCTCGTAGTAGCCCCATTGTATTGATATTCATGTATATGGACTTGATCATGACACATTTTTTGATTATATATATATATATATATATGAGATGAGACTAGATTTTGATGCAACTATTGATGATGTTATTGTATGTGATTTGATATATGCATCCAATGATTTTTATTTGATATGATGATATATGATAGATGTATTTATGATGATGCTTAGATTAGCTGATGACATGATGTGATGCTATAATTTTTAATTTTTATTTTTGATTATGTATATGATGATGATATGATTATGGATGAATGATGTGATGTTATGATGGTACTAATATACATGGTGGATGCAAGATGCAATGGATTTTTTTGTTTATGTCATGATATTTGGATATAATAGTTAGTATGATGGGTAGGATAGAATAAATGATTTTGGATAATGATGGATAGATGGATAGATGATTAAATAGATAGATGCAATAATGATGATAATCAAATATCAATGAAAGTTATAGTTATTGGGATGGTTTGAGATTTTATGATTGGGAAATGGGATAGGAAAATTAATTTTACTTTTTCTTTTGGTTATGCTAAAAAATGTAGTGCAATCCTTATTTTAATATAGCAAGTAGACACTATGAACCAAGGTATGAAGAACCAAGGGGCATCGTATCTATTGAATGGACTTTGACTTTGAAAACAAATAGGAGTATCCTTGTTCATACCTGACATATAAAAAACCTTATTTGGTCATGCAAGAGAATGAAGATCAAAGAAAGTGAGGCCTATGCATAAAAGGTATAAAGAACATGATATGCAAAGGTCATTTGTATTGCTTGAAACTATCTTGATACACACAAGGTAAGTATTCACCATGGTAGTATTACAAGAATGTCCCATAAACACAACATACAAAAGCAATGAAAATTCCCCATTGCATACTCCTCTATAAACACCAAGATATTGAAGATTGAGGTGGCTTTGAGTAAGCAATGGAATGAGACAAAAGAAATCAAAAGAAAAGACCAACAGATAAAACATATCAAAGACATCGTATCTCTTGCCAGAGAGATTATAATTGTTGACCTATGATTGTGCCTATTGTAGGAATGATATATCCATTAAGGATTTTTTTTGGATGTTGAATTAGATTCTTTAGAGTGGATTTGTTTCGATAATGATCAATGCTTTTAATTGTTTCATGAATGTTCTAGGTTTTGATGATTGCCACATTTTCTTTTTCTTACTTCATCAAAGATGAGTGTGATGATAGGGTTATCGTGGGTGATGATTTTGTTGTGGATGGGTGAGCTATGGTGATTTATTTTTTGGTGAATTTTTGGGAATTTTGAGGTTTTTTTAAATTTTTTTGAGATATTTGAATGTTTTTGGATTTTTAGAATATCTATTATTTTAGAGTTTTGAATATTTGAGGCTATTTTTGGATTTTCAAGCTATTTGAAAGTTTATTTTTTAATATTTGGATGTTTTTGGATTTTTTAACTATTTGGATGTTTTAGGATTTTTTATTATATGGATGTTTTTGGATTTTCAAATATATGGACATTTTTTGGATTTTTGACTATATGGATGTTTTTGAATTTTTGAATATTTGGATGTTTTTGAATTTTCAAATATTTGGTAATGAACAAGGATCCAATTTGGCTACTAGGTCTAGGAAAATACCCCTAGTTAGATGTTAGATCATTTTATTATGGACTAGATGAGGTGACCCTAGGATGATACTAGGTGATATGGGTAACACTAGATACTGGTAAATTACCAAGCCATGCTAGGTGCGTAAATGAAATATGGTAGATGGATGGATGAATATGGATGAAATGCTAGATTTATTATGGACAGAATGGAAAATAAATTTTGATAGATGGTTGATGGAGCTCATTATGCATGGCACCTGTTTTCCAGGTTTTCACCAAGGTACTTGTCCAAAGTGCCACTGAAGTGGTTTTCACTAGAGGATGATTTCTATCTTTACTATTTTTTATTTTTTTTGAATTTTTTGAATTTGATGGGATACCCTGATGGGTTTAAGTGTATAATTACTTAAGATGACTACTGTTGATGGGCTCTTGTAAGGGATCACCTTCACGCATAGCTAGTTGGTAGGCTCCTGAGGCATAGCTTGTTGTGAATGTAAATGGTCCCAACCAATTTGATTCAAATTTTCCCTTGTTGTCTTGATCTAGTTGGCTCTTCTAATTTTCCTTGAGGACTAGATCACCTACTTGGAAGTTTCTATTCTTGATATTCTTGTTATTACTACAATGAGGAAAATTTTGGTAATATTGGAGATGACTAAGTGCACTAATACATCTTTCATCTAGTAATTATAGCTCATGTAATCTAGATATTCTATATTCTTCATTGTCGATAAGATGTTGCAATGATACCCTTAATGAAGGAAGTTCATCATCGATAAGAAAGATTGCCTTGGTGTCATAAACTAGGGAATATGGTGTAGCACTAGTAGGCATTCAAATACTAGTACGATAGGCCCATAAGGCAAGATTAAGCTAGAGGTTCCAATCACGACCAACATCATTAACTATATTTTTGAGGATTTTGAGGATAGTCTTATTAGACACTTTAGCTTGATCATTTCCCTAGAGGTAATATGGCATGGAAAAGCAATGTTGGATATGAAATTGGGAGAAAAGATTTTAGACATCCTAATTTTTGAAGGGTGTTTTGTTATCTGTGATGATGGTGTGGGGGACACCATATTGATACATTATATAGTTTAGGATAAACTTGGATATTTGTTTGTTGATAATGTAGGTGAGGGGGATGGCTTCTATCCACTTTGTAAAGTACTCAGTGGTGGTTATAATGAATTCATGATCATTGGAGGATGTGGGAGAGATCTTTCCTATGAGGTTGAGTCCCCATTGTGAAAAGGGAGATGCTGTGGTGATTGGTTGCAACTCTTGTGTTGGTGCGTGAATAAGATCACCATGTTGTTGAAATTGAAAATACTTCTTAATAAATTGGTTTGTCTCATGGTCCATATTAGGCCAATAGTATCCCATTCTTAGTAGTTTTTTAGTGAGGGTAGGTCCACTAAAATGCGACCCACAAACACCTTCATGTAGCTCATGTAGGGCATTTGTAGCTTCTTTTAAGTTAAGACATATAAGAAATGTACCATCGAGATTATTTTAGTAAAGGGTATCACCAAGAATAGTGAAGCGAGATGATCAACATATAAATATTTTCTTAAGGTTTGTTGTAAAGTTAGGTGGTATGGTACCATTTTGTGGATAAGTGTAAATTTCATGGTACCGAGGGGAATTAGGACCAACAATTTCACACACAAATTCGGATTCGAGGACCTCGAATGTTGGCACCAATAATTGTTCCATGAGAAATTCACATTTGTGACTATTATGAGGCATGTTTAGGAGAGAACCAATATCCACCATAGTGTCAACAACCCTATTATTGGCTCTAAGTATTTGCTTGAATGAGATAGTAGTGAAATATTGTTTGACACTATCAACCATTCTTTTATATGGGAGAAATTTTTGATCTTTTATTTTAGTTGGCATTAACTTGTCTAGCCACTAGTTGTGAATCACCATAAACTTGTAACTCTTTATGTAGACACTAAAAATTGACCACTTCCATTTGGTAAATTTACCCCTAATTCGACCAATTTTGTATCCTCTATATCAATTAAATAATATCCTATTATTTAATTAATATTCAATTATATCAACCTTCATCCTAATCTATTTATTCTATTATCCATATATCCTAGCCTAAAGTAAATAATTACCTTTAATTATATTACCCCCATCTCATTCATCCACTAAATTGAATAAATACCCTTATTTATTTAATTTAATCCCCAAATACCCTTTCCTCCAAACACTAATTAAATCTAATTATTTAATTCCTATTTTCCTTTCACCTCATGTCACATCCTCCAACTCCCCCACTTGCACTAATCCTAATCCTAATCCTCGCCTAACCTACCCACTAAACATTTGCACACACTTAATCCATGATTAAGTGGGTCAACTCTCCCCATCACATCAAGCACATGGGCCCCTTGTACTTGTGACATGGCCTTGGTACGATGTCACATGGGCCTTGTACCCTCAAGGGTATAATATCCCTATCAAGCCCTCTCCTTGTGTCACTTGGCACAATCTTTTGGATTGAGAGATCACCTCTCATCTCAACCCTTTATCTTCCTCAAGCAATCTCAACTCTCCATCCATTTTCACCCTAATCCTATATATCTAACCCTTACCCATTTTATCAAAGATCTCACTCATTTTCATTGGAGCATTATTATGCTACCAAAATTTTGTGAGAACACATCCAATCTACCAATCTTGGGAAAATATACTTAGCAAGAGGCTTGTTATGTTGGTTTGACCTTTCTACACCTTATCTAAGTGTTGTTTTTTGTGTCATTTGGGTTTTATTGCATTTTTCATTCATTTGACATAAATTTCACTACACACACTTTGATTTTCCATTGCATAACCATCTTTAGTCCTATAATCAATTCTTCATATTCGGCTATGTTATTTGTGCATGGAAGTTCTAACCGATATGACCTTGGTATGAAATCACCTTGAGGTGTGATAAATAGGACTTCTGCCCTTGAACCATGTTGGATGTGTGATACATCAAAGTATAAATTCCATTGAATTGTGAGAGTGATAGTGAATATTGTCTCATTTAAAAAAATTGGTATTAGAGGATTACCATAATATAATGGTGCTTCAGCTAACTGATTTGCTATGACTTTCCCTTTTATTAATTTCTTGCCTACATACTCTATGTAAAATTCACTAAGTATCATGACCCATTTAGCCATGCAACCCGTGAGTGTTGCTTTGGACAATAGATACTTTAATAGGTCTATCTTAGAGATAAGATTAGTTTGGTCGTTGAGCATTTAGTGTCGAAGCTTATGTGAAGCAAAGACAACTGCTAGACATTCTTGTTCAATGGGAGTATAATTAAGCTCATAGCCTACTAATGTTTGGCTAATGTAATAGACTACTCTCTCTTTCCTAAGGTCATCATGTTGTGCCAAGAGAGTGCATAGTACTATTGATGTAGTAGAAATGTATAAGATCAATGGTCTATTTAGAACTAGAGGCATCAATACTAGAGGTGATGCCAGGTAATCCTTAAGGTGTTGGAAATCTTGATGACATTTCGCATCCCATTTGAATGTGACATCCTTGTGTAGAAGATGAGTAAATGGGTGACACTTATCCACTAGTTATGCTATAAATATTTTGATGGATTGTAGTTTCCCTTGGAGACTACCAATTTCCTTTAGAGTTTTTGTAGGAGGCATATCAATAATTTCTTTGAATTTTGTGGGGTCCACTTTAATACCTCTACGAGACACTATGTATCCCAATAGTTTTCTGAAAGTTTTCAAATATGTATTTATTTGGATTAAGCCTCACTTGATACTTCTCTACTTTGTCAAATATTTGTGCTAGCACCTCTAGATGTCCTTTTCTTGTGACTAATTTTGCTAGGATGTCATCTACATAGTCCTCCATAGTGTTATGAAACATGTCATGAAAGATCACTTTCATACCTTATTGATATGTTGCATCTACATTCTTAAGACCAAATGACATGACATTCCAAAAACATGTACCGCAAGGGCATGTAAAAGGTTGTCTTATATTGGTCCTCTTGTGCTATAAATATGTTGTTATATCTTGACAAACCATCCATGAGGGAAAAAAATCATCACCTATTGTCAAATCCACTATGATGTCTATGTTATGCAATGGAAATTCATCCTTAGGACAAGATTTGTTGAGATCATTGAAATCTATGCAAATGTGTATGCCCCTAGTTGATTTAGGAGCATCCATGGTTGTAAAGCATTCCTATATCAACCAAAAATAATTCTTTTCTTACATTGCATTCAATAGAAGTTTCAATAGTTCATTCTGAATTTACTGCATCATTATTTCTTAGCTCACGGAGCAAGATATAACACCTACACATTGACATATATGACATATCCATATTTCACATCATTTGCATTTTTCTACCAAAAGTTATCACCCTTAAAATTTCACTATGTTACCAATCAGAGCATTTGGGGCCGACCTAGTCCATATTTTTTAGTGTGGACCTATTCCAAATCATGCGGAGCTTAATGGGAAATCATACAAGCATATTGGGTTCATTAGGACCTATCTTGGAGATTCACAAGTTACTTCTTTTTATGTGGAGTTATCTTTCCATATTTTGAGGTCAACCTTCATGTATGATCATTCTTCAGTATATTAACCCTTGTGGCCAATGCAAACCTATATTAGAGCTTGAGAAGCATATTTATAAGCATTGTAATTCATTGTAGATCATAAAGTAGTTGTAGGATAAGATTCAAACTCATTACATTTTCGCATAAACCCTTTAGGGGCATGTAATAAGGCCTATTGGCTAGTTGTATTGTTGGAAGCCCTTGTGGTAGGCCTGTGAGACTAGGATATTTCCCTCGAGGCCTATGTTGCATGTAAGATTATCAATTCAATGAGATTTCATGTTCACATATCAAATTGTTGTATTATTCATGTTGTGTTGACTCATTGATGCACGGTTCAGAAAGTTCCTTTTGGAACTCTCCAACTGTGACTGCACCAAGTGGTATTAGAGCGAGTTTTCAATTCCTAAAAGCATTCCTTGAGGTGAATTTTTTTTTGAATTGAGGCAGACTGCATTCATTTTCAACCTATCATCGATTTTGAGGCAATTGAAACCCTTATAGCTAGATCACTGAATTAAGGTAGTTGCACCGATTTGAGGGGAGATATGTCATCAAGGAGAGTTCCTACTATGGTGAATGTCACTGGAAGAATGGATGAAATTTTGGAGATGATGCACGAGATGCGAGTTAGGTTAGATGATTTTGAAGAAGACCGAAGGTGAGGCCTAAACCTTAGGAAGAATGATGAAAGTGATGATGAAGTAGAATATTTGAATCAATTTATAGAAGCCCTAGACAAAGAAGAAGATGAATCAGATCAAGTAAAGATGTTGAAAGCGATCTCAAAGATTGGCAGGTGACTTAGAGTTGAAATTCAAAATTATGCGAGAAATTTGAATCTTGAAGAGTTGATTGATTGGATTAATGAGATGGAAGAATATTTTGAATATGAAGAAATTGAAGATTCGAAAAGAGTCAGATTTGTGAAAAAAAGGTTGAAAGGCCATTCTACATTATGGTGGAAAGAAGTTCAATTAGACTGAAATAGAAGAGGCAAAGAAAGAATCATCAAATGGGACAAAATGGTGACGAAATTGAAGAATTAATTCATACCAATTGATTATGAACTTGAATTGTTGAAAATATTGCAAAACCTAAGACAAAAGGAAAGATATGTGAAAGAGTATACTGAAGAATTCTACAAGATGATAATCATAACTGGTCATAGTGAAGTAAGCAAGGAAAAGGTTGCAAGATATATCAATGGATTGAGAACAAACATTCACGAAGAATTGAGCCTGGTAAAGATGACATAATTGGAGGAAGCATATCAATTTGCATTGAAGGTTGAAGAGAAGTTGAACAAGAAGTTTGAACAAAGGCAAAGGAGTGCAAGAGGAAGATTCCAAAAGAGTGGAACCCAATTCGGAGAAATAAGACTATATGTGGAGTAGAAAAGAGATGTAAAACCCTACCAGAGTGAATAAAAGGATGCTAAATCATACCATAGAGGCAAAGAAGATAGAAATTTCTACCACAGTAATAGAGGAGGCCATAATTATTATCGTAATGATGAATTCTAGAGAGATGAAGGAAGATTTGAGAGAAGACCATTCAAAGGAACTTGTTTCAAATGTGGAGGTGAAGGACATAGAGCATTTGAGTGTCATCAAGGAAGTACATGAAAGAAACCTAAGCATACCAGAAGAGCAACTTATGTGGAGGAAGAACATGATGGATCCCCTAATTCAGTTGGAAAACTTGAGAAAGGTGAAGCATTGGTAATGAGAAGAGCTTTAATTCATGAAGAAGTAACTGAAGAACCACTGCAAAGGAAAACTCTATTAAGAACTAGATGTAAGTCTGGAGAAAAGTTATGTAAAGTTATCACTGATAATGGTGTAATCTAGGGTAAATTTAGGGTAAAGGTATTAAAGCATCGAAACTAAACCTATATCCCTAAATCAATAATAGAGCACAATCCAACATAGGAATATAAATATGAAATAGATATAACCTATGACATGGCTACTTGACCTCCATTGTCCTTCTCCATTTTGCTTGAAAGTGATGGATGAACTCATATATGATTATGCAAATGGTAGCCTATGTCCATGATAGTAAAATATTGACATAGTTGTCTCACTAACAACATGTACTTGTGCATAAACTCAATAAATAAAATGATAATGATAGGTTGTAACAATCCGTCGGTTAAGACCAAGTCGAAACCCGACCAAACAAATTTTTTTTTGAAACAACAACCAACAAAAATAACAATGCAATAACATGTCGCAACTGCACAAACAAGTGTCATAAGAACACATTGACACTACAGAACAACTGCATAAGGCCACACCATTGCACATGCAAGGTGATAACAACGAAAGACTTACCAATGTGGAACAACTCACCACGGGGAAGCAACAGGAGAGAGATTGACATCTCTACGATGAGCGACTAAAATCCACAGTAGCACTATCTCATAAGACTACAAGAGGATGGGATGAGGGAATCATCAACCTCCAACCCACATCCAACCAAGCTGACCAACACAAGGTAGAGAAACTACACACGAAGAGGATCACTAGATCAAATTCCAGCCAATGATCTCCTATTGTAGCTCTAAGACACACAAGTGGAAGACTAATGGTTCCACAACACAAACCAATGCTACAATACAACACTAAAACTATAGTAATGGTCTTCCACGAGTCTTCATCCCAACAAGACTTTACAAGCCTTCACAAAACCTTCCTAGACACGCTTAAACATTCTCAACACAAGAGTTGGATAACATAAGATTCTAAATTCATTTTAAAACCCAAACAAGATTCCTATATTCATTCAACCATTATGCAACAATTAGAATGGAAATGAAAATAATAATCAGGTGCTCGACACCCACACCGAGTCACCAAATCTAGTCTAATCAAAGCATACAACTATTCTCAATATCATTTGATTACAACACCCTTCATGAGGGAGGTCTAGTAACAATATTACAATTACAAGCTTAAGACTCAAGGTCATTAAATTTATACATTTATAACTTTTACACTAATAAGAAAGCATGAAGAGAAGGAGACATGAAAGCACAAAAGAAGGAGGACAAACTCGAAGTAGATCCACCATGCCGAGATCTCCGGTCCCTAACGGTGGTTTGCAATGCCACCCAACCATGTGGAACCCATAGGTCCACCCCCGTGCTCATGGAGATAGTCACACGACCCAGACACTCAAACAAGGTTCAAATACAAAGGTGTAGGCCTACACACATGCCAATCACAATGAATACACTTCATTCAAGATAAAGGATAAACATTCCAATTAGGGGAAACTAACATATATATTAATGCAACTCAATTCACACAAGGGAGAATAGTAGAATTCATGCAACTATAGAAGGCATTCAATGCATCAAACACAAAGTAAGAGAACATTCCAACATAGGGAATATATGGCATATAAGCTACTCACACATGGAAACCACATGTCACACACATCACTCATAAGATGAATCAAATGAAATACAAGCCATTACAACTGATATACCAATTAGTCATAAGAGGAATTAAATGACATACAAGCCATTACACATGACATGAACATAGTATTCAAACTCAACACCGAAAGAGGAAGGAACATACATCTTCCGAGTGCTACTAAAAGAAAATAGGATCTAGATGCTAGAGCACAAGTATAGAGAGAGTCATAACGTGTGCCCAAAGGGATGGCATCATATAAACTTGACATCCTTTCATATAAGTCAAAATGCAAAACTACACAAGTCCCATGCTCCACGAGCGGGCATGTCTTCCCAAATATCCTCAACCTATAAAAGCACTAAAGACATGCAGGGGTATCCAATAAACCATGTATGACTTCCACGACTCACTCTAGTACCTAGTCCTAGGGTTCATCTCATTCTATATGAACAAGAAAATATAGTCAAAACAATAATGCAACTCACAATGGAATTCACATCCGAAAACACAAAGCATTCACACTTCTTGCGACACTATTCACATTTTTACACGAAAATAGCAAATCAAAAATTTGAACAAGTAAATGGGTTTGAAATTATCGCATTCAAAAAATTCATATGTATTTTCTATCATTCCCTATTATAATATGAAATAATATTATCAAAATACACTTTTAAACAAAGTCCAATTTCACACATATCCAGGTTCCACCATTGATGAAGCTTGAAAAAACTTAAAATTTCAAAATAAAAAATAAAATAAAATGTAAGAATACCTTTTTGATCCAAAAGTGCCCAACAACACACTTTTAACATAAAAACACCATCCACTTTTAAACAAAGTCCAATTTTCACATATATCTAGGTTCCACCATTGATGAAATTTGAAAAAACTTAAAATTTCAAAATTCAAAAATAAAAAATATAAGAATAATCTTTTGATCCAAAAGTGTCCAACAACACACTTTTAACATAAAGACACCATCCAATTTTAAACAAAGTCCAATTTTCATAAATATTCAAGTTCCACCATTGATGAAATTTGAAAAAAACTTAAAATTTCAAAATTTAAAAACAAAAATGTAAGAATACCCTTTTGATCCAAAGAAACCCAACAACACACTTTTAACATTAGAATACCAATTTGAGCCTCCAATTAAAAATTGGGCATGATAATTCCGTATTTGGGAAGATTCTAAAAAATTTTCCAAAATAAATTCTACACTATCAATTTAATTCAAATAAAATACATGGAAGAATTCTAACATACTACCAATGCAATTAGAATCATTCAAACCATTTAAAATCAAATAAATATGAAAAAATGATAAAATACCTCCATTCCCAAGCAAAAAATTCAAATGAGAGGATGTTTGCACACAATCAATGAGAGCATATGAGATCGCAACCATCACTTCCTTTCCCCATTCCTATCCAAATGCAACTGATCCTATGCAATTTCATGTCCAATTGCTTCCACAATAAACAAATCAATTTTCCTTCAAAAAAAGGGTTTTTCCTCACATTTTCTCTTCAAAATATGCTCAAGCCAAAAATGAAATCTATTTTCCTTTTTAAAACTCATTTTCACATTTCACTTTTTAAAATGCAATATTAAGTAATACCTTTTAAAATATATATTATTTGATATCATTTCCTTATTTTCCAATTTATAATTTAAACATTCAATTTATAACATAAATCAACATTCAACATTAAAATCACAATTTATGTCTTTATAAGTGCAATTTAAAATTAAATAATAAAATAATACTTATAATTTTTTAAATGAACTTAATAACACAAATTATGCGATTACAGTCAAATTGAATATACATAAGCCCAATTAACCTTTTAAAATATTAATTTCCCCCATTTAATCATAAAATGCATTTCCTATAATAAAATTTATGAAAAAAAAAATTTAACTCAAAAGTTTAGACACTCTTCACAGGTCGACCACATAGGGGATAAAGGTTTTTCGGACATTACCAATCACATTATCCAGGGTTTGCACTATTTAATTAAAGACAAGTCATATTCAACTGGGTACGACGATAAGGGTTTAGGTCAAGGGTTGGCCAATGTGCTATCTCCTGTTAACCACCGTCAGGGAAGGTACACTCAGACCTATGGAGCCAGGTGGAATCGATACTTGGTACCTGTAAACATACATACACAACAATGTACTTGTGCATATACATATATACATAGCCGAAACACATACTACATCTTGACTGTAGTTAACTACCATATATATGAATTAATTGTATTAGCATAGTTAATCATGATAACCTTTCACTTAATCAACAATGTATAATCTCGTTATGATAAAATTTAACATTTAGAATACCAAATCAAAATCAAAATACTATCTTACCCAAGCTGAGGTTAGAGAGGTGTTACATCCTCCCTCCCTAAGATTTGACTTACTCCTGGAAGTCATGTAAACTCAATATGCAGCCATGTCACAAATTAGTACTCAAAATCTATTAATCAACATTAAAAGATTGTACTTCATCCCAAAGATGAGAAACATAGTATACATCATTCACCACTGAACGAAATAGAAAGGACATCCATTTAATATTCACCTTTCTAAGAATCATTATCAATATATTGACATATGCCTTACTCATAAGGTCTCAACATGAAACAAAATAACATGGTTAATCTTACTAACATCACATGTGTCACAATTCTTAAAATAAACATTTATTTTAGCATCCACATTCATTCAAGGATAGGTTAAGATACACATTGATTTCCACTAAGAATAGGGTAAAGAAGATGCATAAGCACTCAATTCTTTCCAAAACACCATTGTTTGCAACAACATTTGTTTTCCACACACTTCCAATCTTACACATTAGAACATATTTGGCGTCATTTTCAACAAAATATAACAAATCACACTTTCTAAAGCATAATAAGCCAACTTTTGAAATTTTCATATGTAACCATATCTAAGATGAATCATGCATTTATACATACATACATACACACTTACATCACTGGATAACACAATACAAGGTCTACATTGGGTCCACCATAGTGCCATAGTACCAAGAATCCATGCCAATCCTCACTAGGTAGCTCGATGGTGTTAGGCCACACACAAGGGTGATACCATCCAAACGAGTCCACAATGACTAACCCCTTGTTTGTGTAAGGTTTTTAGCCTCCAAGGAGTAGTCCACACACACATAGGAAGGTAGTGGAACCTAGTTGTAAACCAGCCTCACATACCCCCATCCTCAAAGTTCCCTGCGTCTACTTCCTCGTATACACTTAATCGAGTCTGGGTCTCTCGTTCCCGATGAGGAATCAAATTACAAAAAAAATACCAACATTTGAAAACAAAAAATAGAAAACTAGTTTAGCCACCAACGATCATCAATGAGAAGAGAATAAATCTCAATTCCAACAATAAGATAAGAAAATTCAAAAATTTCAACACTAAATCAATGTAACTACAAGAGCTACGTGCAAAGAAATTTCACAATCTATGGCTAAACCATTACAAACAAATAAAAATAAATTACCGGTCTCCACAAGCAATATGAAAGTCATTCATAATCAAAATAAAATTCACAATCTTCAAAATGGCACAATACATAACTATGTGACTAAACTAGCCACCAAACGAGGAAGGAGGGAACAACGTCTGACTATCGCAATAGCACCTCATGTGGTGCGGAGTGAGCACGCCAACCACATGGCATGGGGTGTACTCCTCGGCTACACCTCGTATCGCGTCATCATGCTGCATGGACTCACCAAGTGGCCCACACACTTCTTGGTTGTTCGCATGGAATGTGCACCTCTGCCATATTCCGCATTGTGTCTCCACACGACATGGACTCACCAAGTGGCCCACACACTTCTTGGGAATCCGCATGGAATGTGCACCTTGCCCACATTTCAGATCACATCTCCACGCAGCATGGTGATACTCCAAGCGAAGAAGGCATGTAATGGACGTGTCTCGCATAATAGTGTACCTCACGGAGAAAGCACATGCAGGTCACACCTCACATAGCGATACCTCATGGAAAAAGGGCACACACAAGCTATCACCGTAGCCAAAGGTATACATGGCTAGGGCCCACCCATATGCCTACCGACACATGAACAATTGAGCAACCATGGGTGCCCCTCTACAAGTGCAAGTGTCTCCTTATCGCTCTACATCATGTAGGAATACATAACATACATATACGCCTTCACGTATCCATGTATGTGGCATCGTGCTCTTGAGCTCAGCTCACCACCATCAATAGCATGACATCATCACCTACACTATGTCAAAACATCAGTGTGGTGTGGCATCATATCTATGGCATCATAGTAGAACACGTGCAGATACAAAATCCATCTCAACATGGGACAACTCAGTCTTCCCATACTGGATGCCAGATATACATATCATAGAAAAAGAAAGAGAAAACCTGTCACTGGTAACTAGTGCCAAAACCTAATGTCCTCATTAATATTTGTGGTGAATAGGCTATCACTATGAACCAAATCCATGGTCCATTCATAAGGGGAAGTAGGTGAATTACCCTTCTCAGAAAGGACTGGTTGGAAAAATTACTCCATACCAATGTCACAACTTATTCCATATCCTTCCTAAGTGTATCACAATTCTACTTGACCCCACACATGTTGACTTATCAACCACCCTTGGGTGGGCTCTCAACAAGGTGACAAATAAGAAAACACAAGAAGTAGTATGCTTCCACCATACTCTTAGCAAAACATATCATCCATGGATGGGTACCCTATACCACAATCCCATGAGAGCACAACTCAAGCATAGGATATTCACAACACTCAACATGAGCACAATACATGATGTTCATATAATAGGGAGTACCTTTTTCCAATTTCCTCTTACCAAAATAAAACCATTATCCACCTCTAATTATGCAAGATCAATACAAACTTTCCAATAATGTGTACTCCCAACATCCATACAATCTTCTATTTTCAAGACGATAATGTCATTAAACATAATTTTATAATTAGAACCTTTATCACATACAATATATCATAGTGCTACATGGAGTAAATCAACAATGCCATAATAACTCTCACATTCACATTCACTATTATTAAGTGGTAAATCACCTTACTATACACATACGTTAACCACATTTATTTCCTATACACAATGCAATATCATTACAATGTTTACTCAAGACAAGGTATGCAACATTATCATTTCAACATACATTTAACATTTTGCATTTTGAATCAAGGTACCATAATTTAACATCTACATGATTTCTTAAGACTTAACAATGCAGTTGGGGACTATAGGTCTCACCAACAAGATGCACCTATTATGCACTTATCATTAACATGCAAATGATTTCACTATTCCCTTTTTCTCTAAACTTTTACTTAATGCAGGATGATTTTCTATTCAAATTCATACATGTTCCATGATTATGAATGCAACTTGGGTACTTAGGTCTTTTACCTAAGGTTTGATCTAATAAAACGAACCTTCATGAATGCATAAACATTTTCTCATAAGAGACTAGCACATAATGGATTTCAATACACCACACACTCAAAGATAGACATCTTCGTTAAACCAATGGGAAGAGAGAGAAGGAGAGAGAGAAATTTACAATTTTGGCACAGGCACAGATGCAAACATGGTTTCATCATCACACAATCACTTTCACCCAAATGCATCAATCATATATGAGAGGATGCAATAATCTCTATGAACTAACAACATGATCATTCATTTTCTATTACCATATTTTATAATCTTAATGCAATATAACATGCAACAACTCCAAAACCACATAGGGTCAATCTAGCAATCACTAGCACAAGGAGGTAGAGCACAATAAGACATGCGCCCAAAATTTTGCACCAAAAATTTTGTGCCGAAAATTTTGCGTCAGAAATTTTGTGTGGCGCTGGAAATTTTGCATCGAAAATTTTGAATGGTGAAGAAAAATAGAAAGACTCAAAAAGACAATACACACAAATGGAACTTCTTGGCACCCTCAAGGTCAAACAGACCTTCCAACAACACGAACTAAGAAACCAAGCAAGGGTAATTTTAGGCAACACATGTCACCTACAACCCACCAACATACTAAGGTCCAACATGCCCACCCGCAACACAGGATATAGGGAAGTAATCAATCTCAACCTTGGGAGACTCTCAACCAAGGGAATCGCTCCAATCCCATAGAGTAAGACAAGGCCTAGGAGGCATCATTCCCCCATAACACAAGCCAGGGTTGGGAAACTCAACTCTCTAAAATGCCACACTAAGGCACTCAAGGCAAGAGGTCCTATGACTATCTCGCCACAACAAGCACTTGGAACACACACATCAAGCAAACTGAAACTACATGGGCTACAACCACACTCAGGAACCACTCAAGGGTCACAACCCTTTACACAATGAAAGAGCCATACATCGAGAAGGAGACCAATAAGAATACAATTCTTGGTAGGTTCGAGAGTCTAACTAACCCTCACTAAAGCATTCCTCAACAAGACATGCAAGGGGAGGGAAACACCAACAAAACTTGTTGCCATCCACCACACACAACACACCAAGTGGGTAACAACCATAAAAAAAGATCCTAGTGTTGCAACATGGGCTTTGATACTAGATGTAACAACTCGTCAGTTAGGACCAAGCTGAAAACTGACCAAACAATTTTTTTTTTGAAACAACAACCATTAATGCTAACAATGTGACAACATGTCGCAACTGCACACCATGTGCACAAACAAGTGTCATAAGAACACAATGACTTTGCAAAACAACTACACAAGACCACACCATTACACATGCAAGGTGATAACAACAGAAGACTTACCAATGTGGAACAACTCACCACGGGGAAGCAACATGAGAGAGATTGACATCTCTACGATGAGCGACTAAAATCCACAATAGCACTCTCTCACAAGACTACGAGAGGATGGGATGAGGGGATCATCAACCTCCAACCCACATCCAACCAAGGTGACCAATACAAGGTTGAGCGACTACACACGAAGAGGATCACTAGATCAAATTCTAGCTAACGATCTCCGATCATAGCTCTAAAACGCACAAGCAGAAGACTAATGGTTCCGCAATGCAAACCAACACTACAAGACAAAACTAACACTCTAGGAAAGGTCTACTAGGAGTCTCCACCCCAACAAGACTTTACAAGCCTTCGCAAAACCTTCCTAGACACACTTAAACATTCTCAACACAAGAGCTGGATAACATAAGATTCTAAATTCATTTAAAAACCCAAACGAGATTCCTATATCCATTCAACCATTATGCAACAATTAGAATGGAAATGACAACAATAATCAGGTGCTCGACACCCACACCGAGTCATCAAATCTAGTCTAATCAAAGCATACAACTATTCTCAATATCATTTGATTACAACATCCTTCATGAGGGAGGTCCAATAACAATATTACAATTACAAGCTTAGGACTCAAGGTCCTTGAATTTATACATTTATAACTTTTACACCAATAAGAAAGCATGAAGAGAAGGAGACATGAAAGCACAAAAGAAGGAAGATGATGAACTCGAAATAGATCCACCACACCAAGATCTCCAGTCCCTAACGGTGGTTTGCAATGACACCCAACCATGTGGAACCTTTAGGTCCACCCCTCGTGCTCATGGAAATAGTCACACAACCCAGACACTCAAGCAAGGTTCAAAAACAAAGGTGTAGGCTTACACACATGCCAACCACAATGAATACACTTCATTCAAAATAAAGGATAAACATTCCAATTAGGGGAAACTAAAATATATGTTAATGCAAGTCAATTCACACAAGGGAGAAGAGTATAACTCATGCAACTACATAAGGAATTCAATGCATCAAACACAAAGTAAGAGAACATTCCAACACATGGAATACATGGCATACAAGCTACTCACACATGAAAACCACATGCCACACACGTCACTCATAAGAGGAATCAAATGAAATACAAACCATTACAATTGATATACCAATCAGTCATAAGAGGAATTAAATGATATACAAGCCATTACACATGACATGAATATAGTATTCAAACTCAACACCAAAAGAGGAAGGAACATACATCTTCTGAGTGCTACTCAAAGAAAATAGAATTTAGATGCTAGAGCGCAAGTATAGGGAGAGTCATAACATGTGACCAAAGCGATGGCATCATATAAACTTGACATCCTCTCATATAAGCCATAATGCAAAACTACACAAGTCCCATGCTCCACGAGCGGACAAGTCTTCCCAAACATCCTTAGCCTATAAGAGCACTAAAAGCATGTAGGGGTATCCAATAAACCATGTATGACTTCCACGACTCACTCTAGTACCTCGTCCTAGGGTTCATCTCATTCTATATGAACAAGAAAATATAGCCAAAACAATAATGCAACTCACAATGAAATTCACATCCGAAAACATAAGACATTTATACTTTCTTGCGACACTATTCACATTTTTACTCTAAAATAACAAATCAAAAATTTGAACAAGCAAACGGGTCTGAAACGATACCATTCAAAAAATTCATATGCATTTTCTATCATTCCCTATTATAATATGAAATAATATTATAAAAAATACACTTTTAAACAAAGTCCAATTTTCACACATATCCAGATTCCACCATTGATGAAGCTTGAAAAAATTTAAAATTTCAAAATTCAAAAATAAAAATGTAAGAATACCCTTTTGATCCAAAAGTGTCCAACAACACATTTTTAACATAAAAACACTATCCACTTTTAAACAAAGTCCAAATTTTACACATATCCAAGTTTCACCATTGATGAAATTTGAAAAAACTTAAAATTTCAAAATTCAAAAATAAAAAAAGTAAGAATACCCTTTTGATCCAAAAGTGCCCAACAACACACTTTTAACATAAAACACTATTCACTTTTAAACAAAGTCTAATTTTCACACATATCTAGGTTCCACCATTGATGAAGTTTGAAAAAACTTAAAATTTCAAAATTCAAAAATAAAAATGTAAGAAAAAACCCTTTTGATCTAGAAGTGTCCAACAACACACTTTTAATATAAAAACACCATCCATTTTTAAACAAAGTCCAATTTTAAAAAATATCCAAGTTCCACCATTGATGAAGCTTGAAAAAGTTAAAAAATTTAAAATTCAAGAATAAAAATGTAAATACCCTTTTGATCCAAAAATGCCCAACAACACATTTTTAACATAAAAACACCAATTTAAACCTCCAATTAAAAATTGGATATGATAACCCCAAATTTTGAAATATTCTAAAAAATTTCCCAAAATAAATTCTACACTATCAATTTGATTCAAATAAAATACATGGAAGAATTCTATCATACTACCAATGCAATTAAACTCATTCAAACCATTTAAAATCAAGTATATATGAAGAAATGATAAAATACCTCTATTCCCAAACAAAAAATTTAAATGAGAGGATGTCTACACACAAACAACGAGAGCACATGAGATCGTAGCCATCATTTACTTTCCCCATTCCTATCAAAATACAACTGATCCCATGCAATTTCATGCCCAATTGCTCCCACAATGAACAAATCAATTTTTCTTTCAAAAAAAGGGTTTTTCCCTCACAATTTCTTTTCAAAATATGCTCATGCCAAAAATGAAATCTATTTTCCTTTTTAAAACTCATTTTCACATTTCACTTTTTAAAATACAATATTAAGTATTACTTTTTAAAATATATATTATTTGATATCATTTCCTTATTTTCCAATTTATAATTTAAACATTCAATTTATAACATATATCAACATTCAACAGTAAAATCACAATTTAGGTCTTTATAAGCGTAATTTAAAATTAAATAATAAAATAATGCTTATAATTTTCTAAATGAACCTAATAACACAAATTATGTGATTATGGTCAAACTGAATATACACAAGCCCAATTAACCTTTTTAAATATTAATTTTTTCCCCCATTTAATCATAAAATGCATTTCCTATATAAAAATTTAAGGAAAAAAATGCAATTTAACTCAAAAGTTCAAACACTCTTCACAGGTCGACCACATAGGGGATAAAGGTTTTTTAGACGTTACCAATCACAGTATCCGGGGTTTGCACTATTTAATCAAAGACAAGTCATACTCAACTGAGTACGATGATAAGGGTTTAAGTCAAGGGTTGGCCAATTGCTATCTCTTATTAACCACCGTCAGGGAAAGTACGCTCAGACCTGTGGAGCCAAGTGGAGTCGATACCTGATGCCTGTAAATATACACACACAACTATGTACTTGTGTATATACATATATACATAGCCAAAGCACATACTACATCCTCACTTTAGTTAATTACCATATATATGAATTAATTGTATTAGCATAGTTAATCATGATAACCTTTCACTTAATCAACAATGTCTAATCTCATTATGATAACATTTAACATTTAGAATACCAAATCAAAATGAAAATACTATCTTACCCTGGGGTTAGAGAGGTGTTACAGAAACACCTTTTATAGAAATCCAAATGTCAATGAAAGGTTGAGATTAAATGATGTTAATCAATGGCCAAGAATGAAAGTTGATAGGGTTAGGGAAAATACAAGAAATAAATGCCTGATAATAAAATAATTCAATCAAGGGTTGAAATTAAATGAGACAAGAAGAGATAAGGATGAGATCAATAGAGAGAAAAAACACGATAAAGTGGAAACTAAATAATTCTAAAAATTATTTAGTTTGAAAGGGAAAGTGAATAATTAAATAATGGAAACATTATTTAATTATAGAGGAAAAAAGCAAGCTGAGTTTTTAATTAAATAGCAATTTAATTCAAAAAGTGGGAGAAAAGATAAACTACTAAATAATTAAAATAATCATTTAATATTAGAGGGAAAACTAAAATTTTAAATAAAATAATTGGAAACAATTATCTCATTAAAAAACAGAGGAAAAAAATAAGTGAGGGAAAAGCTAACTTTTTAAATAAATAATGATTTAGTTCAAAAGTGGAGGAAAATGACAAATTAGTAAGTCATTAAATAAATAAAATTTATTTAATTTATGGAAGAGGATAATGAATAATTAAATAATTGCAATAATTATTTAATTAGAGTAGAAAGTGACAATCAATTAAATAAATAAAAAATATTTAATTAAGAAGAAAAGAAGTCATTAGTGACACAATTAAGTAAATAAAATTTATTTAATTAATCAAAGAGAGGATATAAAAAAAAGAGATGAATTAATTAAATAATTAAAATTATTTAATTAATAGAGGAATATGACTTTAAACAATAATCAAATAATTCAAATTATTTAATTATTAAGGAAGAAAGGGGATTGACAGAGAAAAATAGTGTTCGTAGGCGAAGGACAATTTTTAGTGTCTACATTTTGCTCCTCTTTGATACAATGTAGTTTATCACATTGTGTCAAAGAAATTTAGTTCAAAAATAAACCATAGTGTAAATAGGCTGGACCCATGCCCCCTCAATTTTTTTTTACAAATTTTGAAAGAGTTTCAAAAATTTTGAAAAATTATTTTGATAAGTAGACCTGATAGTGGATGAATGCAAGGATTGATGAAGACAAATGTTAGCGAGAGGAAAATGTTAGCATGGAGTTAGTGGAGACAAAAAAAGATTGATATTTTGCTATGCAAGGCTTTGCATTAATCATCATTGGGTGGTAAATGTGACAAATGGACAATAAACACCATGGTATGACATAGACCAAGGTGTGCAAAATTATCCACTTGCGAAAACAAACAATCATTAGACAAGGAATGTCCCGATTCATACTAAGAGAAAAGTTGCCCCAGTCTTTTTGCCAAGGCAAACCATAGATAGCAATCAAATAAAAGAGGAGTCATGAGACATCATCGCTCCTCTAAATCCTTTGCATGAAATCCTTGAGGTAGCTAGTAACATAACTCAAAAGGCAAGTTGAAAAGATAAGAAATAATAGACTAACAAAGTCAACAACCGTTCAAAGTGTTTGCCAATAATTGTTTGTCAAGGTGAGTGACGGGTTGTTTGTTTGACAAAGCCTGGTTTTAGGAGAAGGAATATGTCATATAAGACATCAAGTTTGGTTTTGATCATGTAACCACTTGCATAAGGTGAATGACAAAGTTTGAAAAATGACAATGTCTGGTTTCAGGAAGGACACATCTTGTATAAGTCATATTTTTGGTTGTCTTGATGTTGGTTTGATGTTTTGACAATTGAATTATTTGACTTGAAGACTAGTTGGCTTGCTTGTCTTGTTAATTCATGATTTGTGTTGAAGTTTTGATGACTTTTTGCATCTGAGTTGACTATGTATGATTTATTGTGATTGATAGGACAAACCCTAAAGGACTAACCTAGGTGGCCTCAGGGGCTCATTGATAGATGGCCTTTCCTACGTAACAATGCGTAGAGACCTCGTAGTTCGACATGACTAGACTTTGTTTTTATTGACAAAGGACTAAATCATTATTTGACTTTTATTCAACAAAACTTAAAGGACTGACCTAATGCCTCGGGGGCTCATCAATGATGGCCTTGCCTACGTGAAGTTGTAGAGGCAATGTAGTTCAATCAGACTTGGACTGACATGATTGAATATGACTCTATTTTTGGATTTTTGCAAGTTATTTGGATGTTTTTGCTTTTTTGATATGTTTTATTTTTTTGGATTTTTGAGGTTTTATGACTTTTTTGTGTTTTTGTCGTTTATGATTTTTTTGGATTTTGTCGTTTTATAATTTGTTTTGTCTTTTTGGTAATATTGACCTCCAACAATAAGTGTAGGATCCAATGTGTTGGAATCTATTTCAACTTACTAGCTTGATATTGGCAACATTGTGTTCTTTTCTTCCTTTGATTGACAGGACTGTGCTCTATCGGCAAGACCTAGTTCTCTTTCCCAACGGTGATCCGATGGTTCTTCATTGGTGAGACATTGCATGGTCGATGAGACCTCACTTGATGTCTCCATGATGGTCCAACAGTTCGTGGTGTTGGAAGCTTGTTCTATAGGCATGACTTGGCTCTGTTGGCGAGACCCTAACGATAGTCCCAATGACAACCCGATAAATTTCTTTCCTTGGTGGGACACTATGTCATTGATGTGACTCTATTTTGAGTCCTAACGATAGAACAATATGACAATATTGGTAGGACTTGGGGACATTAGCAGGAAACTTAGCCAGGTCTCTTCGATGAGTCGATAGGCTCGCATTAGAGGGATGTTACTTCATTGGTAGGAATTTGAAGGTGGTCTCCCTAATGGATTGATGACCACGTGGAACTTCATCGACATGAATTGCTTGTATCGATGGGAAACGATATGAAGTCTCCCTGATATGGCGATAAGGTTGGTCGACAATGTACCATGAGAAGCACATATCAGTGTGATGATGAGTGATCGGTGAGACACGGTCTCTTGTCTCATCGATACTTCGATGAATGTTTTGGTTTGGTGGGTATTACACTCGTCGGTGGGACTCAAACAAATCGGTGAGAGGTTTGTGGTTGTCTCATCGATGGCCTGATATGGTAACTGCTGAGTGACGGTTTGTCTGCTATTATGAATGGGA
The DNA here is from genome assembly GCA_007258455.2 of Sequoia sempervirens. NCBI lineage: Eukaryota > Viridiplantae > Streptophyta > Pinopsida > Cupressales > Cupressaceae > Sequoia > Sequoia sempervirens. Next base: position 7,450,396 of record VDFB02000003.1, read on the forward strand.
ATTGAATTGGTATGTTTCCTGCATGGGTCTAGTGATGCAGATCAGTTGGAATTCTCTTAAAAAAAATGTTATAATGTGTAATGCGTTGTAATAGTGTTTTTGAGTTGAGTTGCGAGTCTGATGAGAGAGAACGAGATTGATCAGGAATTGTAATGTTGCATGTATTGAGAGTGTGAATAGACATCTAAGAGCAACAAATTGTAACTCTGTATGTGGAATTTTTTCACTATAATAAAAATCATTTTTTCTTGGTGTGGTTGGTTTTTCTCTCGAAATGTTTTTCCCACGTTAAAACTAGTGTCCATTATGTGGTTGTGTTAAATTTGTTCTAGTTTGTTTTCTACTAATGTGCATCTTTAATGAATTGTAATTCAAAATTGAACCATATATCTGCATTCTCTTCTTAGAATTAGCATTAGGAAAGTGTTTCAACACCTCTGCTTTCCTTACAAGTGGTATCAGAGCCTGTCTAGTTGTGTTATCCTTGTGGGTTGGATGGGTTTTTTGTGTCAATTGTGAAGAGTAGGAGTCTTGTAGAGGAATATGGTAATCTCAATTATAGATTAAGATGGCAAGCACATCAGGGAAGATAGAAATTGAAAAGTTCAATGGTGGCAATTTTGAATTGTGGAAACTCAAAATGGAAGACCTGTTGGTAGATAGAGATCTCTGGATTGCTGTGTCTAGAACTAAACCTTCAGCCATGAAGCAAGAAGATTGGGAGCTTTCAAATAGAAAAGCCAAAGGGTTGATAAGAATCTGTTCTCCTGAACATTCATGAAGAGAAGTCTACATCTTCTTTGTGGAAGAAACTTGGTGACATTTATTAGGGCAAGTCCTTGGTGAATAAGTTATTCTTGAGGAAGAAGTTGTACTCTTTGAAAATGGAGGAAGGGGCATTTGTGGCTGATCATCTAAATGCGTTCAATATGCTCATTGCTCAGTTAACACTTGTAGGTGTGAAGATAGATGACGAGGATCGTTGTATGCTTTTGTTATGTTCTTTGTTCGACTCATGGGATCATTTAGTGATGACTATTGGGAGTACGACAACCACTTTCAAGATGGAATATGTGGTTGTTTCATTGTTGTCAGAAGAGATGTGAAGGAAATATTCTAAGATGGAAAAGGAGGCTTTTGCTATTCGAGGCAGATCGAAGGAGATGCAAGAAGAAAGACAAGAAGTCTAAATCAAAGTCTAAAGGGAGGTCAAAGTCTCCTGGAAAGAAGTCCAAGGTGAAATGATGGAATTGTGGGCAGCCTGGTCATGTTCATAAGGATTGCAAAGAGGAGAAAAAGAAGAAAAACAATTCTTTGGATAATGATTCTTCTTAGACTGATGCAAATGCCTTCATTGTAGCCTTGGTGACTCAGGCATCAGATGATGTCTGGCTGATTGACTCAGGTGCATCTTTTCACATGACATCTCACAGAGATTGGTTTACGAAGTATGAAAAGTATGCTAGTGGAAAGGTGTATCTGGCAAGTGACTCATCTCTTGAAATTTTTTTCCATGGAAGAGTTATAATTCAATTTCCTAATGGAATAATTAAAGGAATTGATGGCGTAATGCACATACCAGGTCTAGCTCAAAATTTGCTTTCTGTTAGTAAGCTGAATGATGTTGGCATGCAAGTTTCATTCTTGAATGTTGGTTGTAAGATGAGTAGAGGCTCAATGGTGCTGGCTAGGGGTGCTTGGATTAGTATCCTATATAAGTTGGACGCACATGCCAACATTCAATGCAATAGTGTCTCCATAAAGTCAGAAAAGGTTGCTTGTGTGAAGGAGAACAAAGTTCCTCTTGGTGCAAACTCTTTGGAGGTGAAACTCCCAGCAGAAAAGACCATGCTCTCACATCAAAGGCTTGACCACATTAGTGAGAAAGGCTTAAAATCTTTGAAAAATAAAAACCTGGTTGAAGGGCTTGATGATTGTAACCTTGAGTTCAATTTTTACGAACATTGTATATATGGAAAATAACATCGTGTTTTATTTTATTCTAGTCCTTATATATCTTCTGGTGTTCTAGATTATATTCACTTTGATGTTTTTGGTCCAGTAAATGTTCCTTCGTTATCGAAATCGAGATATTATGTTTCTTTTATTGATGACTATTCGAGAAGGGAATTTGTGTATTTTCTAAAAAGTAAATCAAAAGTGTTCAGTCAATTTAAAGAGTTTAAAAAATTGGTTGAAAATCAAGCTGGAATAAAAATTAAATGCTTGAGGATAGATAATGGCGGTGAGTTTTGTTCTGTAGATTTTGAAAGGTATTGCAAAGACCATGGAATAAAAAGGCATAAAACAACACCTTACACTCCACAACAAAATGGAGTTGCTGAAAGGTTGAACAGGACGTTGATGGAAAGGGTGAGAAGTATGTTGAGCAATGCTAGTTTGGAGCAAAAGTTCTCGATTGTGGCTGTGGCTACAATATTTTATTTAGTAAATCGATCTCCCTCTTCGACACTTGTTGATAAAAACCCCTATGGAAGCTTGGTCTGGTAAGAAGCCCTCTTTAAGACATGTAAGAGTCTTTGGCTGTGAAGCATATGTTTATGTGTCGAATGAGAAAAGATATAAGTTGGAGAACAAGGATGACTTATGTATCTTCATTGGCTATGACATTGGTGTGAAAGGATACAAGCTTTGGAATCTTGTGACTAAAAAGGTTATATATAGCAGAAGTGTAATCTTTCGTGAGTTGAAACCTTCTTCAGTGGATCTGCACTTAGAGATGAAAGAAGAAGAAAAGAAAGAAAAAGTAGTTGAAATTCCTTGAACTCTAGATAAAGAGGAACTACGAAGTGTACTTGAAACTAGGGAGAGTTCTAGCAGCTCTAAGAGTTCTGATGAAGAAGAACCACAACCCCAGCCTCAACCTTTGAGGAGGTCTACACGTGAAAGGCAGTAACCTGAAAGGTATGGTTTTTCCAAGTTGGATGTAAATTGTGCCTACACTTTGATTACAAGCATTGGTGAGCCTAGGACTGTGAAAGAGGCAATTGAAATGTCTAATTCAAATTCTTGGTTGGAAGTCATGAATGAGGAAATGATGACATTAAAAAGGAATGAAACTTGGAGTCTGGTGCCCTTGGCTGAAGTTAGAAAGCCTGTTGGCTATAAATGGGTATTTAAGAAGAAAATTAGTTTGGATGACAGTGTTGAAAAGTATAAAGCTAGGTTGGTTGCGAAAGACTATTCATGAGTAGAAGGAATTTGATTACAGTGAAATATTTTCTCCTGTAGCTAAGTTGACATCTATCAGATTTATTTTTTCACTTGCAGTAGCGCATGACTAAGAGATTGAACAGATGGATGTGAAGAATAAATTTCTTCATGGAGATCTTGAAGAAGAAATTTACAGGTCCTAGCTTGAGTACTTTGTGGAAAAAGGTAAAGAAAATATGGTTTACAAGCTACAAAAATCTCTGTATGGTTTAAAATAATTGCCTAGAATGTGGTACTAGAAGTTTGACACATTTGTGCTGTCATTAGGGTTTGTAAGATCAAAATATGATCATTGTGTGTACTTGAAAACTGAAAATGACCAAATTATTATTATTGCCCTGTATGTTGATGACATGTTGTTCATAGGAAATAGTAAGACTATGATTCCTGATCTAAAATATCAATTGTTAGCAAAGTTTGAAATGAAAGATCTAGGTGCAACAAGGTATATTCTGGGGATGGAAATAAAAAGGGATACAAGAAGTAGAAAGCTTTGGCTCATCTAGAGTAAGTATATCAATACTATCTTGCCTCTTGGAGAGATTTGGTATGACTGATTGCAACTGGCTAGTTGTTCCAGTGTTGCTGTGAATGAAACCGTCTATTGAAGATTGTCCAAAATATCCTACTGAGATGGAGGACATGACCAGAGTGCCTTATGTAAGTGCAGTTGGAAATTTAATGTATGTAATGGTTTGTACAAGGCTAGACATTGCCCAAGCACTGGGAGTTCTTAGTTGTTTTATAGCAAATCTAGGTAGCCCACACCAGAATGCTATGAAAAGAGTTTTTAGGTATTTAAAAGGTACCTCTCAGTATGATTTTTTTTATCATGGTAACTTGGTTGGGTCACAAAGATCCATCAACATTTGAGGTTATGTGGATTCTAATTGGGTAGGGGACATTGACAACGAGAGATCTACTAGTCGATACATCTTCATGTTATTTGGTGGTGTAGTTAGTTGGATGAGCAAGCTACAGGATGTAGTCACCTTATCTACTACACAAGAAAAATATATGACAACAAACAATTCTTGTAAAGAAGCCATTTGGATTAGACGTTTGTGTTCTAATGTTGGGTTCAATGCAGGGAAAATTACCATTTGCTGTGACAGTCAAAGTGCTATTTGTTTGGGGAAAAATAAAACTTTCCATGCCAGGATGAAACATATTTATGTGCAATATCATTTTGTATAGGATATGGTGGAGGATGGAAAGGTCAGTCTTGAAAAAGTGGAAACTTTGTAAAATTTTGTAGATGGGTTAACGAAACTAGTGAGCACAGAAAAGTTTAGGTGGTGTGCCAGTTCGATGGGCCTTGGGGCCTATAATATTTAGTGATGTCAAGTTTTGGGAGAAGCCAGTAAGTCTTCGTCAAGTGGGTTCATGTTGGAAATGTGTCTCAACTTATTGGCTTGATATTGGCAACATTGTGTTCTTTTCTTCCTATGATCGATAGGATTGTGCTCTATCGACAAGACTTAGTTCTTTGTCCCAATGATGATCCGATGGTTCTTCATCAGTGAGACATTGCGTGGTCGGCGAGACCTCACTTGATGTCTCCATGATGGTCTGACAGTTTGTGGTGTTGGAAACTTCTTCTATCGGCATGGCTTTGATCTATCGACGGGACCCTAATGATAATCCCAATTATAGCCCAATAAAGTTGTTTTGTCAGTAGGAAACTATGTTTTCGGCGTGACTCTATTTTGAGTCCCAATGATAGAATGATATTACGACATCGGTAGGACTTCGGGTCATCAGTGAGACACTTAGCCAGGTCTCTTTGATGAGTCAATAGGCTTGCATTGGAGGGATGTTACTTCATTGGTAGGACTCTAAAGGTGGTCTCCTTGATGGACTAATGACTACATGGAACTTCATCGATAGGACTTGCTTGTATCGGTGGGAAACCATATGAAGTCTCCCCGATATGGCGATAAGGTTGGTCAACAATGTACCATGAGAAGCTCATATTGGTGTGACAATGAGTGATTGGTGAGACATGGTCTCCTATCTCATCGATACTCCGATGACTGTTTTGGTTTGGAAGGTATTACACTCATATGTGGGACTTGAACAAATCGGCAAGAGGTTTGTGGTTGTCTCATCGATGGTCTGATATGGTAACTGTTGAGTGACGGTTTGTCTACTGTTACAAATGGGAACTGAATTGGTATATTTCTTGCATGGGTCTGGTGATGCAAATCGATTAGAATGCTCTTAGAAAAAATGCTATAATGTGTAATGTATTGTAATAGTGTTTTTGAGTTGAGTTGTGAGTCTGATGAGAGAGAATGAGATCGATCAAGAATTGTAATGCTGCCTATATTGAGAGTGTGAATAAACATCTGAGAGCAACAAACTGTAACTTTGTATGTGCACTTTGTTCACTGTAATACAAAGTGTTTTTGCTTGGTGTGGTGGGTTTTTCCCCTGAAAGGGTTTTCCCATGTTAAAATTGGTGTCTATTTTGTGGTTGTGTTAAATTTGTTTTGATATGTTTTCTGCTAATGTGCATCTTTAATGAACTGTAATTAAAAATTGAACCATATGTCTGCATTCTCTTCTTAGAATTAGCATTAGGAAAGTGTTTCTACACCTTTTCTTTCGTTACACAATGAAGACATAGGTCAACTATTTCCCCCAGTTTGGTATAAGACCAATTTATTAGGGGTGGAATGAGATAGGCATTTATTGTAGGTGGATATGGAAGGAAAAAAATATGAATAATGTCAGTCGTTCTAGGCTATACGAAGGACAACAAAGCATTATTTTGGATGATGTGAGAAAGAGTGAAGGATAGATTTATTATGGATGCTAACTATAAGGATTATGAAAAATGCATGTGCATGTGTAGATAAGGGGGATTCGCTACTCATGAGTCTCTTTATTCTCAAGAGATTACCAAGGGGCGAACTACCCTAAACTACCTCAAGGAACAACGACGAGAGTTCTAGAATTTGAAAGAGCAGGTCACGAATATTTTCTAGGAAAACTGACGGGCTCTCAGCTAAGGGATGGCGGTGCGGGTCTGGGATGACAACACCACATTGTGGTGTCTCTCTCATGTGCTAGCGTCTCGTACGAACCAGAAAGCAAGCTTGTCACAGAAAATAGCTAAGTGACTACTAGAAATCAGATTACTAATAACTTACAAAATGTAGGGAAGTGACAAAATATGATAGAACTGAAATAAGATAAAGTAAATGATAATGTAAAAGAGGAAAATAGATAGAAGAAGCTCAAAAAAACCCAAGTAATGAAGCCTCTAGCATGTGAATATCTTCAATACCTGCATGTGTAAGATCTAGAGAAAGTGTTGGGGCTGTATAGGGGTTTTCCTCAGTCAAACCCCCATTTTGGTGTTCCCACCTCCACAAACAGCCAAATAGATAGAGAGAAATAAAGTATGTGATGAGTGATAAAAACAAACCCTGCTCGAGGAGGAGAATCCGTTTCACAAAATTTAGGTGATAAAAGCAATCCCCCCTCGAGGAGGAGAATCTGTATCACAAAATATAGATGCAATAGATAGGGGACGTGTGAAATCCCAAGATGCTCTCAAGCACAAGACAAGGGAGATATTAGATGCAAGGATTAAGGAAGCCAAAAAGAGAGAGAGAGAGAGCAATAGCTGTGGGAGCCAAGAGGGTTGCAAAGATTGTTGTGAGAGCTTAAAAGAGTTGTAAAGAGAGCTTGAAAGTGCTATTGTAGCAAGCAAGGAGAGCTATGCAAACAAGATAGAAAGGTAGGAGAATGTCCAAGAGGGAAGTCAACAAGGAGAAGAAGGCCAAATGGATTGAAAAGACAACTAAAGAAGGAAAAGAAGCTTCCCTGGTGGTTACAAGGTGACCCGAGCCATTACCACCGAAAAAAGAGGCTAAAAAGTGGCAAACATGCTCAAAAAAACTCTTTTGAACGTTGAAATGTCATAGGACGCTAGTGTGGTGTGTAGATATCCGCGTGGTGTGCTAGTTTCCAGACACTTCATGCTACAAAATGACACGAACAGGGAAAAGCACAAGGTTTGACCCAAAGTTGATGTGTGAAGGTAGCTGCTGAAAGGGGTTTTTGAGCATCTTGAGAGGGAAAAAGGTTGATGCAAGGGATATGTTGACGTGTGTTTTGGCACAACAACATGCAAATAGAATATTGCTACTTTGTTTCTCTTGAAAGAGAAACATGATCACATGGATATCTCAACTCCCAAGGTCTTTGTAGTTGGTTCCCAACTGTGCTAATGTTGCTCAATTGGTCAATGTAACAGTAATGTTCAAGGGGTCTGTTGGTGTTGAGCTTCTGGATCGTTCTAAGATCAAGCATGAACTAAAACCTAATTTAACTGGGGTTTTTAAAGAAACAACAAAAGATAGGTCAGAGCTTTGGAACATAAAAGAATGAAAATCCTTCTAACTTAACCAGACTTGCTACCTTTCAAGGAGTTTGTTAACTAAAACTATAGAACAAAGTAAACTTGTGATTGACACATAGCCTCTTTCATTCACAGTGCTAATTCAAATAACAGATTTTAAGTTATCATTTAAACAAAACATAAAATAAGACTTCAATCCTTGAAAGATTCTCAAATCAAATGATTAACTTAAAGCAAATATCACCCAGGAACACAATATGAAGTAGATTAAACTGTGATTGCTTCTATTGTTAGTGAAACAGATAAGCAATATTTACAAAGCTGGCACAATCACCAGTGTACAGAGAATCTGTGATTCCAAATTGTTTCCAACTACACTAAGAGAACTTGGAAAATACATTACAACCAATACTAAATCTTACTACTAGACAAGAAGACAAAAGAAGCTCTCATTACTAAGAATCAAGATGCAACTCTATCTCCTTCTATTAACTAACTAACTCCTATATTTTCTTCTGACTATCTGTTCTAACACTGTATCTTCTATTTTCTCCCTTGTTTCTCTACCTCTAACTGTCTAACCTTTACAAAGAGGCCATAATGACATATATATATAGAATGCAAAAAAGGAATGCGCTGGCTACTGCTTTAGGGTTTTTTTACAAAATATCTACTACTTGCAGGAGGGTCAACCCTCAGATCTTTCTGAGGAGAGTCAACTGCATTCAATGTGAAACCCTGCTGTCCATGTTGACGACGACTTGTTCTGGGAATGATCTATAGATATTTTGCAGCTGCAACATTAACTCCTCTGTCTCTGTGTCCATCTTTGAAATCCTTCACAGAGCTTCCTTGAATGCTCCAAAGTATCACCATTAATACTGGCCTGCCTCTGCTAGTGATCACTACAGCTGTCCCTATGACTCAGTTTCTTCGCCCTTCTTCATGTTCTCATTCATGTTTTAGACTTCTCTATTCGTTGACCATCCTCTGGAAGCATCATCGGGCCTCCCTATAGATTTGAACATTTCACTCGAGTCGATCCATTACCTTTGGATCTCATAAGGAATCCATTTCGCTTGCATTCTGTTGGTCTTCCCTTGCGGGAACAGTTAATCAGTCAAACTGTCACCAGTCAGTCCTCTTAGCCTCTTCTGATTGGTCAGACATACACCACGCGAGCTTCTCGGGCAGTCAAAGGTGGTTCAAATGGCATCACATGTCGGTGAGACACTAATTGTGTCTCCCTGATGTGATTATATCACTTTTAGCAACCATTGGCATGACATTAGACAGTCGGCAAGACATTTCAGCGAGTTGTAGAAGTCATATCGAGCTTGTGAAAACCATCGGCAAGACAGTCACTAGTCGGTGGGACATCATAGCGAACCTCAGGATCCTTCAGTGATCACATTTTTCATGTCGGGGAGACTATCGCTTGTTGCTGTGACCTCATGGCGAAGTCTTCTTTATCTCCTGGCGGGCCCATTCTTATGTCGGGGAGACCTCATCGTTTCCAGGAGATCTTACCCCGAACTCCTCTTTTCTTACCGAGCCCCTCTTTGTTATCGGCAAGACCAATGCACTCGGGAAGAAATCTCCCCGAGTCCATCCCTACTCCCCCAAGCTCAAGTCCTTTTTGCTTCGGTGTGACTTTCCGTAGTCGCCCAGACCTTATGGCGAAGGAAAAATAATTTATCGAGCTCAATGTCCTTTAGTGGGACCTCCCTTCATGTCGGCATGACTTTCCGTGGTTGGGGAGACCTCTTGGCGATGCTGTCATCCTTCACCGCGATCATTCCTCTGTCGCCCAGACTAGGGATCATCTGCAAGAGCTTTCGCCAAACTTGTTTCCTTTCGCCGAGACATCTCCATCGGTGAGACCTCTTGCCGAAGCCACTTCGTTTCGCTGATACCGCTTTACTTCGGCAAGAGCTCATCCCATTGGTGAAACATCTTGCCGAAATCACCTTTCTCTCGGAAAGCTTCCTTCATGTCGCTAAGACTTCCCTCGGTTGGTGAGACTTTACATCAACCAAGGCTTCCTTTCACTGAGCGCAAACTTTCTCTGAGCTCCCCCTACCTTTTCGGCAAGTCATACGCTAATCAGCCAGACCTTCTGCCGAAGGAAAAATTATCACCGAGACTTACTCCTTTCGCTGAGACCCTATACCAAAGTCTCCCTGCTTTGCCGAGAGTTCATTTGAGTTCGGGGAGAGCTTGCTTGATCGGCAAGACTTCTTGCCGACACCATACCCCATCGCCGAGACTCACTCCTTTCACTGAGACCCTATGCTGAACTCAGAATCTTTTGGCGAGGGCTCCTTTGGTCGACATGACACATAAAGACTCTTGACGACATGAAGTTTGGGCGACTAATGAGCCTCTTTTGGATAAAACACATAGCCAATCGGCAAGACAACTGCAGAGTCTCGCCGACTTTCTCCTTAGAGGAAATTTATGATCAACTGGATTGAAGAATGCTTTCCAACTGAGTTCCCTTGGAAAATATCATCCTGTGTGTGATTTAATCTTGCAAAAGAAAGGCCTGCATTAGCACTTAGAAGTAAATAAGACATATTATAATAAATCCACCATTGCTTATAATTATTTCATTGAATTCCTAGCAAGAAGAAAATCAACTCAAGCTGGGACAGGACTAAAATCAGATCAGACAAAACAAAAAGATAAAACAAAAAGAACAGAAGAAACCCAAAACACAAACCAAATAACAGAGGCAAAGAAACCAAAAGAGAAGGGGGGACCCGTTTTGTTCCAAATCAAAATGGGGTGGTTATTAAGGGCATAACAGGATAAAATGAGCCTACACAAATGCTAGGGGAGTGGACACTAAAGCAGATGCAAGAATGTATGTGAAATTTCTAGGGGTGCAATTTTACGACATTATATTTTGCCTCCACTTTAGCAGGCATATGAACCTATGCTAATATGCACACTAAAGGAAATCTACTAAACATAAATAACATCATGATGCCAAAAGGATACTGTAGAGGAAGCAGATAGCTCTTCGAACCAAGGAAGCATGCACCCAGGTTGAAGACCTACAAAATAGATGTATTAGACAATAAAAACTTGCACAAGACAACAATGTTAGAACATAAAAACCATTACATCACAAGTTTAGAATATATAAAAACACATACACAAACACACAAAAAACTAAAGGTTTTGAGTCAGCAAAGTGAAAGAGACCTCGATGTAAAAGGTTGTCTCAGTACTATGCGTCGTCCCCAAATTAAAAATAATAAAATATAGAAGAATTCTAAAAAAAGAGAAGAATGTAAGGATTGGTCGCTTCAAGAGAAGAATGCACCCAAAAGTTAGGGAAGCAACCAATATTGAAGAGAAAGAGCATATACCTAGGATGAAGAAGATGTAAGTCTTCGATCTGGTATACACAATTGAGAAGAGAAGAGAAAAGAGAAGAGAAGTGAAAAGGCTCAAGAGAGAGCAAGAAGGAGGAATGGAAATTCCAAGAGAGATGGCTCCATAGGTACTCTCTCCTGAGGAGGTTTGAACAAAAGGACTCTATAGCTCCACAAAACTATGAAGTTGAACAAAGTACACCAAAGGCTTGCAGACCAACGATGGAAAAATCCTGTAGGATGCAAGCGCTTCACAGGCCCTCAAACCTACAAAGAAGGAATTCCCCCAAGTACTCTCTCATGAAGGAAGCCCAATGAAATGGGACTCCACAAAGTCAAATTGGGAATCGACTTCATAGGTGCACCTACAAAGCAACATGTTAATCCACAAATAAAACATGTCGGATTGAAAAAAGTCGTGTAGGCAGATAGATAGTCACGTAGACAGTTCACAAATTGAAATATTTCAAAGAGGTCCCTTGGGATCCCTTCAAAAGAAAAGGGGCCCACTCAAGGGACACACTATTTGAAAAGCAAGGTCTAGTTAGGCTGCCCACAAGCTAGATGCAAATGATTTTTTTCGAAGGAGAAGCTTTCAAAGGGGATCCCGCAAAAACCCTTCAAAAGAGAAAGGGGTCCACTCAAGGGACACTACATTTGAAAGACATAGAAAAGAGAGGGGTTCCCTCAAGGGAGACACACCTCTCTAGAACAAGTTATCACTGCCCCCAACACACAGGGAATGAGAACCATGAAAGATACTCAAAACATACAAGATAGAGGTGGGCCTCAGCATCACTTGTTATTTGAAGAAAATTCAGGTGCATTAGCAAATAAATGAGTGATGACACCTAAATCACGAAGTTGTATTTTATCCTTCAAGGCCTTGCATTCACTAGTGGAATGACTAGGCACTCGATGGTATGCACAAAAAGAATGCTTTGATTTATCATGATTATGATATTTCTTATGTTTAGGAGAAGGAAGAGTAATCAAGCGAGCTTTTAGAAGCCTCAACAAGATGCACTCTCACTCAGATAAAGAATGAGGAGTAGGAAGCAACCCTTTCTCTTGCAGAGAAAAGTTTGACTGCTCACAAGAAGAAGACACGAAGATAGAAGACAAAGGAGGATCTTCATAGAGAGCATTATTCCAGTAATGGGGATCACACTCTTCTACAGGATCACTATCAACCTTCTTGGTAGGACTACCAACATTAACCTCTTTAACAAAAGTGTGATCATCTTCCCCAGAAGAGGGAGGATCAACATTAAGAACATTACAATTTGCATTCACATTATCCCACGATACAAAAGAATAACCATCTTCGATAGTGGGTTTGGATGATGTTATTGGAAGGTCTGAATGGATCAGGTCAAGTTTATGCTCTCCAATGAAGGATTCAATAAATTCTAGAGAACCCCAATCATCACCAAGACATGCATTTTCTTGAGAAGAGGTAGGAGCAGACTTAATATTTCTTGCTTTAGAAGGATCTTCTTCAGGGACATCTATCTCAAGAGTATCCTTTGTAGTAGGTATTGTTGGAGTAAACACCAACCCATTGGAAGACACTAAAGGGATAAGAGTAGGAACAACTGAAACTTGACCGACAACTGCCATCTCACATAAGTGCATAGCCTCAAGGTCAACCTTGACTGTGACTACTTGATTATTGCAAATGAACTTAATAGATTTATGCAAGGTAGACGAGACAGCACCCATAGCATGAATCCACGGTCTACCAAGAAGAAGGTTATATGGTAACTTTTCTAAAATAACATATACAAGGGTGGGTACGGTAACGGGTCCCAACCGCAAAGGTAATACTATTGTACCTAGAGCTTGTAGACCGACGTTATCGAACCCACGAATGTCAACAAAAGAAGCATTAAGAGAATATGAATCAATAATAATCTTAGGCAATAGATCAATGCTACATACATTGAGTGTTGCACAAGAGTCAATGAGAGTACGTCTAATGCCGATATTATTAATGTTAACTATGATCATTAGAGGGTCCGCTTGCTTTTGTACTTCCAGAGGTGAGTGTTCGTGTGGATAGAACATAATATTTAGCGAATCTACACGAATATGAGCTATCAACGCATTAACATTTGTCAACCTAGCAAAATAAGGCAAGAGGATCTTTTGCAAGGCTTCCTGAAGCATACCTTGATAAACCGGAGCAAAATGAAGCAAGTCCCACAGTGAGATGTTATCTAGAGTAACTCAAAGTTGCTCGACAAGATCATAATCACTAGGTGCTTTAGTCGTAGGTTTACGAGCTTGAATAAGACTTGGTTGTTTACTCATTCTATTCTTATAAGTATGGGCTACCGCTCTGTAAGAGGGAGCCATTGAAAGATCAAGAGAATCTCTATCACATGGGACAACATTAATAGAAAAAATCCTTTTAGGAGAAGGACTAGCCGAAGTTAGGTAAATGAACGGTCTCTTAGGCCTTTGAGGGGAAGTAGAGACATAAATTACATTTACAAAATAATCACAACTAGTGAAATAATTATTTGGACATATTCTCAACATCGATCTGGGAAGGATCAAATGTGGAAGGAGGTTCATCATTCACTAATGCATTATCTCTAGAAGAGAGTACATTGGAATGATGAGTAGATTCATCATTCACCAATGCAATGTTTCTAGAAGAGAGTGCATTGGAATGAAAGAGAGATTCATCATTCATAACTGCATCATCTTTAAAAGAGAGTGCATTGGAATGAATAGAAGGTAGAGTAATGTTAAGAAAAGTATCAATGATTTCATCTTCTTGCAACAAAATATCCTCCAAAGCAAGAGGAATTTCATGAGAAGGATCAAAGATACCAAGTGACATAGGAAAATCCAAGTCACCATCACATGCATAAAATGGAATATCATTAACACTTTGAATAGAACTAGATATTGAATTGATAAAAGAAGATATTAAATTCATTTTGAAAATAGTAAGCTAAATATAATAAACAATGAATAAACAAGCCGACTGATCCGGAGCAGCCTAAGAGTGATAGAACTAAGAAAAACCAAAAATTAAGATTTTTGGATTTTTTTAGTATTTTCTAGGTTCTAGTAATTTACATTTTCGGAGGTCTTCAGAGGAAAATTTGGGGTCGAAACTTGTGTCGGTCCTTAAAATTCAAGTACCAAAGGTACAATATTTTAGAGATTGAATTAGTTCTTTTGGAGACCTTTCCAATGGTGCAAACCGTTTTCAATTTTGAGCACCGAGTCAAAATTTATGACCCCACCAAGTTGGGGTAAATAAATTCCTAGTTTTTTGAAAAATAATGTGTTCACATCGGGTTCACCAAAATGTAGAGAAGAGGGATTCACTACTCATGAGTCTCTTTATTCTCAAGAGATTCCCAAGGGGAAAACTGCCCTAAACTACCTCAAGGAACAACAATGAGAGTTCTAGAATTTGAAAGAGCAAGTCACGAAGATTTTCTGGGTAGACTGACGGTCTCTCTGCTAAAGGAAGACAGTGCAGGTCTGGGACGATAGTGTGGCACGCTGGCATTTCTCTAGTGCGCTAGCATCTCGTATGGACCAAAAGCAACCTTGTCACAAAAAAAAGCTAAGTGACTACTAGCAATTAGATTACTAAGAACTTATAAAATGTAGGGAAGTGACAAAATATGATAGAATTGAAATAAGATAAAGTAAATGATAAAGTAAAAGAGGAAGAGAGATAGAAGAAGCTCACAAAAACCCAAGTAATGAATCCTCTAACACGTGAATATCTTCAATATCTACATGTGTAAGATTTGGAGAAAGTGTTGGGGCTGTATAGGGGTTTGCCTCAGTCAAACCCCTGTTTTGGTGTTCCCACCTCCATGGATAGTCCGATAGATAGAGAGAAATAAAGTATGCGACGAGTGATAAAATCAAACCCCGCTCGAGGAGGAGAACCCATATCACAAAATTTAGGTGATAAAAGAAATCCCTACTCGAGGAGGAGAACCCATATCACAAAATATAGATGCAATAGATAGTGGACGTGTGAAATCCCAAGATGCTCACAAGCACAAGACAAGGGAGATATTAGCTGCAAGGCTTAAGGAAGCCAGAGAGAGAGAGAGAGAGAGAGAGAGAGAGAGAGAGAGAGAGCAATAGTTGTGGGAACCAAGAGGGTTGCAAAGATTGCTGTGAGAGCTTGAAAGTGTTGTAGCAAGCAAGGAGAGATATGCAAAAAAGATAGAAAGATAGGAGAATTTCCAAGGGGGAAGCCAACAAGGAGAAGAAGGCCAAATGGATTGAAAAGATAACTTTTAAAGAGAGAAAATAAGCTTCCCAGAAAATAAATTTTAAGATAACTTTTAAAGAGGGAAAATAATAGTAAATAGACATCTGAGAGCAACAAATTGTAACTCTGTATGTGGAATTTTTTCACTATAATACAAAGTGTTTTTTCTTGGTGTGGTTGGTTTTTCTCTCAATTTTTTTTTCCCACATTAAAACTAGTGTCCATTATGTGGTTGTGTTAAATTTTTTCTGGTTTGTTTTCTACTAATGTGCATCTTTAGTGAATTGTAATTCAAAATTGAACCATATATCTGCTTTCTCTTCTTAGAATTAGCATTAGGAAAGTGTTTCGACACCTCTGCTTTCCTTACAAGTGGTATCAAAGCCTGACCAGTTGTGTTATCCTTGTGGGTTGGACGGGTTTTTTGTGTCAATTGTGAAGAGTAGGAGTCTTGTAGAGGAATCTACTAATCTCGATTGTAGATTAAGATGGCAAGCACATCAGTGAAGATAGAAATTGAAAAGTTCAATGGTGGAAATTTTGAATTGTGGAAACTCAAAATGGAAGACATGTTGGTAGATAGAGATCTCTGGATTGTTGTGTCTAGAACTAAAACTTCAATCATGAAGCAAGAAGATTTGGACCTTGAAAATAGAAAATCCAAAGGGTTGATAAGACTTTGTTCTCCTGAACGTTCATGAAGAGAAGTCTACATCTTCTTTGTGGAAGAAACTTGGTGACATTTATCAGGGCAAGTCCTTGGTGAATAAGTTATTCTTGAGGAAGAAGTTGTACTCTTTGAAAATGGAGGAAGGGGCGTTTGTGGCTGATCATCTAAATACGTTCAATATGATCATTGCTCAGTTAACACCTGTAGGTGTGAAGATAGATGATGAAGATCATTGTATGCTTCTGTTATGTTCTTTTTCTGATTCGTGGGATCATTTAGTGATGACTATTGGGAGTACGAAAACCACTTTCAAGATGGAACATGTGGTTGTTTCATTGTTGTCAGAAGAGATGCGAAGGAAATCTTCTAAGATGGAAAGAATTATCATATGATCTCCAAGGACTATTTCAGATAGGAATAATTTATTTTCTATGAGGTATGGTTTTGGATAATTCTATGAAGGCAATGACATGATATTTCATGGATAGTTTATGGCCAAAGGATATACATGTCAAGAGTTTTCACAAAGAATGATTTATGTTTGTACCCCAGTCCTTATCAAGATCAAAGTAGGTGGGAAAATGAATGGGAATGGTATGGATTAATGGAATTGTCATGAGAAAGGAATGGGAGATGAGAAAAATTTCCTCCAAGTATAATGGTCCACATAGATAATTTCTCTTACACATGACGTCCATTTTCCAGTTTTTCATCACGGTACTTATCCAAAGTGCCATAAAAATGGTTTTCACTATTGGATGAAATTTTTCTCTTTAAAATTTTTTTCCTTCCTTTTTTTTGTTTTTTGATATCACACAAGATGCCTATTTGTTAGGCTTTCATCAAGGTAACGATTTTTTTGATTATCTATATTGACTTGATGTTCTGGATGATCACTGATTGTTTTGAATCCTTTGATGGTGTTGATGTAGCTATTGGCATCATGATATGCCAATAGCGACCTTTATGAAGTAGTTGTCTTGTTAGGATCATAACACTTGCATACAACTGATGGATGTCATTTTGATCCTCTCTGATACTAGGGTTGACCTTATCAAAATACACAAATCGTGACAGCGTTCCATGGGAGTCCTTGTAATAAAGATTTGCTGCCAAGATGTGATGGATTTTTGAAGTAGGTTTTTGGAATGTAGACAAGATTTTGGCTTATGATGGATGATGGTATATGTGGGAGGATTATTTGGACCTTTTGATGTAGCAATTTTTATTTTCATAACTTGGGATGGTGGATGATGAAGTTCAAAATTTTGAGTGGGATAGTGTTTGGAACCAACACTTTTATATGCCTTGTGTCATGACCATTTTGAAGGAGGTGGACATTTGTTATATGTGGGAGACCTCTTTTCTTGTGACTCCCCATTTTGATTGGGTATAGGAATTAAAATATTTTCTTTACTTGATCCATTTTTCTTTGGGATCCACTTTAACTTTATTTATCCACTTGGATTTTTGCATTCAATGGCCTTTGATATTTGTTTTTGATCTTTAGATTTTTAAGAATTTTGTTTTTGTTGGTTCCAATTGATGGGTTTAATTATGATGGAATGATGGTTTATGGTGTGGATGGAAGGAGTGTTGGAAAAAACCCTATGACAAGGAATACTCATGGCACCCATTTTGATGTTTGTATTGGATAGTGTCCCCTAATATCATGGAGGTATCACTAACATCATTTGATTTGCTGATTGAATAATATCCAAGAACTTGATGTTTAGGATTTTCATAAAATTGTATTGGTTCTCGAATGCCTTGCTCATGTAGGCCTAGTCCTCTTCTTTGATACTACATACTCTAACATATTCTCTTTGCGATGGGGTATTTATTTGGTGCAGGAGCACTTGGCAAAGTTCAAGGTTTATTGAAGTTTTGTTTGAAGTTCTTATTTTTGGTTTTGTTGTCATAAGGTCATGTAGACCATCTAGTGTTGAGATTAGTGGTGATTTTTAACTTTGGGAAAGAAGTTGAGAAGTGCAAAATAGTTTTATAACATCATTTTGATGAATGGTAAAAAAATTGCCAAAGTTTGCAAAACACAGTGGGTTTTATAAAGGTTGCTTAAGGTCATCTAAAAGGCTCGACCCATGAAGCTCAACTACTTGCGAAGCCTATTTAAGGCATGAATCGACCCTGAGGCAGGGTTAGAAGGATTGTTGTTGAGTGACATTTCTGGAAATTGAAAAAAACAGCGTTCTAAGACAGTTTTTCCTATTCTTTGCGTCCATCTTGAGTTTTAATGGATTAAATGTACTGTTATTTTGTTGGTAGTATGTAGTGGTAGCTTTTTTCAAGCTTGGTGTGCTTTTAATTTACCTTTGTAAATCATTTTCCATCTTTTACTTGTACATAGTTTGTTTTCAGCTTTTTCTGGCCTGTAACAGGCAGTTTTGAAATAATGGAGTCCTAGAGCACCTTCCCACCGTAAAAATTGTACAGACTCTTGGGATTTGTGTCTAGGCTCCCTCTTTGTAAATATGGTAGCTTGTAGGGTTTGTGGCAGTGCAGGAGTTGCAAAAAAAGCTTTGCCCTAAGCGAGCCAGTGCAGGTCCGGTTGGGGCAGACTTGGAGAAAAAGAGCCATAACTTGCAGGGGACGTGAGATTTTGAAGAAATTATTTTTTCAGAATTTAGGGGAAGGTCTTGGCTAAGCATGGTGATCAGGAGGAGGCTTTATCAATCCATTTGCTAGGATAACTTTTCACCAGTCCTAAAACAGTTTGAGCAGCTTGAAAACCCTAGGCTTTTTGGCCATTTTTGTGCTTGAACAGAGTACGGCCTGAGCAGGCTTGAAACCCTAAGAATCTTGGAGGTGTAGGCATAAGAAACACCAATCCTTAACAAATAACCCTAGTCTTTGGTGGGTTTTAAAAGAAATTGCATTTTATCCCTGTTCAGAGGCCTAATTGGGCACTTAGGCTAGTAGCCCACAAGTAGGGTTTGGTGTAAGCGATGGTTAAGTGGAGTTAGGAGGGTCTTAAAGAGAAAAAGATGAGATGTTTTGAAGCATTTGTATCACCCTCACACCCCTGCAAAGTTGTGTTCAACGTTTGAGGTTATTTGGCCTTTAGGGTAGAATAAGGGTCAAAGGAAAGAACATGAGGCAGCACCAAGGTTGGTTGGTAGAAGAGAAGCAAGTGGATAGGAGAGGGGTTGGTCAGACAAACCAGGGGCACCTAGTCATGAGGAGGGGCCTATAGGTTAGATTGGTGAAGCCAAGCACCAAGGAGGTCTTATAAGAAAAGACCTAGAGCAGGAACTTGTGATTGGTTCCTCCAACCCCAACTCCCTATCATTATTATTTTGGAAGAAAGATGCAAACCCATCATTGTGTATGTGGAAACTGTTGATTGGAATCTTCTCCTCTATGAGAAGGCCTGATTTAATAAAAGTGGATGATCCTGATTGATAGGATCTTTTGGCTTTATCATTTGTCATGCTTGTTTCTTCTTGATCATTTGGGATGTCAATTTGATCCATGGTAGCTTTTGTATCTTCTTCTTTGAATTGATCAATAATAGCTTCTTTATGTTCTTCTTGATCCATAGTAGTCTTTTTATGCTCTTCTTGAATGTTATCCATGTCATTTGTTTGATTATCTATGTGTCTAAAGGAGGCGAGTGTCTCATTTTGGCAAATGGAGGTGTTTGGAGTTTGGATAGGATCAAATTCAAATGTTTGATCATGAATGGTATAGAGGTCAATGAGTGGATCATTTTGGATGTCTTGTTCAATGGTAGGATCTTGGTTAAAGATGGGTGTACCTTGGATGGCATATTACCTAGAAGGATTTCTTGAATAGACATAAGGATAGGATCATGGGATAGAATGGGATCATAAATACTTTGATCTTGACATAACGGTGGAGCTATGATGTTATGCTTTGGTTTTTCCTTTGGACATATATCCAAAGGTGTAGGTAATGGAATATGATTTTGGACAACAATATAATTTTCATGACTAAATGTATTTTTATTGGATTGGGTGGATTGAAATGGATTAGTGTAAGGTTGGTTATGATAGAGTGTGGGGTATTGGAATGGATTTGTGGAAGTTTGGTTTCCCTTGTCAAGGTTAGGATAAGGAAGACTAATAGACATTTTTTGGGGATCAATGGTATGGATTTTGTTAAG
The DNA here is from genome assembly GCA_007258455.2 of Sequoia sempervirens. NCBI lineage: Eukaryota > Viridiplantae > Streptophyta > Pinopsida > Cupressales > Cupressaceae > Sequoia > Sequoia sempervirens. Next base: position 7,470,472 of record VDFB02000003.1, read on the forward strand.
TGAATCTTGATATTGAGGGTAGATGGATGGAGGACTAGAGCTTATGGATTGTTGGTATTGGCCACTACAGAGTAATTGGTATTCAATTTGACTAGGAAGCATATTAAAGTAAATTGAAGACATGGTTCAGATTAGGATGGAAATGAATATTTTCAGATGGATAAGGAAACTTATTGAGGATCCTATAAGACTTGTGACCTTCAGATGACAATGCAAGGAGACTATGCTATATTTTTAGGTTTTTTCAAGATATAAAGGATTCCTAATGATGATGTACCAAGATAAGGAGTCAAAGTGATAATAGTCAAGATGTAAATAAGATGATGTCACAATGATCAAAATCTATGGTATGTCTATGACTAAGGGATGAAAGATGTAAATGCTAATATGATGTTATGATGGAGGAATGGGGGGGGGGGGAATATGACCTACTATGAAGACTAAATACCTTTGGTAAACCTAAGACAAAGGTTGTTAATCAAACTAAGATAGAGAAAGTGACAAATCTAATTATCAATGACCTTGAGAGTGACAAAGACTAAAATGAAAAGTTGACAAGGTGGTCTCAAACTAGACTTCTGAGTTGAGGAACCAACCTAAAGGACAAAAGAGTAAATTGATTGTTTTGAAGGATAAGGTCAAGATAATATGAATTTAAAACTATGGTCTAGTCTAAGTCTGAGAAACTTCCTGATCTAAGGTTTGCAAGGTATATGCAAGTTAAAATTTTGACCTAAGGTTTGACCAATGATGATAATGACTAATACAAAGGTGAGGTAATGGATGGAATGAAAATGGAAGGTTTGGTGATTGCAAGTCTATGATCATATGACAATATTGTACTTAGGAGTTGATAAAAAATGATGATGATTCAGATTTCCCTAAAATTTTGATCAACTAGAAAATGCGGTGTTCAAAGTATCAATTACGATGTTTTGAGCAACAATTGTGGTTTTTCAGTTTTAAAAGCTGTGGTGTTCTGAGGCTCAGTTGCGGTTCACAATGACAGTTGCAGAAAACAACTTGTTTTGGTCCCAAGTTGATTGATTTTGACTCAATTTTGATATAGTTTTTGTGAAGTCTGAATGGAAAACACTCTAAATGGTTTGAAAATAATTGTTTTAGCAGGTTTGAATGTCCAAAAAGTGTGTTCACAATGTGTATGTTCCTAAGGTTATTGATCTCAATTTCCATGGGTATAACACAAATTGAATACAAATCACACACATAAAATAGTTTCCTATTCTATGGAAAATGGCCAATGGTGTGACCCTCAAGCCCATAGCTTGGAATCTCATTCGACACAAGGGAGGCACACCCTTTCAGGCTATGCATCACCTCTTGTCTATGAGAGTGGATGGGTAGGGGCCTCCTGGTATGGAAGGATGACCCAATCACTCTCTCCTTGGAAAGTTACAAGTTCGAATCAAGTAACCTATGATTAGCCAATGATCTTCCTCTCACTCAAGGGAGTTGAATGGTGAGTAAATTTTTGGGTGCAATGCTACATCCCCTGCACTGAGTGTGACGACAACAATCTCAAGTATAAAAGGAGGGATTCTAACTAGTTTGGTTTTTAGTTGCAACACAGGGACTTGCCACCTTGCGAGCGTCCAACAAGTCACTTAAGGATTTAATCAATCATACTAGGGGCACTTATACACAAAAGTACCTCCCCATTATGAACAATACTATATGGATAAGGCTTACATAACATGAGGACTTGGTGTTTCATCTTATCCTTTTATATACCAGCTCGAGGGAAAAAATGGTTGGAGTCGCCTTCGAGTTCTCTGTACGGATGTGTCTCTTAGGTAGACCCCTATAAGGGTAAAACAAAAGCAAGACAAACACATTGTTTTTGGTCTTCAAGATCACACAAGGTGCAAGGAGAGAGCATAAACAATGTGTTTGAATCACACTAGCACGGTGTTCATTTACCTTAATACATCCATATGTGTGGGTGATAGTGTAAATGTCAAAAGATGCTTTTGATTCTCAAGATCACCAAATGGTGCGAGAGAAGAGCATACACATCTTAAGACAACTAAAAAAACACAAGAAATTAAGACATTGGTTTACTTTAGGTCCCCAAACCAAAATGTGAGAAAATACACTTGAAGTAAAGTTGTTGGTTAATTTTAAAGCCGATGAATGTGGAAAATGCAAGGTTAATTTTAAGCCCCAAATGAGTGAAATAATGCACCTTGTAAATTTTAACCTTATGACTGAATGATGCACGTTGTCAATTTTAAGCCTTATGAGTGAATATGCACGTTGTTGTAAATTTTAAGCCTTATTCCAATGAATATGCACGTTGTTGTAAATTTTAACCAAATGAATGGATATGCAAGGTTAATTTGAAGCCAAAATGAGTGTGGAAGAGCTAAATGGAATTGAAAAAAGAGACAAGATAAGAAAGTTAGAAAAATCAAATGAAAATGCCTCCTTTTCACCTGTGCCACATGTTGCAAATTAGATATCAGTACCAGAAACTCTTGAACTAATGAATGCAAAATATTAGAATTGAAAATTCCTAATAAATGCAAGATTCTGGAAAAAGCAAGTAATTGTGGTGTTGTAACTGGTAGATGTGGCTCACTAGCTTTTGATGGTTGCGGTGTGGGACCTAGCGACTGCAATTTTTAGAATGCCAACTCATTGTGTGAATGTAGTGAAGTCGCTATCAATTGTGTTGAAGCCCTAAATAGTTGCTGTGAATGAACCTGGAGCTGCAAAACGCAAAAAAATTGACCAATTTCGAAGGAAAAACAAGGACTAGTATGATGCAAAATGAAGTTAGATGATAAAACCTAAAACCAGTAACCAGGACAAAAGAAAAAACCCAAAAATAGATGAAACAAAATAATATTCCCAAATCATGAACAATTGTTTTTTTCCAGATAGCGATTGTGGTGCACTAGCTTTTGGCAGTTGTGTCGTTCAAAGCTTCGAATGCGTCGTTCCATACATGTAACCTACAAAACTCAAAATTTCTTGTAAAATCTTCCAAATCTGCTAGTTTCACATTGGGTTCACCAATGTAATCTAAGGTAAATTTAAGGTAAAGGTATTAAAGCATCAAAACTAAACCTATAAATTCCTAAATCAATAATAGAACACAATCCAACATAGGAATATAAATATGAAATAGATATCACCGATGCCATGGTTGCTTGACCTCCATTGTCCTTCTCCATTTTGCTTGAAAGTGATGGATGTTGTCGACCGAGGATGCTAGTATGGGCCGATTACGCTTGATCCATGATGAATCAAAGCATAATGTAACCTAATACTCAATCTTCAAACAAGATCATTAAAATTAGAGATAAACTAAACATTTAGTGAAATGAACCATTTTAAATATAAAACATTGAAATGTCTATTCTACCCCATTTGAAACTTATCCTGTTTTGGAATTGGTGTTGTGTTGATGTGAAACAATGACCCTTTCCCAATCTCGTGATCAGTGAGCTTGTTTCAATCGATTCTATTGAAGAGAATCGATGAAACTGTTGTGATAAATGGATGAAAACATGATTTATACTAAAATTAACATGATTTTATGGTAAAAAATGATGTAAGTATGCAAAAGCTAAGATAATCTAAGTGATATTTAAGCTAAAATATTCGAACCCTAATTTATAAACAAGTTAAGACAAATCCATGGAAGCCATTAATGGAAGCTTAAAACTAATATGCAACTAAAAATGAACTAAAATATGCTAAATGTGAGCAAAGTGTGAGTAAATTCAACAACATAAGTTTGCAATTGAAAGATTGATCCATTTGTCTCCAAATAGTGTTCTATTTATAGGAGAGAAAATGGGAAATGAAGGGTTGAGATCGAAAAGATCAATCAACAGTCAAGAATGGAGGAAATAGGAGACATGGATCATGGATTCTCATCAATAGGTGAGAATGCAAGATGGGATTTAATCGAGGGTTCCCATTTGTTCCAACCAAACACATTTTTGACTTGCACACACAGGTCACAAAGTGACTTGCCCAAAAGGTCACAAGTTTAGTTTGCTCAAGAAGCCAAGTGAGAATATCCCTTTTTCAAATGGTTGGAGGAAAGAGAATATTCTTTGGAATATTCATGGGTAAGGAAATAAATATTTTGCTAATTAAAACAAAGTTTAATTGTGCAAAAGGGGAGGGAATATTCCCCTTTTGGAGGAAAATTAGATTAATTGTTAATTAAATAAGGTTTAATCATACAATTAGGGGTTTTGGAGGAATAAAGTGATTTTTATTAAATTAAATGATTTAATGAAAAGGGGGAAAGGTGAAATGATATTTAATTAAATAAATTAGGGTTATTTAATTAAATAAGATGACTTAGGGAATTAAATTAAATACTTTGATTTATTTAATTTAATGAGATGACATGTTAACTTGAAAAGGGGGGAATTAACCCGATTAAATGCATTAGGTTAATAGACGAAAATGATGCAATTAATTAATTAGGTAGGCTAATTCAATTAATTAAGAAAAAATAGGATAGGTTTCAAGAGGAAATGGTGTTAGTATACCCATTTTGGGTCTATGGTATCATTCAAGACATTTTTCAGTGTCTACATTTTGCCCCTCTTTGAAGCGAGGTACCTACTGCTTCGGTTCAAAGACTGATGCTCTTCGAGTTAAAACTACTACTTAAATCAATTTTTTTTTTGATTTTTTAGATGCCCAATGGAAGGATAAAGTTGATTCCTTGCCCCCTTGAGAAATTGGACAGAAATTTTAAATTTTGGGTTGATTTCTCGATAAAGGTTAAAAGCTGCCCAGGGGTCTAGAAAGGCTCCGGGATGCAAGAAATATGCTAAAAATGAAGAAAATGATGCAAAATAAGCTCCATTTTGGAAAAATGGGTGAAAATGATGATAAACCCTAGCTTCAAGGTTAAATTAGGGAAAAAAACCCTAATTTTCTAGCATAAATAAGCCAAGAAGGGTCACTTTCAATTCTTTTGTGCATTCACACCTTAAGAAATTCTTGTTGTTTGAGCTCTGACCCTCTGACGAAATGGCGTGACGAGAGTTCCCATGACACATTTCTGATTGAGTTCGAGAGTACTAGTGGATTCCAAGCTCAGGACCACCAGTATGTAACTCAACTTGATTTGAAATTTGACTTTTTGATGCATTTATTGCAATTTAGAATTTAAACTTTGGCGGCATCACTATATAGTGACACCCATTTGAGAATCAGTGACGCTAAAATGATTTATAGCGACGTAGTTCACAATTTAAAATTAGGGTTTCCAATTTTAAATTGCAATGCATATGTATATAGCAACACACTTCTTGATTTAGAAATTAGGGTTAAGGTTTCCAAAGTTTAAATCACGACGCATATGTTTACAGTGACAAAATTTGCGATTTTCAATTTGAAATGCCTTTGGGCGTCACAATTTGGAATTCAAAATATAGCGATGCTATTGTGATTTTTGAGCTAAAAATTCCAAATCGGGTCAAATTTTCTCAATTTTATTTTGACCTCGTGTGCTTCATGGGTGCAAGAGGTCATTCCACCACTGATGTCACATGAGCACAGGCCCATAGTTTTGGAGAGGCTGGGTGATTTATCCGAGTTTCCCCAGGAGCACCTGGGAGAGATCAGTTTATGGTACATCGCGTACGCACCCATCATCTGGACTCATCTAGCGATGATGACCACATTGTGTGAGAGATGGCATAGTGAAACCTCGTCATTTCACCTTCCCACTGGCGAGGCGACGATGACTTTGGAGGATGTATGGCAGATTCTGCATTTTCTGATACATGGTGAGCGAGTGATTTATGACGTCGACATTGGATTCAATACTTGTCACGAGGTGATGGAGATGGAGACCATCATTCTAGTTACTTCCCATATTGACCTCGAGTCATACATAGGTCCTATGCCCACATTTTAATTGATCATTGTAGCCATTATTTTAGGTTTGGTCGCTCGAGATTGATGGAGCAGAGGGTTTAGCCCAGAATGGGGCTTAACATGGCACACGATGCTCCACAGGAGGACTCTATTCGCATGGGGGCCGATGCTACTGGCCTCACTATATCATGATATGCACAAATTTTTCTACTGCGACGGTAGGGCTATTGGCGTAGGGGTGACATTGCTTCATATTTGGGCTTGGGAGCATATTGCTATGCTCCGATTGATTGTATAAATGGTTGATGTTGAGCCAGATGACCTTGTGATTTGGTGGTATAGAGGTGACATTACTCTATGACACACTAGGAAAATTGGGCTCCATACTGGAGATGGGTACTCGATGACATGACAGTGTTCAAATGGCGACCCTGGATTTAGATGCCAGGGTGGTATGACAATGCATAATAGTTATTCTTTGCAAGACAAACTCGGTACATGTAGGGTCAAAAGCAATGATAATTGAGAGATATCTACTAGATAGAGTGGCATGATAGTTTGAAAAGCAACAAGACAGGTCGAATGATGCTTACAGAACCATTTTTACGAGGTCAGCTTGAGAGGTTCCCACATGGGGACCCACTATTCCAGCTCCAGAGGTAGTGAAGGGTTTCAGACAATTAGTAGCTCATCCATGGGCCTATGACTAGGGTTAGGCAATCGCATAGATGACACCTGCTTATGTTGCATGTTTCACACCTCCTTAGAGATTGATAGATCCAATGGGTGCTCCTCCATGAGGGAGACCTAGAGGGAGGGGAGTAGGTAGAGGTCGAGGTAGAGGCCAGGATGGGCATGATGGCAATGATGGGAAAATTTTGGGGGAACCATTGGTTGGACAACAACCTCCTCAGCAGCCTACTGGTTAGTAGCAACTTGTTCATTAACAACCCATACAATAGCAACCTGTACAACAACAACCTATACAACCATCACCACCTGATGCTAGAGATATTCAAATTTGACAGTTGTAGTAGTAGGTGTAGGTTTTGATAGGTGAGTGAGATCAAGCCCACCAGGATATTTTGGAGATCATTGCTGAGCGAGACCAGACTAGGCAATAGGTGGCCGCCATTATAACAGAGAGAGATCATGCCCAACAACAAGTACAGGCTATGATTGCTGAGAGGGATCAGGAGATCAGATGATGACAACAGTTAGAGGCTCTTACAATAGCTACCTAGGGCAGGATTGTATCCGCGAGATTGTATAGAGATGTTGTGACTGAAGTAGCCTATTATAGGATGCATTACCATCGTGATGTGCCAACACCATTGAGATAACCTGATTATTCACAGCAGAGTGATGCATGGCCCAGGGTTGAGGATCATCCAGAGAGGGGAGCAGCCATCAAGGCTAGCTTGATTTTGTATAGACAATTTTTGAATTTTTTTGCCCCATTCTTTTACACAGATATACATTAATGGGCTCCTTTTTGATAGCCTCATGGATATTGTATTTATGGCTGATATACATACACTGATGTAGATATTGTACCATGACATTCATTTTTTGATATATATGATACAAATATAGATTCTATATGATGTAACATGTTCACTTTATTTCATGCTTACATGTATGGATGCATTTGATATGAGATGTGATATGCTTATTATGTATGTCGACCTCCACCTCCATGCACTTTACTTATGCTTATGCGATATGTGATGATACACGAGATGTAATGAGATGGATGCAATGTTTTATTCTTTTTCATTATCTTTTCATGATATGCCATGGGATGGATGATATGTTATGCAGATGTTATGCTTATGCAAATGATATGGATGAATTTATGTTGATGTATTTTCTATGTAATTTTAGGATGTGATGATTATGTATGCATATGGATGTATGGATGGATAATGCAGATGTTTATGCTTCATGATATGATGTGCGATGCATGCTTATGATATATGCAACGATTTAAGATGCTTAGAATAACAAATCTATATTATTCATCACATCTTAAATGATACTGACAATGCTGAATGTATGATGTTATATGCTATGATGAATGCAGATGTATGTATGATTTTGATTTTTGGATGCAGGATGGATGCATTTGATGATGTTTTAGTTGATTATCATGATACCAAGTTAGCATGGAGAGAAGATAGAAGAAACAAGAATGATCGACCGTTGACGTTGATGATATCTTTAAAAGATCTAACAAGTCTATGATCCACCGATACTTTATTAGAGAGGGTGATGAGAAATGCAAGATGATGATCAAGAACGCATGATGATGATTTTCTCACTTTTATGGATTGGTATTTTCTGTCGTTCCTTATTGTTTGATATAACACATAGACACGATGCATCAAGGTATTGCTAACCAGGACAATGTTGCATCTAGTGTAATGGAATTTGACTCTGCAAATAGATAGGATAATTCTTCTTCACACCTTGACATATGGAAACCTCGTTGGAATGTAAGTTAGAAGCTTAGAATATATGGGACCAAAGCATACACAATAGCCAATAATGTACTCCAAACAACTTTCCTACACACAACTAAGCAAGTATGTGCCAAGATTATTCTACAAGAGTACCAACAAGCAAACCAAATGAAAGATAATGATTGATACTACATTATTTTCTCTCTAAATAATTTTAGATAGACATCATCGAGAGGTCCTCAAAATGGGTCATTAAGATAAATCAAAAGAAAAGATCAAAAACAAAAAGTCAGTGTTACCTATATCTCTTGCTAGTTTAATTTAGCTAAGGTGATTTCTGATACTGATGTCCATCGCAAGAAGGATACATCTGAGGACATGTTGATCAGATGGTTGTTTGATGTTAGGATGATGATGAGCTTTATGTTAAGCCGTTGATATAAACTCCACTGATGCATTTACCTATGATCTAGACTTTAGATTTTGACGATTTGGTTCTCACTTTATGACTTGCTATACTTGTTTTCTATTTGTTTTTCCAAAGGTTGAAGGTGACGATCGATTAATTATGGTTGAAAGTTTATTGTGGGTGAAAGTGAGATGTGATGGATGATTTTGGATTTTTTTTTGGGAATATTTCAATGTTTTTGGTATTTTTGAAAATGTTTTGAGGCTGTTTTTGAGTTTTTTTTGAAAGTTTATGCAAATGTTTATGTTTTTGATTTTTTGAGGCTATTTAGGGTTTTCTCCAAGATATTTGAGGCTGTTCAGGTCTTTTGAATGTTTTCTACTATTTTTGGATTTTTCAATTTCAAATGTTTTTGGATTTTTTTTTGAGATTTTGCAAATATTTAGGTATTTTCTCGATATTTGAATGTTTAGGTATTTTCTTAATACTTGAATGTTTAGGGGTTTTCTCGATATTTGAATGTGTAGGGATTTTCTCAATATTTGAATGTTTAGGAGTTTTTCTAAGTTATCTAGATGTTTTGGGATTTTTCGAGTTTCATCCAAGAACCTAACCTAAAGACCTATCGTAGGGGCCTCGGGGGCTGATCAAAGATAAGCCTTGCCTAAGTTATACATGCAAAGACCACGTAGTTTGACTGAATCGACTTATTGAAGATGAAGATATGAACAGTTGAGAGATGTCAGTTTATTATGAAAAACTTCTAAAGACTGACCTAGGGTGTCTTGGGGGCACATAAATGATGGCCTTGCCTACGTTCAAGCTTAGAGACGATGTAGTTTGACAAGGGTAGTGTTTTTTGGATTTTCGATGTTTTGACCTTTTAGGGTTTTCAGTGTGTTTTGGATGTTTTGGATTTTTCCTTTACAAATTTTCAAATGTTTTTTGTATTTTAGTTGTACAAGATTTTGTAAATGTTTTTGGATTTTTTGATGAATTTTTTATGAATGTTTTGGTATTTTTCAATGAGATTTTATGAATGTTTTTGGATTTTCTGATAACCATTAAGATATACAAGAACTTGATACGATCCATAATGAATTTTCCCCAGTGTGACATGATAGACTACCTCGATATAGGCAGGACAAATTGACCTTTGGAATATTCCAAGTAGTACTAAAGGGATTGTGATACTTCACAACATCAAGCTATGATAAGGATGCGAATAGGCGATGGGTGAATAAATAGGATGAAGGATAAATGATGTGATAGAGGGAGGATTATGCAAAGAATGATAGGATAAAGAGCCAAATAATAGATGGAGTTGCTTTATTTACACAAGGCACCTGTTTTGCAAGTTTTCACCAAGGTACTTGCCCAAAGCACCACCAAAGTGGTTTTCACTAGAGGACGATTGTTTTTTCTTTAATTTTTTAATCCTTTTCCTCATTTTTTTGGATTTTGATCATTTTTTGATTTTTTTGTATTTTCATATTTACACCCTTCAAGACTAGGCATAATTTTTTTTAAGATGCAAGTTGTTGGTTGGTTCCTACAAGGGTTCACCTTCAGGTGTTGAAAATTGGTATGCTCCTGATCTATAGCTTGTTGTGACGATGAAGGGACCCAACCAGTTAGGGTCAAACTTCTCTTCATTGTCTTGATTTGGAAGGTTCTTTTGATTTTGCTTTAGGACAATATCCCCTACCTGGAAAGATCAAAATTTGATCTTCTTGTTATAGATTTGTTTCAGTCAGTTTTGATATACTTGTAAGTGATTGAGGGCATCCAAATGACACTCGTCCAGGAATTCTAACTTGTTCAGCCGAGATGCTCTGTATTCTTCATCTGTGATCAGGTTCTGTAATGACACTTGCAATGATGGGAGCTCAACCTCAATAGGTAGGATAGCTTCAGATCCATAGACTAGGGAGAAAGGGGTTGCACCTATTGGTGTGCAAATATTGGTTCGATAATCCCAGAGAGTAGGATTTAGTTGCAAATTCTAGTCACGACTAGCTTCATTGACCATTTTGTTTAGGATTTTTAAGATGGTTTTGTTTGTAGCCTCAACTTGACCATTGCCCTGGGGGTAATAGAGGGTAGAGAATTGGTGTTGGATGTTGAATCTTTGATAGAGATCCTTCACATCGTGATTCTTAAAGGGGGTTCCATTATCTGAGATGAGAGTTTGTGGAACACCATAACAACAGATTAAATAGTTTAGGATAAATTTGGAAATTTTCTTCCCTATTATGTAGGTCATAGGAATGACTTCAACCCACTTGGTAAAGTACTCAGTGGTAGTAATGATAAACTTGTGACCATTGGATGAGGTTGGGGTGATTTTTCCTATGAGGTCAAGCCCCCACTGCAAAAAAGGCCAAGGTGTGATCACGGGTTGCAACTCTTGAGCTGGAGCATGAATCAGATCTCCATGATGTTGACATTGGATACACTTCTACACATACTGATGAGCTTCCTTTTCTATGGTTGGCTAGTAGTACCCTATCCTCAACAGTTTCTTAGCTAAGGTCATACCGCTAGAATGGGACCCACATATACCATCGTGCACTTCTACTAAAGTGGTCAAGGCTTCCTATTGGTTAAGACATCATAGCAATGTCCCTTCAATGCTTCGACAGTAAAGGGTATCACCTAGGATCACAAATCGGGATGCCTTTTTAACAAATGTCTTTTTAAGGTTCGAGGTGATATTGGATGGGAGGGTTCCTCTGCTTAGGTAGGTAAAGATTTCATGGTACCATGGGGATCCAAGACCAACAATGACACACGCGAATTCTGATTTAGGGATCTCAAAAGTTGGTACGAGAAGTTATTCTATCAAGAATTCACATTGGAGGACGTTGTTTGACATGTCTACTAGTGATCTGATTGTTGCCATGGCGTCTGCTGCTCTGTTGTTCATGTAAGGAATTTGCTCAAAATTTATGTCTATAAAAAGGTCCTTGAGACTTTCCACCATCTTTTTGTAAGGAGTGAGCTTATCATCCTTAGTTTGATAGTCATCATTGACTTGGTTGATAACCAATTGTGAATCTCCATAGACTTTCATTTCTTGTATTTTCCACTAAACCGCTATCCTTAGACCTGTGATTAGGGCTTCGTACTTAGCAATGTTATTAGTAGAAGGGAATTACAGTCGGTATGACTGGGATGCAATCAACTTGAAGGATGATGAAAATAATACCTACTCTGGATCCATGTTGGGTGAATGATCCATCAAAGTACATCTTCCACTAAACTATGAGATTGATAAGGAACACTGATTCATTAGGGAACTCAGATATCAGAGGGTTCTCAACATAGATAGGTGCTTCTTTTAGTTGGTATGTGATCACTTGTCTTTTGATTGCCTTGCACTCTACATAATCTATGCCGAATTCTATTAAGATCATTACCCATTTGGCCGTTCACCCTGTGAGAGTTGCTTTGGACAACATGTATTTCAATGGATCAATTTTTGCAATGAGCTTGATTTGATGTGACAACATGTAGTGTCTAAACTTTTTTTAAGCAAAGAATACTGCTAGGCATGCTTTCTCAATAGGTGAATAGTTCATTTCATAGCCCACCAAAGTCCTACTAATGTAGTAGATAGCCCTTTCCTTTCCGTTTTCATCATGTTGTGCCAAAAGAGCTCCTAGTGCTGTTGATGTCACTGAGATATACAAAATTAGTGGTTTGTTTAGTATTAATGGCATGAGAACTGGAGGTGTTAGTAGATAGTCTTTGATATGTTGGAAAGCTTTATCACACTTCTCATCCCATTTTTAACTTATCCCTTTATGGAGAAGATGTGAAAAGGTGTGGATTTTATCCAATAGCTGTGCTATGAACCTCCTGATGGACTACACTCTCCATTGTAACCCTCTCATATGCTTTAGTGTTTGCGGTGGTTCCATGTCTAAGATGGATTTTACCTTTGTTGGATCAATTTCTATCCCTCTTTGTGAGATGATGAAGCCGAGAAGTTTCCTTGATGTGATCCCAAAGACACACTTTTTCGGGTTTAGCCTTACTTTGTATTCTTCCAACCTATCAAAGATGGGTCCTAAGACTTGTATGTGCTCGTTTCTTTTCTTTTATTTTTCCAAAATATCATCCACATAATCTTCAACTATTTTGTGGATTATTTCATGGAAGATGAGGGTCATTTCCCTTTGAAGGTTGCTCTTGCATTCTTTATCCCGAATGGCATTACATTCCAACAATAGGTTCCCCATGGACAAGTGAATACAATTTTTTGTTGTTCCTCCTTGGCAATTATGATTTGATTGTAGCCTGAAATACCATCCACATGAGTGACAACATTTCATGCTCAGCTGTTAAGTCTACAATGAGGTCAATATTGGGAAGAGGGAAATCATCCTTCAGGCATGCCTTGTTTAAGTCTCTGAAATCAATACATATTTTGGTTCCCTTAGTGGGTTTTGAGAATGGTACCAAGTTTGAAACCCACTCACGATAATCTATCAGTCAAATGAATCCAATGTCAAGAAGCTTCTGTAACTTGAGTTTGACCAAAAGTGCTATATGAGGGTACATCTTCCTTAATTTCTACTTGATTGGCTTAGCTTTAGGATAGATTGCTAAGTGATGCAAAAGTACTTCAGGATCAAGGCCTAGCGTATCTATGTATGACCATGAAAAGTTAGCTTTGTGCTCCTTCAAGAATGTTGCAAGGTTCTTTTGTTCTTCGTCCAACAAGGATACAACATAAAAAGTGATTTTAAGTGCCTCTTCTATTCCCACATTGACTGGTGTGGCCTTTTTTGTTAGTACTGCTGACTTCTCTAGATGCATTGCACTAAGGGGGAGATTGAATCCCTCATCCTTGGGAACCTTAGAGAGGTTTTCACCTTCAGGTGTGTCCTTTGTTTCTACTTTTTTAGGATCAGAAAGTGCTACAGTGTGGTTTTCACTTAAGGATTTGCAAGTTAGTTGCATTTTATCAATTTTATGACTGAATGATTCAATCATCTCCCCGTAGTATGCCTCTATGTCTAGCTCTATGTCAAAACCTACTTTATGGTCTACCCATGGTAAGTTGTCATAGAGTCCCATGAATTCTATGATCATGTCATTGTATTTGAAGAAATCAAGAATTGGTGGTCCTTGTTGGTCCATGTCAATGAGTAGTGGGTAGACTAGGCATATTTTAGTTGGTTGATTGCTTGGAGCAAAGGATGTAATGGATACCATTAAGAGGGAGTTGTTTTCAAACAAGTTAGCAACATCAAGGGGGAGGTCATCTAAGGTTGTATCACGTGATGTAGGTAACCAAGAGGAAGCCTCAACTCGTTTAGCGGAAGTACCTTTGCCAATAAGGATGACCTTGCTAGTAGTACAACCTAGGCTGAGATTCTTTAGTCATTTCTTAGGAATGATGGGTTCTAGTAAACCATTATCATTTTGTCCTAGCTTCTTGTTCTTGTTATATCCCATTCCCTTCATTAACTGCAAGTCTTTGTTATTATCTTCTATAGGAAGAGCGGGGGCAGGTCGTTCATCTTGATAAAGGAGCTTAGAGATATCATCCTCATTGACATCTTGATTCAAATCCCCCCATTTAGTGAAGGTAGTAGCTATCATCTTGATAGTTTCTGGCTCTTTGCTATCAGATGTAGGTTTCCCATGAGATTGAGGAGAAATAGGTAGCTCTCCTAAGACAAAGGTGTTCTTCATTAGCTTGTAGTTTCCACAACCATCATCTTGGATCACTGCTTTGATATTAGGTATGTTCTATAATATGGGTGCCTTCGTTTCAGAGGTAGATGCAAGGGATGATGGGTCAAAAAATGAGGTAGAAGGTGTAGGCCATTCATCATTCTTGGGTACTTGGGGGATTTCATAGAACTTGGCTTCAAGATTTTTGCAATAGTAAAAAGGCTTAGGATCTACATGGATAGTAATCTAGATCTACCCTCGAAAGGAAACTTCATACATTGGTCATAAGTCGAGGCTACAACTTTTAGGGAATGAATCTAGGGTTGACCAAGTAGTATATTGTAGGGAAGATCCAGTTCAAGTACTTGGCATGTAGTTTCTACAATGAGTGGGCCTACTTGGATGGGTAGTGCAATGATACCTTATGATACCTGTTCTTGGTCATCATATACCCTGATGGTGGTAGTCTTTGTCTTCTCAATAGTATCCTTCGAATAGCCTACATTTTTGATCAGTTTAAGGGTGCAAATGTTCAATCAAGCACCTCCATCTACTAAGACTCTTTTAAACTTGTTCTTATGAATGATAACCTCAAGATGCAAAGCAAGGTTATGAGATGGTTGTGATGCTAGGTTTTTCCCTGAAAAGGTGAGAAGGTGATTAACGATATGTCCTACCATAGCTTGAAATTGATCAGTATCAATATCCTTGGGAACAGATGACTCTAATAAAGCTTTCTCCAAGATTTCCCTATGTGGGGGTGATATCCTTAACAACTCTAAGATTGATATATGTGTGGGGGTCTTCTTAAGTTGATCTAAGAGATTATACTTTCTGGTACTTGTTGTTGGCTGAGTAGGTTGTGCCCTAGATTGGGGTGGGACTCCTTGAATGGTGACTTTACCACGTCGTGTGGTGACTCCACACTCCACACTATGCCCTTTGATGGTGACGATAGTGATGAAACTATCACAAGAAGCAACTACATTGGAATAGGTATGTTGTACGCTTGTGTAATCCTTAGCTTTCCTAGTGTTGTTTGTTTTGTTATGATTCAACATAGGGTTCTTGTATATCTTAAGATCTCGATTCCCAGCTGGTACCTCAACAGATATAGTGTCATTCTCTATGAGGTCTTGGATATTTTTTTTGAGCCTCATGTAGTTTTCTATTTTGTGTCCATTAATCTTATGAAAGTCACAGAGGTCGTTTGCGTTGTACTATGATGGTTTTTCTTGCGGTTCTTGGTAGTTTTCAAAGTTGGGAAGTGTGATCAAATCTTACTCTACCAACTTTTTCATGATGGTTTTGATGGGTTCATATAATTGTGTGTACTTGCATTTAGGATAGTTGTTCTTATTAGGGGTTCACCTTTTCATTTCAATGTTATTGATTTGATTGTTTTGCAGGGGTGTTGTTTGCTATACAGTTGGTTGGATGTTAGCAACTTGAGTATTGTTTGGCCTAGGAGCACTTAGGACTAGTTTAGCATCTACCACACCATCGTTTGTTATGTTCTTGTTCTTAGCCCAGACACGAGGCTTGTCATTTGAACTAGTTGATGGGAGGTTGTCTTTATAAGCTTGAGTATTTCCCTGTAAGATGAGAGCTCTCTCGATGTTAAAGGCTTTAGGGACAAGCTCGTCATAAGATGTGATGCACTGAATTTTCAAGTGGAAGGAGAGATCTGTATCTAGATTTGCTATGATGATGTAGCGCCCCTCCGAATCGGTCTTTCTAGATTCTTGGCATAAGTGTTATTGGTGGTTTTGTTGATAATTATGCCTTGTTCAATTAGCTAGTTAAATTAAGTTGTGGTGTCGAGAGGAATTCAACCATTCATTGAAATTTAGAGCACACATAATTATATGGGTTTTGTTACACAAAAATGGACTATATGTGCTTTGGAACATAGTTATATTGTTATATGTTGTTTTCAAAATTAGCAATTATCTTATAATATCTGATTTTATACTGTTAGAACTGCAACTCGATCTATTCTATTTGTATGTATATAATTATATATGTATACAAATATATGAATGTAAACTTTAGTTATATTGGAAATTATTATGCAAGTAATTATTTGGAATATCGATATTAGATACGTTAAGTTGAAATTTCAATATTAAGATTTAAATATGCCATAGTATATAAATACATGAATTTAATAAGTGATATTATTTTGTAAATTAAACATAGAAATTGCATATGTAAAAAATAAATTGTATATATATATTTCATTACTAAGTAAAAATAAATAAATAGTATATATATATACACATTATTAAGTTTTATTTCTTGAAGTGAGTAAAAGTTTTTAAAAGGGATTAATATGTTGCTTAGTAATCAATTAGATAAATGATAAATAGGAATAAATGTTTATACATATATAAAATTGTTATAATAATAATAAACTGGTGCAAGAAACTAAAGTCTACACCTGCCACTTGCATGTACCCTCCACTTGCTGCAAGGAAACTCCCTCAACATACCACGTGCCCTTGTGCTTGCATCCTCTCCTTTGTATGTTCATTGCGGGGCATTCTTTCCTGCAGAAGCTGTCTTTTTGGGGTGGGGGCATTTTTTTTAAGGACGGGAAAAAGAACAGTTCGGAGGGGGGGGTCTACACTTACGCATATTGGATTTTCTCCCAGGGCATATGCCTTAAAGCCTCCATTCTTTTTGGCGCAGGCAGTAGGCATCCGGGAAATCTTGTGGAACCAGTACTCACGTGGTTGAATCTGTGCGTAATCTGGAGGTAACAAAGTAATGGGAGAAAGTGGTCTTTTTCTTTAATTAAAGGAATTAACTTAAGGAAAATTCCATAAAATGATTTATGTGTCTATTTAAAGGAATTTTTAAAATAATCCAAGCTCCCTAGTAATTTCCTTAATAAAGATAGAAAATATTAGTAAATTTAGTAAGGTTAATAAAAATGTTAATGTATCTTAATTACTAATAATTTTATAATCAAGTTAATAAAATACTAATATTTTAAGGAATCGTTTATGATTATTTAATTGTTTGATATAACTAATTTAGTCATGAACACATTAATTTTATTAACAAGTAAAAATGGGTAGTTTGTATTCAATTTTATGACATATTTAGTGTTAAATTGAAGTACCAATAATCATATATATGATTGAATTGTGTACTCTTGATAGGGATGTATTACATGTGTAATTGAATTCATATGGTGTGCCTAGCGTGCTTGTAAGCATTAGGATATAAAGGTCTATAGGCAATTGATTTGTATAACATGTTAATGGGATTGTTTAAAACTAATTTGGATTGTGTACACAATGTAGCTAGCGTGCTTGTGCACATATCAATTATTCTATATTTATGTAATGGTTTCAAATGAAATATAAATGGGTATCGTTTGTATGAGCACTAGAAGAAGTTTGGTGATGAGCTTAAGGACTTCGAGTGTCCTATATTTTTATCAGTTGTCTTGTTACTGCAAGTTTTCCTTAGAGAGGCCATTTATTGAAATTAGACATGATAGATTTATTAGAGTTATTATTTCATCTCTTTCTTAGGGTTTAATATTGTCTTGGTTCAGTTATGTGAATTTAGTATGTTTATTTGATCAAAATTTGAAGGAATGTATTATTAGATTATTTCTTATCTGTTTGTTTTCACGTTTTATCCTTTCTAGTTAAAGTCTTAATATGCTTCAATGGCTTGAAGATCCATTATGTAGTTGGTTATTTAGAATAAATATTATTATAACTACTTATGTTGATTATGTGGGTAAGGTGTGGAGTTATGTGAAATGTGAAAATAATGTATTTGTTGAATTGCTTAATTTTAGAATTGATAGTTATATGTGAGTGAAGTTGTGAGTTAGTCGAGAGCCCATCATGGATGTAGTTAGAGTGAACATTTGTGCTAAATTAAATGTTGGTTTTGTTTTGTGCTTGGTCTGTATTAAGTGGTTGTTAGCCAAAGTGTAACTGATGGGGTATCGTGTAAGGAAGATATTGAGTTTCCCCTTGGGTGCCCTACTGGCTGGTTTACTGTTGGAATGAGTGTTTGTTGTTGAATTAACTTGATTATGTTAGCTTGATTCAGATTGAAGGTCACGTTATGATATTACCTTATTTATTCCTCTCTTGTCGTTTTGTGATTGTGGAATTTAGTCCTTTGGTGGGTTCCTTGATGAGAGTCTTCCTTATTGTGTTAATTCTGATTGAGGGGACTTTATGCAATGACCTTCTTGTAGTTGTATTACATGATGGTTGGGGAACCCAAAGTGTTTGAATTACCTTCAGTGGAAGTTTGTTGTTTTTCAGTGTTTATGGCTTCCAAAGGCAATGGAGAAACTTGGTTTATGTTGATTCTTCCATGATTGGACCTTTATGATTCATTGATTCTATTTCTGATTTTGAGGTCTTGTGGGTGGTACCTCCTTTGTTCTCGTTTCAGTGATATGGAATGGGTTTGTGAGATGGTTCTTGCCTTGCATGTTGTGTGTTATGTACACCTTGATTTTATGAGAGATGAGTTACACCCCTTACATGTTTTGGTTTGGGTGTCATAGGGAGAGTGGCTCTTTATGGGGGCCGACGCACAAAGAGGCTATTAGGGTAACCCATGGAAGAGTTTCCTAAACAAGTAATAATATAATTAATGAACTAGTAGGTTTGGGTAGATAAACACTAAACAAGATTAATTATGAGCCTCACCCATACTGTTAGTGCTTTCACAGGCTAAGGATGGGATGAGAAGATCTGGTTGTTAAGATCACTACCTTGTACTCACAAAAGGTAAGTGGTCCAACATGAGTCACCCTATGGAGTGGTCGCCTTGAGATAGGCAACCTGGATAACCATAGATGGAGGTGGTACCTTGTGATAGGTTTCCTGGAAAATCCATGTAAGGCCATGTGATGACACTCTCCTACAGTACCCGTTTATTCTCCCTTGTTTGTTTGCCTCTAGGAGTGTTAATTGAATTGTTGATGTTGTTGAGGCAATTGGTTCTTGGTGTTTGTTGTTGAAGCCTCCAAGTTCTATCCTTTAGTGTTGCACAAATGCCTCATGGAAACTTGATTGATGTTAATGAAAGGTTCCCTTGATACTTATTGTTGGTTGATATTGCGATATCATTTGAAGGCTTTGGATCCTATTGTTGTTGGCACCTCTTATGGTTAATTAGTGTTGATCTATAATGTTGATATTTGATATTGTTGGAATTTTCATTATTTTGTTGTGGCTATGTGATGACATTGATTATGGTTTGTTATCTTATGTTGTCATTATCCTAGTTATGACTTATGGTTTGCTTTTGGTTTGTTTAACTAGTTTGGTTGAGGAATGGGGATCTTTCTTGTCAACTCCTAGCACGGGGGGTGGACCTTCGAGTCCACGTGGTTAGGTGGAACGTGCTATGCACCCCATTGGGTCCCCAACAGAGGATCGAGATGTTTAGATATGCGCCTCTTGTGGGGACTCTAGAATTGTACCGAGATGGAACCAACATTGTTATTTGTATTCACCTTTTCAGTTGTATTATTCTAACTCATTGTATTATTTCTGTTCATGTTGGGGAACACATCTATATTACTGTAACTCTTACGATGCAACTTTTATTATTACCATTGTAATGAATGTAACCAACAACCTTAATTTATGATCTCTGATGGATGCTTATCAAGCTTGAAATGTATATTGATGCTTGGTATTATTATGAGTTATCGTTTCATCGTGTGTGAATTCTTAATGGGGTTGTATCTGTGGAAATATTTATAATTATGTTTATAGATGTGATAGATGGTTTTACTTATATTCTAATATGGATGTTTGAACGCCGTTAGTAATACCAAATAATGGTTAAATGGAATCCTTGTAGTTAGTTAAACATTGTCTTGGTATGGGTTACGTTTGTAATGTTGTCACGTGTACCCCAGAGGATGTGGTATATGATGTATATGTTTCACTACAATGTATGTGATGTTTGTTCATGTCCATTCTTTGTCATATCTCTCTTTCAAAAAAAAAATTATTGTGCTTTTATTGTAAGTCTCTTGTTGTCCTTTGGGGTTCGCACGACGGGGTGTTACAGATGATTCCCACTTGTTGTTCATTGGGAAGAGGCCACTTGCTTTTACTAGCTCTTTGTCTCCACCATTGTAAGAAATTAGCGAAAGTTTCCTCTTTGTTTTGTCTAAGAGTGTATAATTCCTCTAGATTGACATCCATGTTAAGATTGAAGGAGAAGTGATCGATGAATTTATTAGTAATTTGTTGAAGGTTTTGATACTGGGAGGTAGATGAGAAAACCAATCCATAGCAGGACCTGTTAAACTTTGAGGGAAGAGGCGCGTTAAACATGAGCCATTGTAGGCCACCTCCATACACATGATGTTAAATTCTTTGATATGGTCCATAGGACTTCCTCTCCCTTTTTATTTATCAAATTTGGGGATTTCAAAACTAGGAGGGAATGGTACCATTGTGATATTTTGATCAAATGGATAGGGACATAGATTATGTGTATGTGGTTTCTTTGCCTTGCCTGTGTGAAGGTCCTATATTTCTTGTGATAGTGCCTTAAATTGTGATGCTAGATCGTCTTGCGGGTTTGGTGGAGGAACACATGGTGGGATGATGGATGTGTTGTATGCATGATTCTAATACGATGATGTGTTTTATGGGGTGTATGGTGGTGTGATATTTTATGAAGGTGATTGAGGGATTGATGTGTATGTTCCTAACACGTTTGTATTGACAATGTTTAGTTGAGGATTATAGTAGGAACTTTGTTGTTGCTGTTGTTGTTGGGCATACTACTAAGCTAGTAAGGCTTGTTGTTGAGATTGTTATTGTTGTTGTGTCGCTAGTGCTTGTTGTTGGACTTGATGTTGTTGTTGTGCTACTAAAGCTGCTTGATGAGCTTGATGTTGTTGTTGTGCTACTAGGACTGCTTGTTGTTGTTCCTGTTGTTGTTGTGCTGCTAGGGCTACTTGTTGTTGTTGTTGGATGGCTTGCTATTGTTGTGCTGCTAGGATTGCTTATTGTTGTTTTCGTTGTTGTAAGGCTTGTTGATATGCTTGTTGTGCTTACTGTAAGGCCAAGGAATGTGCTTGTAATGTAGGATCAGGTGGTTGGGACATCTATGATGGATTGGGGATGTTGATGTTTTAAATGGGTAGCGGATTGCTTATGAGAGGTGGAGGATTCCCTTGGTTTAACATTCCTTGTAAGATAGTGGATTGAGGTAGAGGAATATAAAATATCATTTTACTGTGCATGGTAAAGGGGAGTGTGGAAAAAGATGAGAATGGTGCCATTAGATTGTGTGATGGAAATGACACACTGGGACCTTGAGTCCATTGATTAAAAAGGTTTACTTGTCCCATGTCTTGAGGATTCCCTTGTGTGAGGGATGTAGTTAATGTATTACCTATATTGACAGGATTTGTCACCAAGGGATTGCTTTGGGATGAGTTGATAATGGGTGGGACAAATGTGTTTTGTGAAACTAATGGTATAGATGAACCAATTGGAGGATTGGATGAAGATGTCCCTATCTACATTATAGGTTGATTCTATGGTTTGGTACTGATATGCCCTTGTGTGCTATTTTGAGATATTGGATCCACACTGCTTTGTGTGATGGTAGGCACACTTGTGGTACTCATGGATATGGATGAAAAGGGATGTCCTCGATATGTGGAAGTTGTTGTGGAATAATGAAGGTGAAGAGGCGTGTATGTTTTTTTAGGATCCCTAGGAACAGGAGGAGCACCAAAGGTAAATGTCTAAGTGGCCGTCTGAGATGGAGGATTGGTTTCAAGTGTACCCACAAGTGTGCTGCTTTCAAATGAAAGAGCATCACCAAAGTCTTTAGCAAGGCTTGTTGCAATACTGGGAATTTAGGTTTGATGTAGCCCTAGTGATGGAGTTGCGGAGCTCTGTACCAAATTCTGTGCCAAAAATGATGGAGAGATAGGGGCTACACTTTCAAAGGCTTGGCATTCCATGAGTTCTTCTCTAGTGAGTTTGAATGGATTGTTTGTGATATCTTCTATTTCATATGGCCCTGATGGTGATAAAGGTTGTTGTGATGGGGTAACTTGACTTCTTAGATCAAATTCTAAAGGATTTGGATCACTTGAGGTAAATGTAAGTTTTTTTTTCTCCATGACTCTCTTGTGTTGTGATATTGTCTTTACCATAAATTTTGTGTCACCCTTGGGAGAGTTGTGTTTTGTTTTGTAATGTTTGAACTCTCTAGTTGACTCAAATCTAGGTAAAAGGGACACTCTAAGTCTTTTTGGAGAAATGATGATAATGGGGGATGAAAAGATGGGTGATGTGAAGAGTGATCTTTGTAAACATTTTGGGACAACACTTTTGACTTAAGTTTGATGTTTTGATGTTGGGATAAAGGATGTTGAGGAACTTGTTAATCTTTAGGGTAGACTCCTGACCTTCATGATGAACTAGTTTAAAGATGATAACAATCTTGTCTAAATGCATGGAAAAGGATACATTTCACATAAAAATTAGGCAAGTTAGGGGTTGGTTTGATAGATGTTTTTAAGTAAAAAAGTGTTGGTGTATTCGAAACTTTTGCATAGTTTGGTGGAGTGAAGGATGAAATTTGATGGAGGGGTGGATGAAATATTTTGATCCAATTTTGACCTAAAGTGAACCTTTGTTTGACAAGACCAAGGTAGTGAGAATAATGCTAGACCTCTAAAGTTTTCAAATCCAAAAGACTAATGTTGGCCTAAATGAGGGGATAGATGTGGGTATGTAAATCTATTTGGTTCCTCCTAGATCCAGCATAATAGTTTCTTAACAAGAGGTTGCGATTGCGATAAAGTATTAAGGCCCACTTCCTACTAAACTTGGAATTATGATACCTATGTCTGTAATGGTGAGATGTAGATCTTCCCCTATGCATTTTGATTGTGTAATAGATCATGTGAGAAATTGGAAACGTTGGAAAAGACCAGGATTCTAACAATAATAGAAGGAATACATGTTTGGATTGTTTCTTGAAGCACATTTGTAGAAGTTATACAGGTCAATCTTGTTCTAGTTTCATGAAGTGCCCAAAGGTGTTGTTTGAAAGCTTTTGGACTAAGATGCCTAAGTTTGAAATAACAACCAGTAGACCTTACTTTAGGGATCCTAACTTTGCGTGAGATCCTTTAGAAAAATTCAATTCTATGGAAGAAAGGAAGATATTTATTGCCACATGGGTGGTGGTAATATGGACCTTCTAGCCTCAAAATTAGATTGTTCCTCTTCTTCGTCCAAGAGTGTTGCTACATTTCTCCACTTGGTAGGTGTTTATTTTGTTTCAAAAGTGAATCTTCTCAAACTACTAATGAGATTGGTTTGTTCTCCTTTAATGAGTTCAAAGTTTGGTTGAATGATAGCACCTAGAAGATCAAGTTGTTCAACAGGAGCAATCGGTCTCCAAATAGTCATGTGGGGTTCAATTGTCAATTTATCTTGCTTAAGTGAATTTACTTTACCACAAACACTTGTCTTGATTAAGTTTTCAAACTAAATGTTTATGTCCAAGACATCATAACTTTCACAATGTCCATTTTGTGAGAATCATGAGGTTGAAGCCATAATTACCTATGTTATCTTTGGAAAATATGGATTTGAGATATAAGTCAAGATATTTAGAAATCTCTAAGGATTGAAATCCTTAGGACAAGTAGTAATATCAAGGCTAATTCAAGAGGTATCCATATTTTAGCCAAAGTAACATTTGAAATTTTGAGGAAGGTAGTGAATGTTTTTGTAACATTTTGAAATCAAGCAATGTATCAAACTGACTCTCAATCATTTATAATCCTAGGTTTGAAATGGCTATTCCTGTTGAATCCCCACTTAGATTTCTCCAAACACTAAGACATTGTGAATAGCTGGATATTTGGTGACATTGGCTCCCCTCCACGACACACTTCTCAGGACCACCAAATCTCAAAATCCTGAAGATCCTAAGATCTTAAGGATTTTTCTGTTTCAACAATGAATAGTACAAATGTGGGGCAACTTCAGAACGACCGTTCTTGTACCAACAAGTATTAAGGATTTTGGATTCTAAAAAATGGTTCGTAGTAAGGGCTTTTGGTTAAAGGAATACTATGATAAACTCCCTCAAGAGGTCTCCCAACCCTTAGAACAAAGATTTTCACATCATAAAGATACTAGGGGAGAGTTATCATGTACTACTTCTTGTTGATCGCAATTTTCATTGCAACCACATATTTATATAGCGGTTTTGGAAGATATTGCCTTTAGCTCGTTATTGCTTAGGTCATTCCCTCCTTTCGAAGTGGGGAGGCAGGCCCTCTAAAGATAAAAAAAATAGTAAGGAAGTACATTTGTAGTTCGATCATCCTAGTTTGTGTGAAACAAGGACACCTTTTTCATGAGGGGTTCATTTTTAATCCGAAATGAAAGATGTAGGTGATTTTGCAAAGTGTTAATGAATGTTTTTGTTTCTCAAGATCATTGAGTGGCATGAGAGAATTGCATACACATCCAATAACAATGTTGTAAATAAAAACACAACAAACACTCATAAATTTTAACACCTCAAAGCAATGAAGAGTTCATTTTAAGCACCAAATGAAATGTTAAGTTGCCTTGTTCAATTTTAAACCCAAAAGAAGATGATGAAATGAGGGTTCAATTTTAGTCCTAGTTGTGCATTCGTTTTAAACCCAAATGAAATTTAGTGAGTCCTAGAGTAGAAAGTATAAAAAACATAAGAACTTGGGCTATAATTGCCCCAAAGAGTCAAATGCTTGTTACAATCATAAAATCTTAAGAAGAGGATGATTTCTTCACTTTAGCTCCATGTCATCCAACCTACAAAACCCTGTTAGTCTAACAACCAAAACAATGTTAGAAGTGTGTTAATATTCTGATAAATTGAGAAAATTTAAGCACATGTTGAAAAAATGATTGTAAAACTTCTTACCCAAATTGGGTGTCGCTTATTGAGATAGCATCACTTTGGTGAAAATGAGCATCGCTCTACTGAAAGAATAGAGAGCATGACAGCGTCACAATTTTGGCAAGCATCACTGTTTGAAAAATCTTTGATACCTCTATATTATATTAGTGTCACCATATTTAAATCAGCGCTAGTGCATTTAAACGTTGTTGTAGTTTGAAATGGCGATAGTGTCACTATATGGCAATGCCCTGCAAAGTGCGTCGTTGTAATTGATTTGGGCTTCGCCATTTCCTACAAAAAGAAAAACAAACATAATTTGAGATAGAAACTGGTTAAATTATTAGTTGGTCCTCCTTCTAGTGCCAGAATGTTGACCGAGGATACTAGTATGGGCCGATTACGCTTGATCCATGATGAATCATAGCATAATGTAGCCACTAATACTCAATCTTCAAACAAGATCATTGAAAGTAAATATAAACTAAACATTTAGTGAAATGAAGCATTCTAAATATAAAACATTGAAATATCTATTCTACCCCATTTGAAACTTATCCTGTTTTGGAATTGGTGTAGTGTTGATGTGAAAAAAAGACCCTTTTCCAATCTTGTGATCAGTGAGCTTGTTTCAATCAATTCTATTGAAGAGAATTGATGAAACTGTTGTGATAAATGGATGAAAAAATGATTTATGCTAAAATTAACATGATTTTATGCTAAAAATGATCTAAGTATGAAAAATTTAAGCTAATCTAAGTGATATTCAAGCTAAAAAATTCAAACCCTAATTTATAAACAAGCTAAGATGGATGCATGGAAGCCATTAATGGATGACAAAAACTAATATGCAACAAAAAATGAACTAAAATATGCTAAATGTGAGCAAAGTGTGAGTAAATTCAACAACATAAGTTTGCAATTGAAAGATTGATCCATTTGTCTCCAAATAGTGTTCTATTTATAGGAGAGAAAATGAGAAATAAAAGGCTGAGAGTGAAAAGATCAATCAACAGTCAAGGATGGAGGAAATAGGAGACATGGATCATGGATTCTCATCAACGGGTGAGAATGCAAGATGAGATTTAATCAAGCATTCCCATTTATTCCAAACAAACACACTTTTTACCTGCACACACAGGTCACAAAGTGACTTGCCCAAGAGGTCACAAGTTTAGCTTGCTCAAGAAGCCAAGTGAGAATATCCCTTTTTCAATTGGTTTGAGGAAAGAGAATATTCTTTGGAATATTCATGGGTAAGGAAATAAATATTTTGCTAATTAAAACAAAGTTTAATTGTGCAAAGGGGAGGGAATTTTCCTATTTTGGAGGAAAATTAGATTAATTGTTAATTAAACAAGGTTTAATCATACAATTAGGGGTTTTGAAGGAATAAAGTGATTTTCATTAAATTAAATGATTTAATGAAAGGGGGAAAGGTGAAATGATATTTAATTAAATAACTTAGGGTTATTTAATTAAATAAGATGACTTAGGAAATTAAATTAAATACTTTGATTTATTTAATTTAATGATATGAAATGTTAGCGTGAAAAGGGTGAATTAACCCGATTAAATGTGTTAGGTTAATAAATGAAAATGATGCAATTAATTAATTAGCTAGGCTAATTCAATTAATTAAGCGAAAAGAGGATGGATTTCGAGAGGAAATGGTGTTAGTATACCCGTTTCAAGTGTATGATATCATTCAGGACATTTTTCAGTGTCTACAGATGCCCTTAGATACGAGTATGCAAATGGTAGCCTATGTCTATGATAGCAAAATATTGAAGTAGTTGTCTCACTAATAACATGTATTTGTGCATGAACTCGATAGATGGAAATGACAATGACAAGAACCTTTTATAGAAAGCCAAATGTCAATGAAAGGCTAAAATTAAATGATGTTAATCAATGGCCAAGATAATGAAAGTTGATAGGGTTAGGGAAAAGACAATAAATGAATGGTTGAGATTGAATAAAATAATTCAAACAAGGGTTGAAAACAAGGGTTGAAATTAAATGGGACAAGAAGAAAGGATGAGAGTGATAGAGAGAAAAAACGTGAAAAAGAGGAAACTAAATAATTCTAAAAATTATTTAGTTTGAAAGGGAAAGTGAATAATTAAATAATGAAAACATTATTTAATCATAGAAGAAAAAGACAAGTTGAGTTTTTAATTAAATAGTAATTTAATTCAAAAAGTGGGAGAAAAAAACAAATTACTAAATATTTAAAATAATTATTTAACAGTGGAGGGAAAAGCTGACTTTTTAAATAAATAAAGATTTAATTCAAAAGTGGGGGAAAATGACAAATTAGTAAGTCATTAAATAAATAAAATTCATTTAATTTATGGAAGAAGAGGATAATGAATAATTAAATAGTTGAAATAATTATTTAATTAGAGTAGAAAGTGACAATCAATTAAATAAATAAAAAAATATTTAATTAAGAAGAAAAGAAACCATTAGTGATGTAATTAAAAAAATAAAATTTATTTAATTAATCAAAGAGAGGAAATAAAATAAAAGAAATGAATTAACTAAATAATTAAAATTATTTAATTAATAGAGGAATATGAATTTAGACAATAATCAAATAATTAAAATTATTTAATTATTAAGGAAGAAAGGGGATTGACAAAGAAAAATAGTGTTCATAGGTGAAGGATAATTTTTAGTGTCTACAAGTGGTAGTATAGATAATTTAGTTTCAGAGGAGATGGTGACCAACTTGAATTTGAAAAGATTGAAACATCCAAACCCTTATAGGATAGCATGGATTCAAGATGAGCATAAGATATTGGTAAATAAACAATGTTTGGTGAAATTTCATATTGGATCATATAGAGATGAAGTATTGTGGGATATTATGCCTATAGATGCATGTCATTTACTATTAGGAAAACCATGGAAATATGATAAGAAAGAAATTCATGATGGAAGAAGGAATACTTATACTATGACATTAAATGGAAAGAGAATCAAGTTGATACCTTTGGAGGAAGAGGAGAAGACTGAATCTTGTGGCACTGTTGAACTATGTTTAGTAGATGGAAGAAAATTTCTTGATGTTTTGAGACATGAGAATATGTTTTTTGCATTGATTCCAAAGAAAGGGGGTAGTCCAAAGATAGCAAGAGACAAATATCCACCATAGATAGAAGTTGTAGAACTGCTAACAAAATATGAAGGCATCATGTTAGAGAACATACCAAATGATTTACCACCAGTCCGAAGTATTAGTCATCATATAGATCTTATATCGGGAGCAAGTTTTCCAAACAAAGCAGCACATAGAATAACACTAGAAAAGAATGCAGAGTTGAATTGATAGATAAAAGAATTGTTAAGGACATGATTGGTTAGAGAAAGTTTGACTGTTTGAGCCTATGTGCGGTACCTGTTGTACTTACACCAAAGAAAGATGGAGAGTGGAGAATGTGTACAGATTCAAGAGAAATCAATAAAATCACTATCAAGTATAGATTTCCATTGCCAAGGATGGATGACATTATGGACTGTTTGAGTGGAGCAAAGTATTTAACAAAGATTGATCTCAAGAGTGGATATCACCAGATCAGAATCAGACAAGGAAATGAATGGAAGACTGCATTTAAGACTAATGAAGGATTGTATGAGTGGTTAGTGATTCCTTTTGGATTAACGAATGTGCCAAGCACTTTCATGAGATTGATGAATGAAGTATTGAAGAAATTATTGGGTAAGTTTGTCATTATTTACTTGGATGATATTATGATTTTTAGTAAGACTAGAGAAGAACATTTGTGGCACATCCAAAAAGTATTATAGAGGTTAAGAGAAGAGAAGTTGCTAATTAATGTCAAGAAGTGTATTTTCATAAAGATAGAGTTGGTATACTTGGGATTTGTCATTTCTGCTAAAGGATTGAAGATGGATCTAGAGAAAGAGAAATTGTTGAGTGGCCTACACCGATAAGCATTGGAGAAGTCAAATAATTCCATGGACTATCTAGTTTCTATCAAAAGTTTATTAGAAGTTTCTCTAGTGTTTGTAACCCCATGATGAGACAATGAGAGGAGATAAGAAGGACTTTAAGTGGACATCTGGAGCATAAAAGAGTTTTGAATTATTGAAGAAAAAGGTGACAGAGCAGCCAGTATTAGCATTACCAAATTTTGAAAAATTATTTCAAGTTGATTGTGATGCAAGTGGAAATGCAATTAGAGTAGTGTTGAGTCAAGAAGGAAGACCTATAGCTTATTTCAGCAAGAATTTAAATACTCAGTTTATGATCAGGAATTCTATGCCATAATTCAAGCCTTGAAGAAGTGGAGACATTATTTGTTACCTAAGGAGTTTGTGTTGTATACAAATCATCAAGCTTGGTAGTATTTTAATAGTCAAGGAAAGCCGAATCAAATACATTTGAGATGGGTTGAGTTCTTGCAGAGTTATACATTTGTGTTGAAGCATAGGAGTGGCAAGTCAAACAGAGTTGTAGATGCATTAAGTAGGAGGAGTTTCCTGATAGAGATGAGAGTGCAAGTATTGGGATTTGAGGAATTGAAGCACATGCATGAAAATGATGTAGATTTTAGTGAAGCATGGAGAGCATGTAAGGAACTAGTAGTGACAAACTAGAGCCAATGGTTGGATTATTTCATTCAAGAAGGTATGTTATTCAAAAGAAATTAGTTGTGTATACCAAGGAGTTCAATGAGGAAGAATTTGATCAAGGAAAAGCATAGTGGAGG
Source organism: Sequoia sempervirens (assembly GCA_007258455.2). NCBI lineage: Eukaryota > Viridiplantae > Streptophyta > Pinopsida > Cupressales > Cupressaceae > Sequoia > Sequoia sempervirens. The sequence goes on from VDFB02000003.1 coordinate 7,500,606, forward strand.
ATTAGTAGGACATTTTGGAGTGGATAAGATAGTAGCTTTGGTGAATGAACATTAATTTTGGCCACGTATATATAAGGATGTGAGGAAGTACATTCAAAGTTGCAAAATTTGTCAAGTTGCCAAAGGGAGTAGTCAGAATACTGGATTGTACAAGCCTTTGATAGTACCAGAGAGACCTTGGGAAGATTTAAGCATGGATTTCATTTTGGGATTACCAAGAACACAAAGAGGTTATGATTCTATTATGGTAGTAGTGGATATATTCTCTAAAATGACACATTTTATTCCTTGCAAGAAGACTAATGATGTGCATGTTGCTGAATTTATTTTCAAGGAGATTGTGATATTGCATGGATTACCTAGGAGTATTGTTTTAGACAAAGACACCAAATTCATTGGATACTTTTGGAAGAAATTATGGACGAACATGAAGATAGATTTGAAGTTTATTTCAACATATCACCCACAGACAAATGGACAAATGGAGGTAGTGAACAAAAGTTTGAGTAACTTGTTGAGATGTTTGGTTGGAGATAAGGCAAGAAGTTGGGATATAGTTTTACCATAAGTAGAGTTTTCATACAATAATTTAGTAAATCAGAGCATAGGGAAGATACTATTGCAGATTGTTACCGGAGTAAATCCTAGAGGAGTTGCAAAGTTAAGGGACATCAATATGGAGAGTAAAAGGAGTGTGAAAGTAGAGGAGTTTTCAAATTTCATGGAGACATTGTGTAATCAGGTTTGGACGCATTTGGAAGATATGAATGGTAAATATAAGGAGAAGGTAGATGAGAAGCAAAGACATAAGGAATTTTTTACTGGAGATGTGATGGTATATTTGAGGAAGGAGATATTTCCAGTTGGTACATACAATAAGTTGAAGATGAGGAAGTTTGTACCATGTAAGATTCTAAGGAAGTTTGATTCTACAAATGAATTTAAAGTGGAGTTACTGGAGACATTGGGTAGATCACTTATCTTTAATGTTGCAGACGTATGTGAATTTCATGAAGGATAGTTGAGTGGTAGTAATGATGAAGTAGATTTTAAAGATTAGTTACCACATCAAGAACCAAAGGAGATTGAGTAGATTTTGGATACAAGAATCAAAAAGACCACTAGGAACAAGCAATACAAAGAATATCTTGTGAAGTGGAAGGGTAGACCGGTGGAGGATTCATCATGGATTTCTCAAGCTGAGGTGGACCATTTTGGTTTACCTCTTAGCCCTGGAAAGTGAGGGACTCATTTTTCTTTCAACCTAGGGTGTATGATGCAAGAACATCCTTGGTTGTAAAGCAATCCTGTATCAACCAAAAATAGTTATTTTCTTGCATTGCATTTAGTATAAATTTTAGTAGTTCATTTTTCATTTTACCACATCATTATTTCTCAGCTTATGGAGCATGATATAACACCTACACATCAACATCTATCACATATCCAAATTTCACATCATTTGCATTTGTCTATAGGAAGTTATCACTCTTAGAATTTCACTATGTTACTAGTCAGAGCATTTGGGGCCGACCTAGTCCATATTTCTTGGTGTGGACCTATTCCAAATTGTGTGGAGCTTAATGGGACATCATACACACATCTTGGGTTCATTGGGACCTATCTTGGAGACTCACAAGTTACTTCTTTTCGTGTGGAGTTATCTTTCCATATTTTGGGGTTGACCTTCATGTATGATCATTCTTTGGGATATTAACCCTTATGGCCGATGAAAACCTATATTGGAGCTTGAGAAGCATATCTATAAGAATTTTAATTCATTGTAGATCATAAAGTAGTTATAGGATACGATTCAAACTCATTACATTTTCGCATAAACCCTTCGAGGGCATGTAATAAGGCTTGTTGACCAGTTGTATTGTTGGAAGCCCTTGTGGTAGGTCTATGAGCCCTAGATATTTTCCCTTGAGGCCTATTTTGCATGTAAGATTATCAATTCAATGAGATTTCATGTTCTCATATCAAATTGTTGTATTATTTCTATTGTGTTGACTCATTGCTGCATGGTTCGAACTGTTCCTTCTAGAACCATCCTACCATGACTGTATGACTAGTGGGCTTGGAAATAAGTACTAGATTGGACAACCATTCTAGGTAATCAATTGGTCTTATGAAACCAATGTCCAAAAGTTTTTTTAGCTCAACTTTGATAAGTAGTATGATTTGTGAATGCATCTTATCTAGAGTTTTTGTTTAATTAGTTTTGCCTTTGGATATATTGTCAAGTGATGGAAAACTAATGTTGTGTCTAATCTAGGCATGTTAGCATAAGACCAAGTAAATTTGAATTTTTTTCCCTCTAGGAATGATGCAATTTTTTTTCTCATTAGGATCCAAAGATCTTGCATAGAATGTGATCTTAGGAGTGTTGGCGGTTCCAACATTGATTTTCTTTGTCTTTTACTAGTACTGTTTATTTCTCTTGATGCTTAGAGATACTAGGGAGGTGAAATCCTTCATCCTTAGGTGATTCAAAGACGTTTTCATCCTTGGATACATTCTTTATTTTGACTTTTTCATGATTCAGAAGCACCACATTGTGGTTTTCACTAGGGGATCTATTTTTTATTTTTATATTTTCACTTTTGCAACTAAAGGATCCTAGTTTCCTCCCAAATTATTATTCCACATCAAGCTCTATATAAAACCTTTCTTTGTGATCTATAGGAGGTATTCCATCTCCAAGGACCATAAACTCGCTAATAGCATCATCATTTTCGAATGTCCAAAATTGGTTCTTCTTGTTGGTCCCAATCAATGAGTTGAGGGAAGATGAGTTGAAGTTCATTATCTTGTGAAGGTGAGGTAAATGATAAGGTCATAATGGTATTGATGGATGTGTTCTAAAATAGGTCAATGATGCACATGGAAGAGTCCTTAATGGTATCATTGTTAGAAGTACTAACCACGAGAGAAACTCCAACTACCTCACTAGGGATACTCTCAATGTTAGGGGTAGCATTACCTAGTGAACCATATCCAAGCCCTCGATATTTTTATCGTTTCTCTAGAATAATGGGTTCTTTTATTTCTTGTTGATGTAGACCAAGGTTTCCATGGCCTATGAATCCCATGTTCTTAATGATTTTGAAACCTTTGCTATTTTGATCCATTGGTATCTAGTATCTTGTTCTTTCTCATCTTGGTACAACCATTTGGAGATATATTCCTCTATGATGTCTTTGTTGAGTTCTCCCCACTTGGAGAAAAAATTAGGCTCAAATTTGATATTAGAAGACATTTTGGCTATGTGTTGTGGTTTTCCATATGTCTTAGGAGAAGATGAAAGTTCTCCTACATAAAAAGGACTGTCTAAGATCATAATCTCCAAAACCATTGTCTTGTACTTGAACCTTGATTTATAGAAGGGGTTTGTGAATGGTGGATGATGGGGCTAATGTTGATGGGTCAATGTGAAATTTTGAATATGAGGCAATATCATTATTAGGAACTTGAGGTAATTTTTTATATTTTTCTTCCAAACTCTTACAATAATGGAAATATTGAGGGTCCCCATAAATGGTGACTTCAATTTAACTATAAGAAAATTTGATGCATTGATGATAGGTGGAAGGGATTACCTACATGACATGTATCCATGGGCATCCTAGGAGGATGTTGTATGATAAATCAAGGTCCAAGACTTGACACATTGTTTCTGTAATAGTTGAACCAACTTGAATAGGAAGTTTGATAGTTCCTTCTAATTCACATACATTGTCATCATATGCTTTAATGGTAATTCCCTTTTGTTTCTCAATAAAATCCTTAGAGTATCCCAATTTTTTGATAAGTTTCAAATTATAATTGTTCAAGCCCACTCCACCATCTATCGAGAATCTTTTGATTTTATGTTTGTGGACAAAGACTTCTAGATGTAAGGAATGATTATGATATGTATTGGAAGGGAGATCTTTTTCAATAAATACTAGATGTTGAGTAGATGTGATATGTCCTATTGTGGCCTGAAGTTGATCAATATCTATGTCAATAGGAACAAATGATTTTAGACATGCCTTGTCTAAGACTTTTTTATACACGGGAGATATCCTAAGAAGCTCTAAAATAAATATTTGAGTTGAGTCTTCTTAAGATGATCTATTATATTGTAATTAGTTGGTAACACCTCGGTTAAGCTTTTAGATTGTGGTGGAGGTCCTTGAATGGTGACTTTCCATTTTCATGTGGTGACTCCACACTTAGTATTTTTACTAGGTATAGTGATAATGAGAATGCGATTGTTTGAATCTTAAATATGTCTTACTATGTTATCATAGGAGTCATTAACTCTGTTATAATCCTTTGCTTTACCCAAGTCATTTCCTTTACCATGGTATGAGATTGGATCCTTGTAAATTCCTAGATCATTATTTCTAGATGCTCGAAGACTTTATTCAATGTTTACTTCTCCTTGAACATTGAGGTCTTGTATAAGGTTCTTGAGTCTCATGCAATTTGGTGTTTTGTGATCCTTTGTCCTATGATATTCACAATAATCATTATCATTATATCATGAGGTTTAAATTGAGGTTCATCATAGTTTCTAAGCTTTGGAAGCTTGACAAGATTGGTTTGAATTAACTTGTTCAAAACTGACTCAATTGGCTCCCCCAAGGGAGTGTATTTACGTCTAGTGGTGTTGTTGGGTCTTAGTGGTCCCTTTGGAGGATTCACATTTTGATTGTTTTTCTAATTGTTAGGTGGGGGTTGCATGTTTTGTACAAACTTTACATCCATGACAAGTCATTTTTGGTAAAAAAATTATTCATAGCCCATACGTGAGGCTTGTCATTAGAGTTTGGTGTATAATCCTTGTTATCTTTGTAGATTTTGATAAGTCCCTTCTAAGAAATAAGAGCCTTCTCAATGGTGATCCCTTTTTCTATGATTTCTTCAAAGGTGTTGGCATATTGTATAGTTAAGTGAAAGTTGATTTATGTGTTAAGATTTTGGACAAAGATATTCACAAGTTGTTTTTTAGGAATAGGCCATTTGCATTTACTAGCCTTGTGTCTCCAACATTATAGAAATGAAGCAAATGTTTTGTTGAATGCACAAGATAACTGAGAGGGGGGTGAATCATTTGTACATTAAAACATCAAAACCCTCATTAAAATTTAGATCCACATCAACTTTATTAGCCTTGAAGCTATTAGAATGATTTAGCATGAAACCAAATAATAAAAAATGAAACACATCAACACCATGCACAATAGAACACCAGATTTACGTAGAAAACCCAAGAAGGGAAAATAATGATGAGGATTATATCACAATATAAAGTAATTAAAACACCAAATACAATAGCCTCACTACCCAAAATAAAGAAGGGCTCACTGCCAAATTACAAAAAAGAAGAAAAGAAGATTGTTACAATGAGAAATCCATCTCAATACAACATAAAAGTCTACCACAACATCACCAAAAAATTCACAACATTTCTAAAGGTTGTAGACAATTTCATCTCACCACTTCCGGTGGTCTAACTCATTAAAGCTCACACTGCACTTCACAACTCTACAATTCACATCACACTCACTACACACAGATCCTCCATCAACACAACACTTATTTATACCTTCTTCAACCTTGAAAGCAGCCTCCAAGGTTGGATATGCACATTAGTTGTGCAAATTTAAATTATGTTGGCACCAAAGCATTCCCGCGGTGGAAAGGAATGAAGGAAAACCACATCACACCTTAAATCACACCTAAATCCACTCATACATTCCATGCCACACATCCACAAACACCAAAGAAAATTCACAATTAGTGTAAACACCCAAGGTCGACTGAACCTGTGTAAATGCCATTAAATAATTAAGTACATACTTCCTTTAATCTTGAGATAACTCTCAAAAAAAAAATATCACTTGAACACAATCTAGAATATTCCACAAGCACCCTAAAATCAAACAAATTCTTTTACAACAACTTTCACCTGAAGAACAAACTCATCATGTACACCTAGTGAACCTTTTGCATACTGTAACTCTCGAAACTAACTTGTGGAGCATCAAACCATGAAAAACTTCAACCAAAGATAGATATGAACCTTATCAACACATTTCCAAAACCACAAGATCAAAAACTAAATTGTGGAGAAATGCAAAGTAAAATCGTTTCTCCCAGACACCACTGTAATGCACAGTTCACACACTGGTGAAAACAAATTTCTTTGAACAATGATCCAAAACAAAAAAAATGGATATAACACGTATGAACACCTTTGATCAACATATCTGAATTGCACAAGAAAATATTCAACACAGAAGAAATGTAGAGCAAAACCAAAACACCACTATAGATGCTAGAACACCTCTAAGACACTCTATTTCCTCTTTTATTCAAATTTTCTCAAAAACACTTGGAAACCAAACACCACAAACACATTCTCATCATATATAACACTAGAGGTTGACACCAATAACATTTACTAATGAAAAAATAATGAAACTAATGAAAGCATCATCACAAATTCTCAACCATCAATAGACTTCCAATAATAACCAATAGTATGAAATAGTTGACATTAATGAAAACACAAACATAAGCCTGTTGACAAAAATGCCAACACCAACTACTCATACTTGCAACATTTTTCTCCTTGATTTTTGTTTTGTGCTACATAAATTGGTCATGGTAACTTCATCTTCTATGTTGTATGTGAAATGACTAGCAAAATTTTCCACAAGTTTGTGGAATGTTTTGATACCATGTGGTAAATGGGAGAACCATTATATTTATTATCCTCCTAAAATTCTAGGAAAGAGGCACATTAAGTATGTGTCATTGGTTGAAACCTCTAGACATGCTATGCAAAATTCTTGTATATGTTCTCATGGATCACCTCTTCCCTTATATTTGTCAAATTTAGGCATTTCAAATTCCTGAGGAAAAGGTATCATAGCTATATTTCTATCAAACGGATATGGAAAATTTTTAGGTCAAGAGTATAGATTTTCTTTGTTTGTATTGGTTTCATATTAGTAATATTTTGGTTCATGTTTTGAATTTGCAATGCCAAGTCATCATGTTGGTTATTTTTTGGTTGGTTAGATGGAGTGGAAATTTGGTGTTGAGGGATGGATGAAGAATTGTATGACAAATTTTGATTTTTTGGGATGCTTTGATGGATGTTGTATGAGTTATATGGGATGTTTTGGTGTTAGGAATTTCTTTGTTGTTGAGGTATGTTTTTTCCTTGAATAGTGTTGTATGGATTATATGAGCTGTTTTGATTTTGTGGGATGAATTATTTTTAAAATGACTTGTTTTTGTGGAATGAATTGTTGTTGATGTGTGTTTTGAGGGATATTATGTGGATAGTTTTGAGTTTGAGTGACATGTGTTTGTGTAGGTATAGTGAATGGAATTGATTGAGATTGTTGTTATGGAATGAATTGTTGTTGGGGGATACTTGTGTTTGTGGATATGTTATATGTGAGAGTTTGTGAAGGATGTGGTATGTTGGATGTGGAATCTTATTTTGCAACGGTAACTGATGGAATTTGTTAAATGGGAGGTTGAAATGAATTGTTGGGATTATATGTGCTCCTTGTTATGTTGGGCACTTGTGTAGCATATGAAATATTAGGAGGCACATAAGGTGTGGAAATTTGGGACATGAAAGGATTGTTTGTGTAGTTTTTAATGATTTATGATGATGAATGAGGAATGTTGGTGTTTGGAGGATTTGGTACATGTGTGTTTGTTTTATTGGACATGTATTGGATGAATGAGGAATTTTTGTGGTTGGTGGATTTGGGATGTGTGATATTGTTTGATCAACCATATTTGGGTTTTGATATAACAAATTTATGAATTATTAAAAAAATGGTATTTAATCCGTGTTGTATGATGGTATAGTTGTTTGACTAAGTATGCTTGGGACTGAAGGTTGTGGTATTGGTTCATTAATAGCTTGAACTATAGGTATGTTCTCATGTGATGGAACATTATATGACATGACATGTGTGAGGGATTGTTCCCTAAGTGTGGCAATTTTGAAATTGGAAGGTAGCTTAGCACCACTTTGTGCAAGTATAATAAAATACATGTTGGGATTCAAATCAACAAGGGCATCAAGTTCTCTAATCAAGGAAGGATCTTGTTGCATTTCTAAGAGTTTCTCCTCAGTAAATTCCTTAGATTCCATAGGTCCGTTTGTGATGTCTTCTATGATGATGGGTGGATATTGAGGTTGTCATTATGGAATTTGGTAGTCACGAGGATCAAATAAATGACTAGGCATTACAAACTCTAATTCGGTAACACCCATAGGTGCTATGATGTTTTGAACTGCTAGGATTAGACTGCATGATTTTTCTATGTTGGATCCTTGTAATAGGAATAAAATTGTGACGACCTTATGGAATATGAGATGTAAGTGAAGGTTGGTAATGTGATATTGATGAGTGTTGTTTCAAGATGGACTATGAGAGATACGATGGGTAAATTTTGACAAAAAAGTGAAATTGATGTTGCTTGATTGATGGATGACATTAAACCTCTAAAAGTCAAAGTTAACCTAGATCTCCATTTTGATAAGTGTTAATGATGGTCTTTTCTTGTAATAAACTAATGAGTGCAAGAAAAATGACGATGGTGAGTTCACAAACTTAGAAGTAGACAAGACCACTAAACTAGTTTTCTCAAAAATATTAACACCAATCCAAATAATCACTAAATTTTTTTGACTTCCAAGCAAAAGATAAACTAGGAGATAAGATGGGAGACCTAAAAAAGACTATTGCTAATATTGGTTGCTAGTGGATTGACGTTTGTTGTTGATTATGATGGTGTTGTTTGTACAAAGCTAAAGATAGGTAACCCTAAAAGTACAAGATGAAAGTGGTATGAAATGGATGTGGAAGCTAGTTTGTTGTGTGAATGATGAATTCTGATTGGAATTCTATTATACTACAAGTCTCAAATCCTAGATTGGTTTTCTATTGAATTATAGGAACTAATTTTTTTTAGAATTTTGGAAACTTTAATTTTGACAGTCAAAAGCATCATTCCAGATTTCAAAAGAATCACTTTATTTTTCAATTGCATCAAGGTAGATATCAGATTGTGCAAAATATGTCAAATGTGTCACTCTAAGTCTCAAAGGAATCACTTTGTTTTATCAAATGTGGCAAGATAATATCAAAGGTGCCAATCTATGTCAAATGTGTCACTGCATTTATCAAAAGAATCAATCTAAATTCAGATGCATCACTATGTAAAATATGGTGTTTTGGACTGATAGAGCTTAGTTTGGATTAGATGTGTTGAATTAGTCAAAAGCATCAATCTACAGATCATATGCATTGTGGTGTTTTATAAAATTCATTGAGGGGTATTTTAGAAGCATTGCAATATAATAAAATGTGTCACTATGACAAAAATGTTTCATTGTAATTTTAGATGTGAAATTTTGAGACTATACCTAAATTTTTTGTAGGGTTTGATTGATTTGACTGTTTTGAAACATCAATTTCAACCTATTTTGATTGGAAAGAGATAAAAAACAACAAAGAATAGTAGTAAATTGACTCCAAGGTATTGTATGATTGGTATTCACGGATCTTTACAATAAAACATACCAAGAAGTACAACCTATCTAGTATTAAAGGTGTGTCACATTAGTGTGGGCCCAATCTAGAATACCATAGGTTTGTGTTGATGCACTCCCCACTCTCAAGAGAGAAAATCTAGGTCTCCAATGGTACAAGGGATCACCTTCCTCCTCTTGTAGGTTTTTTACACCTCAAAATAAATTCTATCTCTTCTCAAAATGATACATATTGAGTAACTTCAGGCATGATACTATACCTTGCACCACACTAAATTAACGATCGATGATTTTAAGGTCTCTAATAAAAAATGGTTCATAGGGGTTCCCAAAATAGTGATCCCATGTAAGGATTCGCAAGACGAGGGGGTCTCTCCTCTTCTCTTCACTGAACAAGTCTCGTCGGATTGAGGTTCTTGCAACTTGGCTTTAACGAGACTAGCCACACCTAGAGGTATAAATTTCATTCTCCCCCTTTATATACTGTGTAGATAAATGTGATTGAGGTTGTTGAACTCACCCGAATACTGAGAGGGGGGTGAATCAATATCTATAAAACTTAAACCCTTCAATAATATGCAAAATCAAACTATTGACAAGATAAAAAACCCTTAACCAAATTCACAACACTTATTCAAATCAACAACAATGAAAATGAATACACATGCACAAGATAACACCATATTTATAAGGAAAACCCAAGAAGGGAAAAACCACATAGAGAAATCTCTCAATATAGAAGCTCATTGCTTTTAAAATTATAATTTTAAGGCTAATTACCAATGGACTTGCAGGCTTAGGTACACAACCTTACAGAAAGATACAAGGGACCTATAGTATTGAGGTGCACTACCCAAGGGTAAGATACAAATTACAATGACCTTATGAGATTCACTGTCTTAGAGAAGGATACATGAAGATTTAGGAATTACAACATATGTCAACAATACACTTTGCTAACTAAGATGTTAAAGCCCATTACTCTCTTTTTTTACAACTCACTACTTCAATTCATCTTTGAACATCTCCACACTCCCTCTCACATTTAGATCCCTTGCAAGATCTCAAAACATCAATTAGGCTGACCAAAAATAATACAAACAATGATTTCCACAAGTTGGCCACAAAAACATAATGCAGTCCTATCCAAAAGATAGGGAGAAACCAAAAAATATTATTACACCTTCCAATTTGATTCCAAAAAACTCACACATTGGTGCACAATAACCTAAGTCAACAATAAGGAACCATGTAGATGAAACATGTAGCACAAAACCAGTCAGCCCAAAAACACAACTTATGCTAAATTTACTCAATGTGGTGCTCAAAAAGATAGGTCAGGACCCAAATGCATATTAACACAACTTCATATGCTGGAGTAGACTCCCCAAGCACACAGTGCAAGGAATATAAGAAACCTTGTCAGCCATATATCCACTGTTGGCCTCCTACAATGATTTAATAATGAAGCCCTTACAACCATGATTCAGAGATTAGACATCTAACCTGAATAACTATTTCAATCATCATGAAGGTGCATTTAACTTGTCAACCCAGGGACGTGAACTTGAAATGGGTTAGCACAGTATGTGCACTAGGAACTCAAAGTAGCCATTTTATTCTATAGCTAAGGAACACACAATTCTGAAGGTAAATTGCTTAGAAGGGAATACCATAAATACAAATCATCAATCAAAAACTACATCAAACTAAAATGCATAACATGAATGAAGATCTGAGCAACAAACAGGGCACTACTATGTATGCTTTGGCTGTAGGAACAGTCACGTAATGGAATTCTAGTGGCTGCAAGAACAATCGGTGCTAGATTTCTAACTAATTACTAAGCAGTAAGTAATACTAAACTAATATTAAACTAAGAAGATGGATTACTCACCAAGTGTCCCCCCTTGGATAAGTATCCTCTAAAACTAATGAGGACTCAGATGCTCGAACTCATAACTTTATTTTATTCACTATAAATCATGAGTACAAAAGAGTAATGTATCTGTATTACTAAAAACTTGAGAGTGAAAGTATAATATCAAATCGTGCAACCTCCTAAGGAAGGAGCAACATATCTTTATTTATACTATTAGCTAAACAAGGAAATCAACTCCATGACTAGGACACCATTTAGGGAAAACAGAGAAAATGGAGTGACAACGGTTATCTGTGCATGGAATCTAGTCAGACTTGCAGGTCCAAACACAAATTTAGCACAACAGTAACACCCACGCATGCTCAATCATTAAATTCCACTACAAGGTGGTTACATTCGGTTGCATGAGGAATATTTTTCCATCGACCTCCTTTGACCTTGAGCGATTCCTTTGCTGGACGTTATGGTGCATGCCCAACTAGCAGTGTCTTCCTCAACTTAGCATCTTTAAATTAAATCTACATGGCAATGTCAGTACACACAATAACTACACATCTATAACCACCTTAAGGAACATTTGTTAACCATATGAAAAATCAATATAGATAATCCACATAATATGCCAATGTCATTAAAACTTGTGAAGATAGGATTTAAGCCCAATGTCTATGGTTTGAGGGAAAAATTATGAAAATATCAACATTTAACATCAAATTCAATGACAAATTCCAACAAATAAACTATATATTGTACCCAAAATTAGACCAAATACTAGGCTCATCACTCCCCCCAACCTAACATTTTGCTGGTCCTCTAGTAGGGGAAAGGTTGTTCTTTTGCTTGGTCAAAGCTCTAAAATTTGCAACTGATAGTTGTCCAACATTAGTGGCTGTTGTGCGTGAATCAGGATCCCAATAGAATCCTCCTAATCTGTCAAATATGCTCCATCTCTATTTTTCTGCAACAATGTCATACTGGTAAAATCTGAAGTTTGGCACGGGCCACATGAGCATGGGTGGTTGGAAATTCAGGGGAAGCCACGATCACCCCTGTGTTCTCCCAATCTGAATATACCTATCAATCCTTTTTAGTGTTGCAGGATAATTGTGGATGGAATGAGGCTCAACCTACTTCAACTCATTAGTTAGACTATTCCATCTTTGTGATAGACATCTTCTCATAGTTTTCTCCTTTGTTGTTGTCTTTACCTGATACTCACTATAAACTGCCTCAATCCAAGGCATAATCTTGTTGCCATAACTAAGTCTAAAAATAATTATGTGCCATTCTCTATAAAAATCCCTTGGGTTGCTTGATTCGACCCTAATGGGTAGAGGGATGTTAGACTCCACTTGCTTATAAGCCCCATGTTGTTGTCCCCAACTAATTTCATGTTGTACCCAAGACATAAATTCCCTTAATTGGACATCCCCAACATACAACAGCATATTCCAATCATGGTCTTGAGTTACGGCATAATTATGCAAATAAAACTCACACAACAAATTCTTCATTTCAGGTGAGGCAATCCTATAAGCATTGAAAAATTCAACATGGGTGTCAATAGAAGGATTCAAACCTGAGGCAATCCTTGACAACTTAAAAGAGAGATATTTCTCTTTCAGGAGCAGAGCATAGACCCTTGGAGGGGTCCTACATTCCAAAATATGTGGTACCAAGGTTTCCATATCATCCACCCTCTGCTTCAGGGTGGCAATTTTTGCATCCTTATCTTCAATCTCCTCATCCCTCTTTTGAATTTCCTTCTTCAATTTCTATTTTTCCTTTTTCCATTCTTCCTCCCTCCTTTGTATTTCTTTCCATAAATTCAAATTTTTTGTATGTACTATAAAATCAAGAGGATTATGAATTCCTACTAGTCTTTTTATCGATGGCGGCTCCTCATATATCATTATCTGCATGGACTCAGGCTGTCCAGTTATCTCTGGCTGTAGGGGCCCCTCATTCTTGTTTTTATCGTGGTTGCAGGAACTCCTGCTTTGGTTTTGGTTGTTGTTGTAGGACTTCTTGCTCATGCTGTAGGAAATCCTGATTTTCCTCAAACTCTTCTGCAATGTTAGCAAGATTGGCCAGTGTTATATTTGCTGCTCTCCCAAATATGTCTTCTTCTTCGACAGTCTCCTGCCCCATTGGAGCTTTAGGGTCCTCATGTGATGTCTCACCAGGCTTATGGATTTCTTGTGGAGGTGTACCAAACATTGGCCCAGCCGGTCTTGATTTCCTGGGAGGTCTCTCACATTTTTCTTTAGCTGCAGGATGAACAGTGTCAACCTTCCTCTTCTTAGAACTTGACACCTTTCTTTCTGTAGGCTGCCTTTTGGCCTTTCCTTTTCTCATTTCTACTTCTCTCCGTTGTGCCTTAGTTTTCATCAGGGTTTCAAGTGGAATGTTGTCATCAGAATCTAATGAAGAGCTTTCTTTTTCAGAGTGCTATGTTCCAGAAGAACTAATTTCTACGGTTTCTTCTGCTATAGGAGGGTTCACACTAGAGCCTGCGCCAGAGGTTGAAGCAGCAAGAGTGGCTTCAACCATGCTCAATCTCCTGCTAGACCTACGGGGTTGAGGTAAAACCTTAGGTTGCAACTGCTTAGGTCTAATTTGATCAACATTTATAAATTCTTTCCAAGTCATTCCAGATACATCATGCAAAGACTTTTCAACCAGAAATTTAATCAAACAATGGTGGGAAACAAAATTATCCCTACCTTTTTGGGTCTCAATTGCCATGATTGAGAGAAGATTGTATAGCACATTAGGCACATTCATCCTCCTTTTGTGCCTCATGTGATTCAAAAACTTGAAGTGCACAAAATGAAAATTTGACTGGCGACCCTCACAAGTGATGTATTTGATAACATAAACGACTATTTACTTCCATGGCTTGGGCAGAGACATTCTCTTTGCACCCTGTTTATCTATGCTCAATGGGGGGTCGTTTGGATTTGTAAATTCGGCGCTAGCTAATCTGGCGTCTCTGGAGGCAACGTAATTTTTACCATCAACTAGTAACCTTGTGACCTCTGCAATTATTTCCTTAGTTACCACAACTTCCAACCCTTTTACTATGGCTTTTCCTTCTAAAAATGTCTAGGAAAATTCAAGGGCAATGCTTTCATCAAAGCCATCCAACTTCAGCAAGTAATCTAACCATCCATAGTTTCTATATTCGACCAAGCATTGTGCATCCTACAATAAAACACTATGCATTGTGGGTTCATTTTGAATTAACCCACCTTCCATTGTCTGCAATCAAACAAATGCTTTGCAATTTCTTTCCTACAATTCCCGTCTGAAAATCAAGTTCACTTTCCTACAATACTTGCTAAATTTCCAGTGCCAATATCAAATAAATTTCCTTTCTTTTGTTTCACCTTTTTGCTTGCAACTCAAGATTACGACATAGTCAATAATGGCAAAAAAAGGAGTGATAAAAGATAATTGTGATGGGAAGAAATGGCGACTGCAGTTAATGTCACTTCACACATGCAAGCCGTCCTCTCACTCAAATTTCAAATCAGCTCATTTTAAATTTTCTAACGTAGCCTAGCATAAATTGACACATGGACAATATATTTGCATCTTTTTCTTTCCCCCCAGCCTAAATTTGGACACGTGTCCGCACATGCGAGATGGGAGTGGTGATTTGACAGGGAATAATGACATGTTATGTGAACGTCTATACTAACTTACAGTGATTAAATTAATGCACTTAAAAGATGATTAAAAGATAGTAATTAATGCACACATACCTCAATGTGTGGAGGATTTGTTGCAAAGATTGTGGAGAAAGTATTGCTCACCTTTTCGGTAATAAATTGAGCAATTAATGAAAATGAAGTGATGGAAGAGAGAAAAAGGTGGTGATGGATAGGTGAATGGGCGGATGGACGAAGAAATGGACTTCCACATAAGTGAAAGTATTTATTATGAGAAGTGTGTACCTTAATTATCCAAAAGGAGGGACACTAGGTCCACTTCCTCGGCTGCAGGAAGCTCAGGTGCTGAATGCTAGGTGAATTATTGTAGGAGCTCTTCTTTGGAAGCTGGCTTGTGATATAATATGAGGCAATGACCATTGACAAGTAATTTGAACCTAACAGGGTCAATGGTAGTAAGTTGAACAACTCCATTAGGAAAGACCTCAATGACTTCATATGGTCCTAGCTAGCTTTTCTACAATTTTCATTCATTGTCCTGGTATCTTGAGTCATAGAGCAGGGCCCAATCTCCTGGTTGGAATTTATTTTCCTTGATAAATTTATGATGCCACTTGATTCTCTAATTCTGCACTACCTCTGTATGCTACAGGGCTACTCTTCTTATCTCATCCAAAGCATTTAGCTGCATGATTCTTTCTTTTTGTGCCTCAGAAATATCCATCCCCAAATCTACTGCAATCCGCAGAGTCTTATATTTAAATTCAATGGGCATCATAGCTATCTTTCCATACATCAACTCAAATGGAGTGAAGCCTATAGTTGTTTTCTAGGTTGTCCTATAGGCCCAAACAACTTATGGTAATATGTTTTGCCAATCCTTAATAGCTACCGTTTTGGTTAGACTGGCTTCAATTTCTCTGTTGGTCACCTCAACTTGGCCATTAGCCTGGGGGTGATAAGGAGTAGACTTCCTGTGCCTTATGTTGTACTCATTAAATAGTGTTGCAACAAGGGTTGATGTGAATTGAGCCCCTTGATCAGTCACTATTTCTCTTGGGACTCCATATCTTGTGAAAATCTCCTCATAAAGAAATTCTACTACCTTGTTATCTCTTGCATGCTTCATGGCCTTAACTTCTACCCACTTTGTCACATAATTAGTGGATACCAATATATAAGACTTACCATTTGATGGAGGGTCAATGGGTCCCACAAAATCCAATCCCCACTTGTCAAAGGGAGTGATTACTACCTGAGGGCACAGTGGCATCTCATCAGATCTGGTTGGTGTTCCCATTCTTTGACATCTATCACATTTTTTGGTATACCTTCTTGCATCCTTGTGGAGTGTTGGCTAGTAATATCCTATGTTCAAAACTTTCATTATTGTCCTCTTGGCTACAAAGTGTCCTCCACATGGTTCATTGTGACATGCATGCAAAATGTCATATGTTTCATCTTCTCTCACACATCTCCTCATGACATGGTCTAGTCCAGTATAAAACAAACATCCAACAATCCAAGAGAAAGGAATTTTTTTTTCAATGAGTGCCCTTTTCTCTTTTGGAGAGAAGTGAGAAGGAAATCTACCTATGACCAAATAGTTGGCTATGTCAGCATACCAGGGTGTTTGTACACTAAGGGAGAATAGATGATCATCAGGAAAAGAGTCATTTATGGGTTGATTGTCTTATGATGTAGTCAACTTTGAAAGAAAATCTACAACAACATTGGCCTTCCCTGACTTATCCACAATGGTTATATCAAACTCCTGCATCAACAATAACCATCTTGCCAATCTACTTATGATCAAATGTTTATTCATGATATATCTAATGGATGCATGATTAGTGTGCACAAATATTTGGTAGCCTATTATGTAATTTTTGAATTTGTTTAGTGCATAGATTACTACCAACATTTCTTTCTCTGTCACTGTATAATTGAATTTTGCTCCTTGTAATTTTTTGCTGACAAAGTAAATGGCATTTTCAACAGCTCCTTTTTTCTGTCCTAAGATTGCTCCTATGGCATAATCTGATGCATCAGTATGGATGTGGAAAGGAAGCTCTCAATTAGGCCCTTTGAGTACAAGAGCATGAGTCAAAGCTGCCTTCAAGTCAGAAAATTCCTTGTCACAGGCTTCAGTCCACTGAAATTCAACATCTTTAGTGAGAAGATTGTACAATGGTGCTGCTACCTTGCTGAAATCCTTGATGAAACACCTATAATATCTTGCATGACCCAAGAAACTCCTAACATCCTTCTATTTTGTAGGTGTGGGAAGATTTGTGATTACCTCAATCTTTGCAGGATCTACTTGAATTCCCTTGTGGGAGATGTAGTGGCCAAGAACTACACCTTCTTGCATCATCATGAAGCACTTTTCATTGTTTAAGGACAAGTTTTGGTCTTCACATCTCTATAGGGCTCTCCTAAGATTTTCCAATGCTTGATTAAAATCAACACCATAAGTGGTAAAGTCATCCATATAAATTTCCATGCAATCATGAGAAATGTATGAGAATATGATAATGACTGCCATGTGAAAAGTTACAGGTGCACTGCATAAGCCAAATGGGAGTAAAAAATAGGCATAGGTCCCCCATGGATAGGTAAATGTGGTCTTCTCCTGGTCCTTTGGTGCAATTTGGATCTGGTTGTAGCCGTTTAATCCATCTAGAAAAGAAAAGTATCGCTTTCCTGCAAGTGTGTCCAAAACTTGATCAATGAAGGGTAAGGGAAAGTGGTCCTTCTTGGTGGCAGCATTAAGTTCCCCATAATCAACAAAAAATCACCATTTCCCTCTTTTCTTGGGCACAATCACTAATGGAGACACCCACTAACAATCTGAAATGGGGTAGATAAATCCTACATCTAGTAATTTTTGCAGTTCTCCTTTCACAAATTCTCTTAGTGCAGGGTTAATTCTTCTTTGTGGCTGTCTTATTGGGGTGCAATCATCTCTGATGTAAATTTTGTGTGTATAAAGTTTAGGGTCCACCCTTCATATCATGATAATCCCACACAAATGCATGCTAATGGGTCCTTAAAAGGTTTTCCAATAACAATTGTTGTTCTTCATTTCATTTACTATTAACATTAAGATATTTTCCTTCCGACACCTGTACTTGTGTAGCTAACTCTATCATGGCTGCTTCATTAACACATGGTACCTTTAGTTCATATGGCAGTAATGTATGAGACATACCTGTTGCTATAGGAAGCCTTTTTGCAGGAAGAGTGGCTGCAGGAAGTTGCAGGAAGAACGTCTGCAGGAACAGTGGCTACAGGAAGAGCAGCTACAGGAAGAACGTTTGCAGGAACAGTGTCTGTAGGAAGAGTAGGAAAAAGTGTCTTGACTGGAGTAGCAAAATGATAAGATGATGCTTCCTCCACTTCGTAATGGTTCTGAATGATGTTAGCCAATACTTCATCCTCATCTTGGAGCTTCATGAAAGAACTTTTGCCTAGCATCATAAGTTGTGCCACATAATTAACTTCCTCGGCCTCTTCACCAACATGTGGCCATATGAGATTATCTTCATCATGAGATGGCTGAGCAGGTGGATAAAGAAATTTTTTTTTAGTGCTCCTCCCATCTAAAATGGTCATGTCACCTAATTGACATCTAATGTATGCATATGCAGTTGCTAACCAAGGCCTTCCAAGAATAATGGGATACTCACCTAGTGTAGCTTTGGGAGAAAGAATCATAAAGTCTGTTGGGTACTTCCAAGAGTCTAGAACTACCACTACACCATCAGGCTTAACAGTAGAGCTATTAGCAAGCTGCAGGACAATAGGAGTAGATCGCATGCCTGCAATGTTTAGTTGCTGCAAGATGTCTTTGGTCATTACATTTATTGCTTCCCCTAAATCAATTAGATCATTCTTTACTTGGACCTCGTTTATAACAACTATTACCACAGGACTACCTTGGTCATTATACTTGGGGATAGTCACTTTTCCCAACATGATGTCAGCTAGTTGTCCCACCACATGAATTGTAGTTGGGTCCTTTTTTCTACCTGGCTTCTTGAGGCATGCTTCCTTGATTGATTTGTCATAGATTGGAACATCATTTATGGCCTGAAATAGAGGTATTTGGACACATATACTTTACCTAATCCAAGATATCAAAAATTGTATCCTCCTTTTCTTCCTTCTTATTGGAAACTTCCAATCTTTGAGGAAATGGTGGTTCTTGTTCAATCTGCTTGACTTGGACTGGTTTAGGATTTTTAGGTGCACTTGGCTGAATGGGATCATTTAGAGGTTCCTCTTCCACTTCCATAGGAAGTTCAGTGATAATGGGTTTGGAAGGGGCTGGTATAGTAGTTCCTGAATGCAAGTGGATGTCACTTACACTCACAACATATGCAAAGAATTGATTTGAATCAGAAAAGTATGCAGGCTACTGTTGTGGTTTGTTATTTGGATTGGGTGTGGGCTGAGTTGGTAGCTGAGTAGGTTTAGGTGCATTTGAGCTTGGATTAGTAGGTGGAGGCATTATAGTAGGTTGCTAGGGTTGAGAAGGTGGTTGCATGTAATTGGTTGTCTGGGTAAGCCATTGTTGTCCTCCTCTCCATTGATTTGTTTGCTACCAATTTCCTGGAGGTGGCTGCCAATTCCCTTGAGGTTGTTTCCACTGGGGTGGAGAACTCTGATGACTAGGCCAAGCATTTGGAGGGTTACTACAAGGCTATGGTGGATATCCTCCATAACTGGATGGATATGGGGGCTGCCATTGGTTACCAGATGAATAGGAGATAAAATATGGCCGAACATAGGATAGTGGATCCGGTGGCATACCTTGTCTTCGATCCCAAGGCTTCCTTTGCACAACATAGTAGACTTGGTCTTCTTCAATCTGGATTGGCTTGAACTTAGGTGGAATCTTCTTGCTTTCAAGATTAGCTACCATCTCTTATCTGCAGTCCTTCATCTTTTGTTTGCAGTGGGGGCAATACTTTGTCAACATTGCCTCTGCCTCCTCTTGCTTCTTCTTGGCCTGAAGTGTATCTAGCTGAGTAGCTAGATTATTTATAATTTCTTGCTTAAAGTCTACCAGAAAATGAGTAATCTCCATTCTTGAAACTCCACTGGTAGTTGACTTACCCATGGAAGATTGGTAAGATCTCCCCTTCTTTGAAGCTACCATTAGAGTAGTTATGGCATATTTTCTTGATATCTTCCCAAGGAACTTGGGAGATATCTCCTCCTCCCATGAGGTGCAAGGCATTAGTGCAACTATCATGGATTCCTCTCAGGAAAAACAACTTTTTTGAGTCTTCATTAAGTGTATGGTGTGGAGATTTTTGTAGGAAAAACATAAACCTTGCAATGTAATCTTCCAGGATCTCATCTTCCTTTTGTTGCATCCTGAAAATGTCACCTCCTCTCATGTCGCTACCCCTGCAATATTCCTTGTATTTCTCAAGGAATTTTGTCTTCATGTCTTCCTAGGTTTCCACAATATCTCTGCCTAGGCTCATGAACCATCTTAATGCAACCTCTTTCAGAGTGGTAGGAAATAGCTTAAGCCTATGGGCATCAGTAGTATAATCATAAATCCTGCAGAGTATGTCAAACTCAAATAAAAAGGTATCAGGATCTTCTATGACAAGTCCATAAAACTTGGGGAGTGCTGAGGCAAGAATGTTCTTGATGTTGTCAACTTCATTTTGATGGGCAAAGGGGAAAGGAAAATCTAGTTGGTTAGGTCTGTTCCTATTTGCATCACCCATGCCTGCTTGATGTAGTTCCAAAGTAAAGGGGTTCTCAAGCTGATTTTTATCTTCAAAGGAGACTTTAGAGCTAGTTAGATAAGGAAATGCATCAACAAAGAGGTGTGGATCTTCTTCTTTTTCTCTTGGTAGGTTATGATATTCAACTAGCTAGAATGGATTAGGATTGTTTGGAAGGAATGTCCCATAAGCATCCCTTCTCCTTCCTTTATGCATGCAGTATCACTCACTATCAGTCAGCTCACACAAAGAATTGGTAAAGAATAAGGGAGGTCATTACTTCCTAAATGAGGATATACTAAGAACAACTTCCAGAAACATTACAATAAGAAAAACTACCAATGACTTAAAAGACTCCCTAGTTTGAAACCATCCCCAACAACAATGCCAAAAATGTAGGCCTCCTACAATGATTTAATAACTAAGCCCTTACAACCATGATTCAGACATTGGACATCTAACCTGAATATCTATTTCAATCATCATGAAGGTGCATTTAACTTGTCAACCTAGGGATGTGAACTTGAAATGGGTTAGCACAATATGTGCACTAGAAACTCAAAGTAGCCATTTCATTCTACAACTAAGGAACACACAATGCTGAAGGTAAATTGCTTAGAAGGGAATACCATAAATATCAATCATCAATCAACAACTACATCAAACTAAAATGCATAATAGGAATGAAAATATGAGCAACAAATAGGGCACTACTCTGACTACTTTGGCTGCAGGAACAATCACATAATGAAATTCTAGTGGCTACAGGAACAGTTGGTGCCAGATTTCTAACTAATTACTAAACAGTAAGTAATACTAAACTAAGAAGATGGATTACTCACCAAGTGGGCCCCCTTGGATAAGTATCCTCTAAAACTAATGAGGACTCAGATGCTTGAACTCATAACTTTATTTTATTCACTGTAAATCATGAGTACAAAAGAGTAATGTATCTGTATTACTAAAAAATTGAGAGTGCAAGTACAATATCAAATTGTGCAACCCCCTGAGGAAGGAGCATCAAATCTTTATTTATACTATCAGCTAAACAAGACAGTCAACTGCACGACTAGGAGGACGCCATTTAGGGAAAATAGAGAAAATGGAGAGATGGCGGTTATGCGTGCATGTAATTTGGTTAGACATGCAGGTCCAAATGCAGATTTAGCACAGTAGTAACACCCGTGCATGCTCAATCATTAAAGTCCACTACAAGGTGGTTACATTTGGTTGCATGAGGAATCTTCTACCATTGACCTCCTTTGACTTTGAGCAATTCCTTTGTTGAACGTTATGGTGCATGCCTAGCTGGAAGTGTCTTCATCAACTTAGCATCTTTAAATTAATTCTGCATGACAATGTCAGTACATACAATAACTACACATCTATAACCACCTTAAGGAACATTCATTAACCACATGCAAAATCAATATAGATAATCCACATAATATGCCAATGTCATTAAAAATTACAGACATAGGATTTAAGCCCAATGTCTATGGTTTGAGGGAAAAATTATGAAAATATCAACATTTAACATCAAATTCCATGACAAATTCCAACAAATAAACTATAGATTCTACCCAAAATTGGACCAAAGACTAGGCTCATCATCCACTATTTTCCCAAAAAACCAATTCAACACAATATGCAACACCAAATAGATCGATCATTGACATGAAGACCATAAAGAGATGTTCCATGAACATCCAACAATATTTTTAGAAACTTCTCTCACATTTTCATGCCACAAATAGCTTCCACAAACCAAATAGAAGTAGAAATTTTCATCCTAGAAGCATATAATACACAATCATTAGATAAAACATTAGCATATCAATTTGCAATACACACCATCACATGAAAACTAAACTGAGATACTGTGTAGACACTAAGATCATATCCACCAAGCCATAGGAGTAGAAACATCAATGTGGAAAAATACAGAGTATTTTTTGGACCAATCTAGACAACCGGTAAAACTACCAATACATTGCAAATACTAGAAATCTCCTCAGTAATACAAGTGACTTGAAAAGAGAGGAGTGCAATGTCCATAGAGAGAAAACACTAAATCCAAAACTATAAGACCATATCTTCAAGAATGGAGGAATGTTGAGCATTCTCCCAAACAGTCTTCAAAGCATCTTCTTGAAATAGGAAATTTCACCAACTTGTGGAGACCATAACTTCCTTGTAGCAACACATACTTCCTTAGGAAAAAATAGGAGAGAACATACAATATACTAGAGAACATACAATATACTAGAGAACATCAACAACACCTCTCCACCTTCAATATTACTTCTAATCCTCATCTTAATGCTTCTAATCCTCATTTTAATATATCATCATGATATTATCTCTTTTGATAGCAACCATACTCAATACTACTTTACTTGATATCAACTAAGTCATGACAACCAACCATGAACATCAACAACATCAAAAGCATGTCACATAACCAATGCCAACCAATCATCATAGAGTATCAAAAACATACAATTGAAATCACCAATGGAAACTCATCCTAAGTGTAGACACATGGATCAATGACAACCAACAATCTCATCAACATGTGCAACAATCCCCCCAAGTGTTGACAACTAATGCCAATAAACTCACCAAGTGTTGAAATCACAAAAAACTCATCAAGTGTTGACATCAATGACAACCAATGCCAACAAAGGTCTCCCTTGGGGTAATGAAATCCCCAAGAAGGCCTCGTACTAAATTAAAAATAAGATACTAGGGTTTTTGATTCTCAAGCTTGCACATAGTGTAAGAGAATAGCATACTTTGCTAGTATTTCTTGTGTATGCATAAAATATGCAAGATAATAGTGCTTTTTCTCTCGAAGATTGCACGAAGCACAAGGAGAGAGAATACACACTAGAAGCCTACCAAACACAACAAATAATTCTTTAATTAGAGCCCAAATGAAGTGTGAACTAATCAATTTTTTTCCCTGCATCATATTTATTAGTAATTTTTTTTATCAATCTTCTCCCAACATTTGCTAGAGTTGTAAAGATGTGTTAGTTTGGAAAATTGAGCAAACATTATGGTTAGAGAAAAAATAAGAAACTGCATCAGATATATCACTATAAAAATTAAAAGTGTTATTGTAAATCTTTAAGCATTGATATACCTTTCAAATATGTCATTGTACCTTCAATTGCATCGATGTGAAAAGAAAATGCATCACTATATTTTTTCAGAAGTGTCACTATAAGTTAGAAGCATCATTTTTTGTCATATGCATCACTACAAGTTTCAATTAGGTCATTGTAAACCTACAAAACATAATTTTCTAATGTGTTGATCTAACTTTAGAATCATCATTATGGATTAAAAAAGCATTGTTGTACTATTATAAGTATCAATCTACGTTTCAAAGGCATCGATCGATGTTAAACTATGTCACTGTAAAATTGTAACTTGAAAAATCAAGAAAACTTAGTTGAATGGGACATAGGTCCCACCAAACATGCAAAATGTTAATGAAAATAATTGTCAAATCAATTAAAAGATTTGAATAGGCAAAAGGGTTAGCTCAAATCAAATAACCCAAGACCCAAATGATTGAATTAGACTCATTACCAATGAAGTGATAGCAATGATCAAATGAAAGCAATCAAATAACAAGAACATAAATTAAACTAAGCCTACTTTTACCTCACCTAAAGATTCCAATCCTTACTCCATTGTCAAAAGAGTGATATTATGCCTTGTGATATATAGATTGATCATCTTAGCATAACCCAATTGTACAAAATAAAGATTGATGAAGTGCTATGGGAGCTTGAATGCAAATTTTTGAGGAGAAAATGAATGATCAAAGAATATTTAGTTTATAAATTTTAGGATGTAAGATCAATGATGGGAGATGAAAGATCATATCAATGGATGAGGATGGATGAGAGATCAAGAAGCCATTCATGGAGAGAAGTGAAGTGAACTAAAGTTCATTCCTTATTTTAGGAGAGATATTTCTAAATTCAATTTTAGAAGAATAAAGAAAAAAATAATCTATTTTTAGGAAATAAATAAAATAATATTTTATTTACTTTTGGAGGAATGTGCAACTAAATAAATTAAATAATCTATTTAATATTAGAAGAATAATTAGAAAATTATTTAATTATGAGAGATAAGAAAGAATGCATGATATTTAATTAAATAATTAAGAATTATTTAATTATGTGCATGAGAGGAATATTCAAAATTCAGTAAATAATTAAAATTATTTAACTAAAGTGGAAGACGGAAAATGATTTAATTAATTAAATAATTAAAAAATATTTAATTAAAGGTGATGAAGGGAAAAATGATGAAATAATTAAATTAATAAAATTATTTAATTAATGGAGGGAAATAGGTTACTTTAATCAAATAATTAGAAATTATTTAATTAAAAGTGATGAAAGGGGGTGATGAGTGATAATGAATGGAAATTATGAATTAGAATAATATGTGATGTATGATGATGAAAAAAATGATTAATTAGGAGAATATGTTTAGACATTTTTAGGTGTCTACAATATTATATTGCTAGATGAGTATGTGAATTTGTGAATGTATATTGAATTTAATAGAGATTTATGTTGATTATGGTTATTAATGATGAAGAGATGCCTTTGAAATAAACTACCCCTTGCAGCAAATGATTTTTCAACCCATAGAAAAGGATTTATCAACCTGTAACAAAGGATGCCTATCAGCCCATAACCAAGGGGATGATCACCTACAACACATACAATCTTCTGTAGCTGATGGAGGCAATGGTTGAAGATTGAGGAAATGATTTATTTATAGATCATTTGATATCTTTTTGCTTTATGCTATCACCAAATAGAGATAGTCATTGAGGAAAGAAGATATTTGTAATAATAGTGATCATGGCTCACAAATACTTATGCCCTATTGAGCATGTTTTCAGTTATACTGTCTTCTTTATGATGCAGAGTCTTAATGTGATTATGATACTCTTACCTTCACATGCTTAGTTTTCCATCACTATTAAGAATACGATTAAGTCCTCTTCCTATATTTTTGGGAGAGTTTCTAGTTATTTACAAGTTTTGAGTCTAGGAATAATCAAACTCTCGAGATCCTATATATGTTAGATCTTGTTAGAGGTCAGGAATCTAGTATGCTAGGGTTAAGTAGACTTAGATATAAGTACTTTTCTTGTCAAGTCAATACTTTATTCTCAATTTGTGTTATTTTTTTGAAGCAATAAAGATAGATTCAACATTTTCCATGAAATTTTAAGTTTTTAAGGGGGATACTGTGGGATTGTAGCGAATTAAGCAAGGGCCACTTGAGGTAATTTTAATGCTCCTTGTAGTTTAGGTTATTACTAACAATAAAATAAATTATGAAACTATATTTCCTGATTTAAAGTTGAATTGAATTGTTGAAGTAGTAATTCATTGTTATCATAGTTATTTAAGTAGTTGCAACACAATTGAATCATTAATCACTACCCTCATAGGAGCATTTACCCATAACAATTGTTATGCAGTTAGGTTTTCTTCTAGATAAAGTTTCTTTTAGTTAAGTTACTTTCGTTAAATCTTCTATACACAATTGATTAGGAAAACTTAGAGCTATTAGTTGCACATACAATGCCAACACCATCTAAGAAAATATGATTCCCTAGTTGATAAATTAAATATAGCACATCTAGGTCAGTAAATTTATTAATAAGGGATCCATTGAGTTGTATGCATGGATTTCCTGCATCAATTGATTGAACATAGATGGAGCTAGACAGAGTGGTTAAGATAAACCTTATTTAAGGGAAAGTTTATGCATGTGATTGGTAGTATTCTTGGTTATATAATCACATGAGGTTTACAATTGATTGCATTCAATTTTGAGGGTGGAAAAGCTATTAGTGAATCTATTGGAATTCAACTATTTCTATTATTCTTTAATGATGTTTGTTTAATTTGTTTGGGAACCACCCATTAGGATTTGATCCAATGTTTTTAGTTATTACAAGGGTGAAGAGATGAGATACATGAACTATGGATTCCCTCAAAGGGTTTTTTCATTTGTTGTAAAGAGGTTTGGTTGGTGGTAGCATAAGCCATGTTGCTCACTAGCCATCTTTCATTGCATGGAATAGAGATGGTTCATGTTTGTAACTATTTCCTCCACCTTAGGATGTCTTCATAGTTACCAAGGGAAAATGAGAGGTCATTTTACCATAAGCTTTAGTTGCTCACTAGGTCTCTCAAAGTATCATTGGATGTATCCATGACATGGGGCTTGTTGTTCACCTAGATCTTGGGAAGGATTTTAAGAATTTCCCTACTTCTAGTTGCTTAAACTTAGCTCTCAACTATAATTTTTTTCTTTCAACTGGCCAAACTTAGCTATCACCTGTGAATCATCCTCTTCAAGCTTCCAAACTTTAGTTGTCACCTAGGTCCCACCTTCTTCTTTCATGTTGCCACCTCCTATAACTACTTTGCTATGGTAAATGGGGATGATGTCTAGTTAGCTCCACTTACAATCCCAATAATTTAAAGAAGTTTAAAATCTTTCCATGTGAACCTCAAGCATTCTACGTTGTCCTATTCAAAGTAGTTATTTAATCAATTCATCTTGTACTCATGGGTTGACATGTGTCACCTATCTAAGGTCGGTTGTCTCTTTCTTCTTTTATATAAGGGACTGATCTTTTATTAAAAAAATGTAATAGTAAGGGAAAAAACCTCTAAGTCTATTGTAGACCATTATTTGAAGAAATAAATAATATTCTATGTTGTCCTATTATTTTTGTTGTGGTGCTTATTTTTAGAATTTTTTATATGAATGAATATTTTCTTAAGTAATTATATCCTTTGAGATGTTACATTTATTTGATATAAATGTTTAAGAATTATTATTCTCTTTGCACACATTTTCTAAATGAATTGTCATTTTGTTTGTATGGTTAGTCTAATTGATCAAAGACTAAAGAATTAAAACAATAACAAGATGAAATGATCAAGTAAAATCCATATTCAATGAGATTCAATTACACAATACTAGAAAGACTCAATTCAAAGCAATACACATGAAATTCAAAGCAATCAAATCTAAAATAGTTCACAAACCTCTCAATCCCATTATGGATTGATGCATAATGAGTGGATGTGAATGTGGATTGCTCAGTTTTATGCATTATCCATTGTTGTTACAAAATCTTCATTGAAAATGAGGGTTGATTCACAGAATATGCACTCAAATTTCTCACAAATGAGTAATTGATTCGAGAGAATAAATTTGCTATAAAATTTGTGGATCAATTCATGTTAAATGGTGAAGTATTTATAGATACTTGAGATTTTGATCAATGGAGAGGATTGAAATGATGATCAAAGGATGAAATCGAATGAGAGATGAAGGTATGAATCAAAGATTGATCAAGTGGTTGATAATCCATGAGGCATGGATCAATGATTAGATTAAGGGTCAATAATCCATGAGAGACTCAACAATATCCTTTAATTTTAGGAATCATGTTGGAGATATTTTGATTTGGAGGGAAGAATTCAAATTTGAAAAGGGAATATTCCTTGGGGAATATTATATATGCAAGTTGGAGGATAGGAGGAAAATGAGTCAATTAAACAATTTAGGAAATCATTTAATTGTGCAAGTTTGAAGAATTAGGAACTTTAATTAAAAAATTAGGAATGATTTAATCAAGTGGGATTATTAGCATTTAATTAAATAATTTGCCATTATTTAATCAAAATGGGGAGAAACTAATGAATTATGACGAATTAATCAAATAACCTTAATTATTCTATTAATAAGAGAATAAAATGAATTTAACTAAATAATTGGACATTATATAAAATAGAGAAATTAGGTGTATTATGCAAGAAATGGTGCTAATAAGTGAAATCAGGATGTGTGATATGCTTAAGAAATCTTAGGTATCTACATATTTCAAGTTAGTTTATAATCAAGAAGTATTGCAAATATTTCACAATTGATAATGGGAATAGTGACATTCATAAAGGATTACTAAGAACTACACTTAAGTAGGCCATATCCCACTGGTACATCATTGCAAGGAAATAATATATGTTAAAAACCACTAGGAATGTTTTTTATTAGATTAGCAGGGTAAGGGCCCTAATCCCATGGTTACAACCAAAACTCAAAAAAGGAAAAATAGGGTGGGAAAACAAAACCACTAGCCAAAAACAAAAAACAAGTCTTGGATGGTACATAGGCTAGATAACATAACCATAACCATAGAACTACCATAATTAATCAAAAACATAAGATTACTGCTAGAGTACTTAAAGCTACGAAGACCACTAATCAGGTCCACCATATGCTAGCAAGTACGAAACCATAACAAAGCTATTTGGAAATAGCAGTCTGGGATATATAAGCAAAAAGACAAAAAAAACAAAGTAGTCATTAAAAAAAAATAAAAGAGAAAGCCATTACTCAGCTTTTCCAAATAGGTCCCAGCAATCACCAATTAGGGAGATATACTCCCTCCAATCAGGTCCCTCTATTTCATCAATTTCCTTCAATTCATCCATCTTTCCCAACTTTTTAAGCTTCCTGGTGATCTAGGTTTGTTCGAACACCAAACCAAACATCGCTCTATGCATTAGTCCGTTTGTCACCTTCATCAACATGACCAAATATTTTTCCATGTCGTCCATCTGTACCTGCATATATGTTAGTCTAATTTTCATATAATCCATGCTAGAATCATCAACAATAGTTTCATTGCCAGTATTCGCAATTTTAGGAACAGTCAGGGTTTCATTCTTTTGGTCTTCCTCAATTTCAGTCTCCTCCTCCTCATTATCTTCATTCTCCTCTTTTGTTTCCTCTTCACCCATTTCATAATCAGTATCCTCAAACTCTATCCCATCACTTTCATCTTCAACCTGGGCTTCAAATTCTTCAACTTCCAACTCTTCCTCCTCATTCATAGAGACTTCTGTTTCCCCTTCCTATCCTTGGAAGCAGCCTTTGTCAGGCATGTGGACCTACAACCTCCACTACCTTGACCCTACTTCATTTCCTTCAAATCCTTAGTTTTCAATCCCTCCTTATCTTTACTTATGGTAATGACTTCACTTTGGGTATTCAACTCTTTTTTTATCTTTTTAGACTTAGGAAATTCCAGGAGAATAGGGGAATGTTTTCACTTCTCCAGAATCGCTTTCACCAACTCAAAATCAATGGAGCTTTTAGCAAAAAATTTTGAACCCACAAGGGTTGATAGATTTGATATTTTTGCAACAGTGGAAGGGAATTTAGCAGGGGTTAACACCTTTCTAGCAGCAATGGGGGGTGGTATGGGATTAGGTTCCTTGGCAGAGTTTGCATCCTTGAGGGGTTTAGCTTTATCACCTTCATTACGATTTTCATTATCAACTCTGGAAACAAGAGGGTTTCCATGAGGGTTCAATGCTAAAGCATGCTTGTACAGAGCAAGCATCAAACCTTGATGCAAGGGAGGGATCACACCTTTCTCAATATTAATTTGTAGGGAGGAAAGTAAATAAAAGGGAAAATTGATTCTTTCATTGTGCCTTATATGATTTAACAACAAAAAATGATACGCATGCACAGTCATGTATCTTCCTTCAATTGTGAAATAACTCATCACAAACATACTCACTAGGGCGTAAGGAGATGAAAGCTCTAGACACATGTACCCATTTTGAAATCACGTCAGGTTCTCTCCATCATGAAGAAACTTGTCCACATACAACTGGTAGTCGACCCCACTCTTTTTTGCCACCTTGATACCTTGATTTTGCAAACCAGTAGCTTCTTCTATAAACCTCATCATCACCTCAAATTTGACTGCACCAATTTCCACATTCCCCTTCCTCCACAAATTTGTAAATTTAGCAGTAAGGATCTCATTATAACCCTTCATGGATTCAAAAAAGGGGACCATTCCCGCTCTTTCTAACAATCTCCATAAGTCTGCATTTTGTTTAAGCGCCTAGTAATTTAGAGGCTTTGTGCACTTCCTCGGCCCACCCATCTTAGCATTCTGCAATTTTTTCATATTCTATAGGCTTTTCTTAACCACACACCTCTTAGGCTCCATACCAGACTTGTAGAAGGCACTATTACTCATAGTTTGAAAGTAAGCACTTAAGGAGGTAAGAATCGATAAATTTCTTTTAGAGGAAGCCAAAAACACATTTCTCGAAGGTAAGAGATCATTATTATTTTTACAAATAATTAATGGATCTTTATTATTCATACATTGCAACTCTTCTCAATAGTGGGTGGATATGACATTAGGCTTATTGACACATTTGGATTTGACACCCTTCATCAACTTGGTTATAACCATGTGAACCTTAATCTTCTCGGGAAGGAGATAATTATTATCTTTACCTCTAGAGGAGATCCTCAAGCTCGACATTGTACCACTTACCTCGTCATTATTCTACATTCTCTTAATATCACAAGATCGCCAATGTTTTCCCCGCCACTTCCAACCATCACCTTTGTAAGTTGTATTCATTTTCAATTTTTTATTTTAAAACCTTGTCCTTAAATGACATTAACAACTAATTATTAACCCAGTGGGTCCACCTGTTACACCTCAACGCTTTGTTGGCAGCATAGTCAACAGAAATATTCCCTTCTCTATACATGTGTTGCACCTTGCAGTTAGTAAAATAACTCCTAAGGGACAAACACTTATCAATGATATTTTTTAATTCCCAGGGGGCGTAGCATCTCCATTCAAGATATCCACAATTAACTTAGGATCTCCTTCCAAAATTACATTTTTAAAACCATACTCCTTTAAAGTCTTTATGCCCCACAAAACTACCATAGCCTTAGCTTTATTATTAGAGAAAACTCCCAAGTTAACACCATAACTCACAATGTAGTCCCCTTGGTGGTTTCTGAGCAGACCTCCCGCCCCAACCATAGACGGGTTGTCTTTAGAGCACCCATCAAAATTACACTTAATCCACTCTCTTTTAGGAGGAGCCCACACAAAAATTTTTTTGTCCAAAATCGTGGTCCAATTAAGGTTAGTAAGATCCTTCCTTAGGCCCCAAACCTGCTTAATTCTCATCTCTTTATAATTCAGCCAAAATTTGGAGAAGTTGTATCTTCCCACATCCATATTTTCCTTAACTTGTGCTTTTATGATCATACAAACCTCATAGCTACTTCTCTCAACTTCCTTGAAGATCCTGCTATTCCTCTCCTTCCATATTCCCTAGGTTAAGAAGGGGGGAATTTGGTTCCAAATATCCACAATAACCTTATAGGAAAAGGGGCAATTTGACCAGCTTTCTATAAAAGACTTCATAGTGTGGGGAAACACCTGGTCAGTGAACAACAAAGGAAGGAAGAAAGATAAAACTTCTCTAGAAAACTAGCAATGAAAGAATAGGTGCATTATAGACTCTTCATCCTGTTTGCAAAGGGTGCAACGATTAACCAGTTGAAACCCTCTTCTAACTAGGTTATCAATAGTAATAATTTTTCATGTGAGGCATCCCACCAGAAATAGTTAATTTAGGAACCATGTTATTTAAACACACTTTCTCCCAGTGATGGTCTCTGATGTCATAAAAGGGCTCTACCAATTCATCATAAGCATGTCTAATAGAGAAACAACCTGAAGAGGTCCCCTTCCACACCCATTCATCATCCCTTTCAATAGAAAACCACTTCGCCTCCCCTATTAGATTATGTATCCTTAACAAAATCATATCCCAATTAATCTGTCTATGACCTCTCAAATTAATCCTCCTTAATAACACATTAAACTCCTTCCATTTAAGTTCATTCATCTCCCAATGGACATAGTTTGACACATTTTAACCACATATCCTTGTTAAGCTTTGTTTAAGGGGATTAAATCCATCAGTTGAAGAAAGAGTAGAAGCCTCAATCCAGGGATCCTTCTAGAAATTAGTGTTTTTACCATTTCCAATTCTCTTTCTAACCCCCAATTTTAGCACATTTTTAATTTTAACAAGGTGATTCCATAGGACAAACCCACTAGGCAGATCAGTCACAAAGAGGAAATAGCTAGGATTCTGTTCTTCAAATACTTGGCTTGGAAAATATTCACCCAGTCTTTTTTGACCCTTCCAAAAGGTTCCATCCCACCTTAGCAGTTAGGGATTTGTTAAGCAATTTGATTCTCCTTATCCCCAGTCCTCCAACACTTTTAGGAGTGCAAACTTTCAGTTTACCAAAGATAGTTTGTTCTTCTCTTCAGTTCCTAACCACATAAATCTTCTCTGAATCTGTTCTATTTTTCCCCAATGAAGGCTAGAATTTTGAAGAGAGACATGTAGTAAATCATAATTTTTTGTAAGGAAGCTTTTAGTAGTTGGATCTTCCCAGCTAAGCTAAGAAATTTCCCCTTCCACCTAGTCAAATTTTTGTGAACTCTCTCAATCAGTTGGTTCCAATAATTATTTTCCAACTTTCTAGAAATTAGAGGTAAACCAAGGTAGGCAGTAGGTAGGGAAACTTCCTGACATCCCAATATCTTCACCACTCTTTCCCTCATAATTTGGTCAACATTAAAGAAGTATATCTTAGTTTTTTCATAGTTGATAAACTGGCCCGAGATAGTAGCATAGTCATTTAGAACCTATTTCCATAAGCTTTCTTCCCCCACTGAGGCTTCACCATACAAGAGTGTGTCATCAACAAACTATTAATGGGATTCAGGTAGGAGAGACGAAGCAACTTTAACACGTTTTAGGGATTTAGAGTCAACAAGCTTTTGAATATTCCTTCCTAAGACCTCAACAACTATTATGAAAAGGTAGGGTGAGAGGGGGTTGCCTTGCCTTAGACCACAACCATAAGAGAAATAGCCTTGGGGGACACCATTAACTAGGAAATAGCACATTGGGGAGGTAACATAAGCAAAGATCAACTTAAGGAATCTTCCCTCTATCCCAAATTTCTTAAGAACAACAAAGAGAAACTGCCAAGAGACTCTATCATAAGCCATAGAAATATCAATTTTGAAGGCCATCCCAGGGTTTTTACTTAGGTCCATAGAGTGGAGTATTTCATGGGTAGAGATGACAACATCAAGAATGTTTCTGCCTTGGACAAAACCTTTTTGGTTCGGGGCAATCATTTTTCCTAACATAGCTTTAAGTCTAAACACAAGGATTTTAGAGAAAATTTTATAGACCGTATTGTAGAGGCTAATAGGTCTATAATCTTTAATAGAAGAGGCATCATCATTTTTTGGAATAAGATCAATAAAGGTGGCATTCAGTTGGTTTAGGAGCCTGCCTAACTTGAAGAAATCTCTAGCAGCATTAAAAAGGTCAGATTTGACAATATCCCAATATATTTGGAAAAAAGCAAGAGGGAACCCATTGGGGCTAGGGGTTTTATAAGCCCCAAAGGAGAACACAACTTGTTTTACTTCTTCCATAGAAATAACAGTAGTCATATTATTTAATTCAAGTTCATAAATAACTTTAGGGATCACCTCAATAAAATCATCATGTACTTGATTAGCATTGCCTGGGGCATTTTGGTGAGAGGAGAAGAAGCTAATAGCTTCCTCAACAATTTATTTTTTAGTTGAGACTATGGTGCCATCATCTTTCTTGAGCAATCTAATATTGTTCTTGCTTCTGTGTTTCAAGGTAGATTGGTGGAAGAATTTGGTGTTTCTATCCCCTTCAGTGAGTCATTGAACACGAGAATTTTGTTTCCAAAGGATTTCCTCCTTTTTATTGACCTTAAACCATTGGGATTTGAGGTCCCTTTGCTTGAAGCATATCTCATCATCCACAAGACCAACCTCCATTTTGTCCTGAACTTCCTTTAAGTTGTTTCCCAACGATTTTTTTAATCTCAAAGATATTACCAAAAGTCACCTTATTCCACCCTTTCATTCGCTACTTGATTCTACTCAACTTCTTCACCAGGAAAAACATAGAGGTGCCACTTATAGGTTCCTCCCACCAAATTTTAACAAGAATAACAAAATTTGGGTGAAGGCTCCACATTATTTCAAATCTGAAAGGGAAAGGGCCCCTATTGTGATCAACATTTTTTTTTAAGCACAAGAGCATTATGATCAGAGCCAGACCTTGGGAGAGAATATAGAGAGGAATTGGGAGATGTTCCAATTGGAAGAGATCAGAAACCTATCCAACTTGAATTGGATCAATTGATTTCTATTCCTTCTATTTGACCAAGTGAAATTGGAGCCCTAAAGAGGAATATCAATAAGCCTAGTAGAGTTTAGAAATTCGGCCAGCTCCTTCATACTATCATAATAGTCATCCAGCCCCCCCAACTTTTCTAAAGGTAGAAGGGGGAGTTGAAATCCCCTCCCAAAATCCAATGATCATCCTTTCTATTTTTAATTGCATCATTTAGATGCTCCCAAAGCTACACCCTGTCCCTACTCAAATTGGGAGCATAGATATTTATTAAATTCCATTTCTCCTGAGTAGCCAGATCTTCCAAAGAAACCATTAGACTATTCCTACTAGTAGAGCACATAGTTCCTTTTAATTTTGAGGGATTCCAAAGAGTGGCAATACCTCCCGAGGCGCCTTTAGCCTCACTAACAAAATAATTCGCTCTAGGCCAGATACTCAAAATTACCTTATCAAAGGTCTCCTTCTTCATTTTGGTTTCTTGAAGGAGCAAAACATCCACTTTATTGTTGAGGATACAAGTTTTAACCAAAAAATGTTTATAAAGGCTATTTATGTCCCTAATATTCCAGGAGAGATACTTCATATGGAAACATACAGGGACTACTCCAAGGTTCTTTGTTTTCCAACAACCACATCCCTTTCAGTATCTTTATTGTTGGAATCCTTTTGGGATGGTCTACCAACCTTATTTCCCCCTCCAACATCCAAATTATTTTTATTTTTTGATTTAATTGGGGCTTGTGACCACTCATCCTCATCTTCTTTATCATTGGGGTGAGGAGGAAACCCCAACAAGGCCAGTGAGTCATTCAGGTTACCTACCTCCTTCTGAGACATAAATGACAATCCCTCCAAGGATAGATTGGGGTCAGAAGACACTAATTCACCTTCTTCCAATTCAACTCCCACCACACAAATAGGAACCGACCCCAGGGAGGACTGTAATTTAGCTTCCACAAGGGGGGGCCTAGTAACATCCATATTGTCAATATTCAATTCCTCCCCTGTTGTAGGAATCTCGTCATTTCAAAAGCCCGGGGTTGGGAAACTAATGATAGGGGCAACAAACATGAGGTTTAGGCTAGACAAGTCACTAGAAATAGTAAGAGGTTCTGCCGGAACAACCGCCAAGCTAGGGGCTGGGGCTTCCTTCACTTGGAGGACAACATCAATAGGGGAAAAAGAAACTTTAGAGGGTCAAGCAGCAGAGACCTCAACAAAGGGCTTGGGTATTTGCTCAGAGAGAATTCTCAGTGACAAAGGGTCCCTCGATAGGTATTTTCTCACACAAGTTAATGAGGTGACCAAATTTATTACAAAGCTTGTAGAAATGGCAGGCATTTTCATATTCTAGGGGTTGAGTCCAGTTGCCAAATTTTAACTTAGGAAGGACAAAAGTTAGCAAGATCGTATTAACAACCACATTAACACAAATACGAGCATATAATAGTCTAGACTTCTCCTAAGTGATCTTTTCAATGGCCAAAAGGATTCCAAAAGAATTAGCTATTCCTTTTAGGATACTTGTCTCCCAAAACTCAAGGGGTAACCCCGACAGGCGAACCCAAGTAGGAGTCATGGCCCCCAAGTCTGCAAAAGGGTCAAAACTCAGTTTCCACTTGTAGAGGGAAAGAAAGTTATTCTAAAAAGAATCAAAAGCCTAGAAGCCACCCGTTAAAACCTTAAGCATATATTCGTAAACAACAAAAGAGAAAAGGAAGATACCTCTTGGCATAGCATTTATAGAGACACTACCTTTAAGATTCCAAGTCAAGGTTGCCCATTGATGTACCTATTTGATATTTGGACGATAGGCCAATAATTTTCCAACCAGCGCTAGTTTAAGGCTATCCATATCCTTCAACATCAAAGCTTTAGGGACATCAATTCCTAGGTAGTCACAGAGCAGGAAGCAAACTTCGAGGACCTTCTACCAAAAGCTGGTGAGTTAGTACCCACCAATTTTTCCACATAGGATACCAGTTCTTCCATAGAGAAGAAAGAGTCTAGCCCAAGAGGAGGGGATAAAGGCGACTTTCCAGAAATACCCTTAGTCCTTCCTCGTGGGGAAATGACGGAGGTACGAGGAGGAGAAGTCACACGGGGAACAAAAAAGTTGGTCGTTGCCATAGTAGACACAACACTAGACAAAGAGACAACAACCTTGGAATGGGGAGCCTTCTCGGGCCCCCCTCCTGACTGTCCCATGAAACAGTCAAATTAAAGCAAGGACATGAAGATTCAAAAAATAGCCAGAGTGGGAAAAAATTGCAGAGTAGAGCCAAGCTTACATTCATGCATAATTGTTGCTTCTTCATCAACCACTAGGAATGTTGTTGTCAAGGAAAAATGGTAATAATTTTTTTAATGATTATTTTTGTGAGATATGCACCAATAATATCTTGGAAACCTTCCCAACCCATCAACACTTAAGAATGCATATTTTAGAAGAATCAATTATTTCATATTTTATAATTATCCGTGATAGAGTATTAAAGGTGCAAGTAGAGCATACAACCTACGATATCTTAATAATCACTGTATTTTCATGGACATATCACCCTCTTGTCACTATGATAAACTTGTTGCATTAATTATAGAATGTAATGTATGGTGATAGGGATACCCCTAATTTTGGTAGATCCTAAAGTACAAGAGAGTTTTATTTATCTTTCATTTGTTAGCCATTCTCTTAGTAGTTTTGATCATAAGAATTCATAACTCAAAAATTATTG
Organism: Sequoia sempervirens; assembly: GCA_007258455.2. Classification (NCBI taxonomy): domain Eukaryota; kingdom Viridiplantae; phylum Streptophyta; class Pinopsida; order Cupressales; family Cupressaceae; genus Sequoia; species Sequoia sempervirens. Next base: position 7,538,428 of record VDFB02000003.1, read on the forward strand.
AAAGTAGGTTATAAAATTAATAGATTATTGAATCTATTAAGGAACTAGTTTATAATTCCTTGGTACTTTCCTCAAACATTTGAAAACTTAGTGAATAAATTAAAAACTCATGTCGTGTCATGTGTTGCACTATCTTTCTTGTCTTTTTCCCTTTAAATGGTGGTGAAATTATTATTTAATATAGAATATATTTTGTTAAATTATTTTTTATGGGAGAATATCATTATCCAAAGGTAATCCTAGTAAGAAGTTAGTTGGTGAAATACATAAGGAACATATAGCATGGAGAGGAAAGAACATAGGTAATCCTCTGATTCTACTTTGGCTTAGTTTGATATTGTAAAAAAACCACAAATAATATATAAAGTGGGCTATCATATTGATAGATCCACTCTTAGGAATACTAAAAAATGAAGTAGAGATGAGTGGCATGACCTAGAATATCAAAAAATTGTCAATGAATTAATGAAAGGAAGAATAGAGAGGGAAGTTGAACCTTGTATAAATGAGGCCTTTATGGAAAGAATGAATATAAGGAAAAAAATTCTTTACGATGAGCTAGCATTTCTAATTGAATAAAGAACATCCTTATTGGTATATATACAACTCTACTTATGCAAATGAGAAATGATATATAAAGTATGATGGATCTGAAGAAGACCAACCCAAGGCACAACTAGACTATGGAAGTTAGGATAATGATCTTAGCCAAGAAATAGCCAACCTAAAAGTTGAATTAACCATAATTGAGGCTAAGAAAGCCAAGGATAACAATATAAATACAATTGAGAACATAAATATTGATCAACAAGGTAAAATAAGAATGGAGAACCCTACTAATAGAAGAGGGCATCATAAAGAACCTAGAGATATTAGAAAGCATGTTCTTGTGAGGCCCCTTTTAAAATTGGATAGGTATAAACAATTGAATTTTATAGGAATATCGTATCCAAATCCTATCCCACGAGAGGTTAGATCTAAAATCCCTAAGTTTTAAGGAAATAATATAGTCTCTAGAGAGGATTTTTTAAAAGAATTCAATAATTTGATCAATGACTATGAAATTGAAGATGAAGATGTATTAATGATATTGTTTGTACAATCTCTAGATGATATTGATAGTAAGTGGTATAAAATCCTACTTGATAGGAGTATTAAATATTAGGAAGTTTTAAAGATCTTTTAGAGAATAGTATGGTGACCAAACTGGATTCATTATAAATAATTTTACAAATATTACAAAGAGATCCAATGATTTTGTCTTAATTTTTAATGCTAAATTTATTGGGATTATGTCAAAAATTCTAGTGTATATGAGTCATAATGAGTCTATGTGTTTAGTGTTGTATTAAATGCATATGATGCTAAAATGGGGTATTGGTTAAGGTACAAATAGATACATACTTTGAGAGAAGCTTACATAATTTCTTGAAAATATTGAAAGAAATCAAAGATCCTCAAGTAAAGTACATATGAGAAGTGGTATGAGAATATTTTCTCATGAGTAAATCTTTCACACTAAAAGAGAAATAGACGAAGTCATACACGCCTTAAAAAAAATCATTTATAAGGTGACTAAGAATGAGAATATTTTTCTTCTAATAGGAAAAGTTCCAAAAAACCTATTAAATTGTTAGATATTCCTTATAACACACAATGGAATAATGCTAGGCCAATACATGACATGGAGAGAAGAAACTAGATAGAAGGCTTGAGTCCATAAATAATCCAAAGGATGCTCCTAATCCCCTAAGGAAATTGAATGTAAATATAGTTAAAGATGAGGTCTACTGTGAGGCCCATAGTTTCCCTCATATCCTACCAATTGTGTAATTTATTTTGCATGAAAAGAGGGGATAAAGGTATATGAAAAATATCAAGATGGTGAAATGTTGTAGAATAAGGTCGAGATTAGGAGATAAACATTTTGTATACTATAGATTGTAAGTACAATTAGGATTATTTATATAAAGAGCATGATTGTGAGTTTAATCATTCCAAGAGAAAGGGAATTATGGAGAGTCATCATCAACAAATTTTCTCTAACAATGAAGAAGAATGATCAAAGGTAAAAAATTTGGAATTATGCATCCTTTGATAGATCTCACAAACGAAATACAAAATCAGAAGACCAAATGATAAATATATCAAAGCTCTTACAAACACTATAGTGGCTCAAGTCAAAGCAACTATAAATTAAGAGGTAATTTGGAAAAAAATCATAAGAAGTTGGAGGAAAGATGAATGATGCCTATGTAGAAAATAAAAGTGGACCAAAAAAATTGGCAATGTCATTACCATTGGATATAGTGATTGGAACCAAAAAGGTTAGTAAATCCTCCCTTCAATATCAATTTAAAATAAAATAAAATGTTAATTATATCAAGAAAATCCCAAATGGAACTTCAATTCATTCATCTGAAAAGTACACAAAGAAAGTGTCCTTTTCCCCTAACCTAAGGATATCCATAATCCAAGTCTTATTGAATCCCCTATAGGGTAGTATGTTCTTAAGAAGTTGAATGACAATTAAATAGACCATATTCCATATGTTGCCACCATTACCCTCCCCATAGATAAATCAATTCTTACATATGTTCCCTTTGATATGGCCTACATCCCGAGTCAAATCAAGATACTAATGCCATTGTTTGAGGCTTTCCAAATTCTAGAGCATAGAATAGAGCAATGACTTATTTTATGGAAATTCTTATGCTTGCAATCCAAAGTGAGAAGTGTTGGAACATTCAAAGCTTTGTTGACAACTCTGAGGTATACTTGAGGACTACCTTAGTTAAATTTCCTCCGGGGATTAAACCATTTTTTGTATCATTGATAAAGAATAGAATATGCTTAATAATTGTAAGAATGACTATCGTACATCAACTAGTGTAATCCCTATTGAAGTTATGAAGCAAATAGGATTGAGAATTTCCAAATATTATGGTAAATTATTTTCAATAGATTCTAGGGAAATACCTATTATTGGAATCATTAATAAGGTCAAATTCAAGCTTGAAGCATATCCTAATAAAGTTTAAATATTATGGACATCATCATGTTTGATTGTCCCAAAGGTGGGGAACACTCTTGTCTAGAAATTGATCAACCACTATAGTAGGAAGTGTCCAAATATATTCATCCTATGCTACTATTCCTATAGATGGAAGGAAATTGAAACTTATTGGTGAGAAAAGGATGCAAAGCATAATATAAGATGGTGTTGAATAGATGAATGAAACTAGATAGAGGTATGCATTATCTTATGGAAACTTGGAGGTTGAACATAATAGAGTAGATCCTGCTAAGAGGCCAAATATTAACAACTATAATTTAGAGGGTATATGGAAGATCTTCTTTGATTGTACTTTCTCTAAGAAATGGTCAAGTGTTAGAGTTGAGTTAATGTCACATGATCAAAAGATGTTCACATTTCGATTTAAGTTGAACTTTCACTATACCAACAATTTGGTAGAGTATGATGCTTTGAACGTTTGAATGAATATTGATTTATAACACAACATCAAAAGCCTAATTATGTATGGTGATTCTAAGATGATAGTATCCTAGTTTAAAGGGAATTTTTATATAATAAAAGAGGTTAAAATAATATTGAAATGTGGCTTACGATATAATTGAAATATTTCAAGAATTGTGTGGGTAGAAAGAGAAAATAATATTAGTTTTGATAGCTTGGCCACCATGTCAAAAAAATTGGATAAAAAATTAATATATTTTGTATGCACGTCAAGCATTGAGGTGTTAACTAGGTTGAAAAATTCTAATAATACAAATAGTTGGTAGGTTTTCAATGATGACAATCACATTTATGAATTTCTGAATTGTGCAACTAGAGAGTGTGAGGAACAATGCATAGATTGAGAACCAACGTTGGAATAAAGGGATAGAAAACAATTTTTGTATGGAAATAAAGTGACTTGATTAAATACCAATACTATTCCTCAAGGCCTAGTGAAATTGGAAAGAGCATTTGATAGTATAGATAGGTACAAGACCATAATTAAACCTATGAATGAAAAGGATTTTGAAGAGATCAACCTAGGGACTAAATAAACCCTAAAGAATGTCTACACGTGGAAGAAACTCAAGCTTGAAATTATAAATATGTTGACTGACTTGTTGAGAAAATTTAAGAGAAAATTTGCATGGTATTATGATGAGATCAAGTTCTATAGAGAGGATATATTTCAACATGAAATACTTTTGAATTTTGATACCAAACCATTTAGGCAAAAATAAAGGCCAAGAAATTCCATCCTAGCCTCTAAAATGCAATAAGAATTGTCCAAACTTAGGGATGGAGGAATTATTAATCATGTTAGACATTCTTCGTGGGTATCAAAATTGATCCTTATTAGGAAGAAGAATGGGAATATCATCCTATGTGTAGACAAGAATCTAAATGTATATTCTCTTAATGATAATTACTGTCATGCCCAGAATTTTAACACTTGAACATACAATACAATCAACAAAAAAAAAATTAACTTTAAATTATAACACATTAGAGTGATCATTTTCTCTAGTATCTACTTGTTGTTCCTATCCTTTCTTTCAAGAAAGGAATAATAATTCTAATGCAATAATGTTATTACCTAGCAACATTAATATCCATCAATCATATCTACTTTAATGGTATCACTATTTGCATCGTTACCTTTGATTCAAAATACTAACTTTCAATACTATACTCATGATTACTCTTATCCCTTATTCCACTTGCTTTTGAAATGTTGGCAATGTCATTGGTTTTAGGGTAAGTTTAGTCACCCTTGATGAATTATACTTCAACATGTATATTATCATTAATAGTATGTAGGTTTGGCATTAGTATTAAATTTCTGTCACCAATCCCATTAACATTATTAAACTATTCTTGCTAATTATATTAATATTAGTCTAAAAGTCAATATTTAATATTTAGTAGGAATGAGATCAGATTTATAATTTTCTCTCATAATTGAAATTCTCAAAGAATCTAGGTATTGTCTCATGGTATTATTTATGCTCTTAATTAGTAATAGTAATATTTCTATCCATATTGACATAAATTATAGTACCCACATCATTATTCATTGAGCTTAAGATCAATGTTATAATTGTTATCCTTATTTAACACTAGCATCGTTATAACTACTAATGTTGACTTGGAATTTTAAAATTAATAACTTTATTTATTAGATACTAATATTGATGATCAATTTATAATACAAATGTAAATTCTGATTTGAACACAATTATTTATTCAAGTACAATGTTGATATTATTGTAAGGTTTATGTTAATTCCATCTTAAGTCACTTCTAGTTAAATATTTTCAATACTACTTATTAAATTCTCATATATGTTTTATAAATGTTGATGTTTATATATAAATAATTTAAGTGCTATCACAAGGAAATATCATTAACATTTAATCTTAATGTTTGTCAACACAATAAAATTTATTCCTTAATATAAATCCAATCTCATTCTACATTTAGCAACTCTTATCTATTTTCCTTTTTAATATATTAATTAGTTGTAAGGATCCAAGTCTATTAAATATTCACAAAATAAGTTGATTAATTTGTAAGACTTCATAAATTGATTTAAATACGATTTTAATAAGCCAAATATTTTATGCAAATATTCTAATAAATGATTTAATTTAATTTATTAACCCTCTTAATACCCATTCAAATATTATGTAGATGATTTTAAGTTACAACCTAACTTTAAAGTTGAGGGGCCTAGTGTCATTGTCCCCCACCATGGATTAATTAAAAAGATTAAACAAGTTTTATTTAGATAACTAGTTAATTAAAGCTAATTGAGTGTGCACTCAATCTCAACCATTGGATGGGATTTAATCTTGGCCATTAGATTCTAGGGATTTATTTGCAACCCTAAAGCATAAAGATGCTCTTTTAACCTAGTTTCTTTACTTTCACATTCATTTGAGTTTTTGTAGGTTTGAAAGAAGGATGAGAGAAATTCTAAGGGGGTTTGTAACCATTGTATTTTCATTTGCATTTGCAGGTTTGAGACTCATGTTGTTTTCAATATGATTCCATATATGACATTTTGTTCTATTTGGACTCTTTGCATAAAACCTTTTATTTATTTATTTATTTATTTTGAGATTATTTTACTCTACCCGTTTTAAATGGTTGTTGTGTTGCAGAAAACAAATTTTAGAGAACTTCCAATCCGACATTCATGTTTTGGGTCCTCATTGTTTGCTGGTGAAACTAGTTTACACATTATTGTTTTATTAGTAATTTTTTTTTTACTCTTATATATTTATTTATGTTATGTAATTCTCTATTTGTTTTTGGGCTGTTGTATTTTACAACAAAATACATTTTATTTTATTGTTGTTTCCTACAAGAGAGATATTCCAAAAACAAATTCTCTATTTAGTTTGGTTGTTGTGTATTTTAAGCAGAAGACATTTTATTTTATTGTTGTTTTTAATAGCAAGAATAAAAATGTTGAGATAACATTTACATATATGCAAATTTTTAAAAAAAGTTTTAAAGCACGTTTTTTTTTTTTTCCTCTCACTTAAAAAAAGAGATAATGGAGGTGCTAAGAGGGGTGGTGGTCTGGGTGAGCAGCAACTCCCCCACAGGGTCCACGTCCCCCCCCTTTGGGAAGGGAGGGTTGCGTCCTCCCCAACCCCAACCATTGTTGTTGGGGTTTGGGGAGGGTTGTAGCCCTTCCCTCTTTTTTATTTATTTAATCTTGTTAATATTAATTTATTTTAACCTCTCTTTTTTTCAATACTTTATTTTATTTATATTCTGTTTTTTTTTTGTTTCCAGAAAAAATAAGAAAATAAAACTTTATTTATTATTATTCTCTTCTTTTTTTTGCATATATATATACTCTAAACAACCATATAATTATTATTGAGTGTTTCAAAATATGTATTAATTTTCTTTTTTTTTTGAATATTATCTAATAATCATTTTACTTGTTTTATTCTATGGCAGTTTATATATAGATTTCATAATATATATATATATATGTAAAGAAAATGTATTTATTTTTATTTTTAATAAAAAGACTCTTATCCAAATATAAATATATTTCCTTACATGTTAATCTATTTCACATTCAAATTTGCAAATATACCCAAAACATACTTTGTTATAAGAAGAGTTGAAAACCCCACTTTACATAAATGAGAAGGAAACCAATTTAGTGTGATAAGATACATTTTGTTTCCATAGTACCAATTTTGAATCTATTGACATTTTGTAAACATAATTACTTGTAATTTTTTGGTATTTAATAATACTATTGTATTTATCCTTTTCTCTTCTACCCAAGTAGTTGCAAGGCTTTATTTATTGAACTCATTGCAGGAACAATTGATTTACGAATGCAAAATTTCTTGTCTTCAACATAATCATTCAACTCACTCTTATTTTATAAAATATCTTTCATTTTCCTTACTATTAACTTGAATCTATGTTTACATCATTGATATCCATGATATGCTACCATTCCATGCACACCAAATCTCTTTCACTCTCACACACAAGAAGCCACAACATAAAATGTAAGAAATTATCCCTCTTTTTCCTTTGTACAATAGATTCATTCAAATGAGATAGAGATTTCGAGACTAAAAGGATTTAATATCCATGTTCAACAGTAAAATATCCTCGAAGTGGTTTGTCAACAGCAGATTGTTAAAACATTCAGACCTATCTAGCACCTTAAGAATGGAGAAAACATGTCAATAGCAGGAAGAAAACTCACCACCCAACCTATATGGCATCATCAAACAATTACTAGGCTCTAGCCATCCCCCGAGCAAGGAGAGAGGACCCAAAACACAAGATTCAAACAACAACTAAAACCAACAGCAAAAAATATTTTTGAACATGCACCCAAAACCCAAGATTCAAACAACTAAAACCAATAGCAAAAACATTATCCAACATGTTGCATTAAAACCCATAAGAAATACTTGCCAACAGCCTCAAACTAACACATTTTGGCTTATTTAAAGACACATAATCTTCATGAACATAGCCACACACAACTTAAAATTTGTGCACTATTTTCAAGAGAAAAAAGAAAAATTAAACAACTGTCAATAAAACCAATACAAACACAATCCAAGGAAAAATACGGTGAAAAAGAGTTGAAACAACTTATCTATCAAGCTGATTTCTCTTCTCCATTGCACCTCCCTCTTCTTCCTCCAAACCCTCTATTCCAGCCATGCTCTCTTCCTTTTTTTCAGCCAACAAAAAATGACAAGTTTTTCACTCCCCCGCTTCTTTAAAAAAATAGATAGGGCAACAAACCCTAACTCCATTTTCGTCACAAGCAAAAAAAGATATTTAAAATGGTTCAAAACTCATGTTTTACATAATATATGGGCTTAAAAAGGTGTCCAACCCTTAGGTACTTAATTTAGGCTTTCAAAAACACAACTATAAGTAAAATTTAAAACTTAGAAACACTTTTTAACTCACTAGAAAATATGCTCTTTTAAGAAAAATATATAAATATCAAATATAAAATAACAAAATTAACAATAACCCAAATATTGAAGAGAACTTACAATATAACTATCACATTGACACCAAACACAATTTTTCTCACGAAAATATGAAATAACACACTTTTCTCCAAGAACATATCAAATAACAAAATCATCAATAACCCGAATATTAAAGGACAACTTACAATATAACTATCACATTAACATAAAACAAAACAACACTTCACAAATGAAGTGTTTTAATAGGGTTTTGGTGTCTCTCCCTTCTCCCCATTGGCCCTAAATTTCCTGTATAATAATCCACATTAAGCACATATACTTACCTCGTATACTCACTTGAAGTTGATCATTTATTCTGTTATCGTTACCTTGACTTGCTTCCTCATATGCTTGATGAAAAAATTCTTCCGTTGTGAAATTCTCGAGACCTTCGAGACCTAGCTTCCATCATCCATTCATCTCATTAGTAAGTTTGTGTAACTAAAATGTAATACCACATTAGTAACCATATTTTACTCAACTAATTTCGTTATATCTTGTTTCTTGAAAATAGCTCATTTGTAAAAGAATCAATCATCATCATAATCTCAGATAGGCAAATCACAATTTCATATTCCATAGTAATAATTAAATAGCTTACATCAACCATTCATTCCAAATTTAAATGATTCATAGTTCCTAACTTTACCCATATCAGTCTTTAGCATCATTAAGATTCAACTATGTAAGAGGGTGCAAAGACTAATAATCCCCTAGATAGTCAATCCATAAAAGATTATTCAAGTTTCTCTTAATAAAATAACTAAATTTTCTTCATAAGCTCAAGGAAAGAATTAACCCATGTGATTCACCAATACAGTTGATACACCAACACATCTACGAATTGCACCATGCATCTATCCATTTATCCCATAATGAAACACAAACAAAGAAATGTTGAAATGTTATTAGCCACATAAGGGTTGACCTTACAATTACCCATTGCCCAATAAGGAGGCAACATTACAAAAGGTGACTAGTTATGAATTTTTGTCTATGATGGATGGTTTTTTGGATACAACCAAGTCAAGCTAAAGGGGTTTGAGAAGTATAATAGTTCCTTTACAATTCCACAAGACACACATTTATATATCGAAATACCTTTTATATTGACAAATGCAAGAGTTGCCTTTTAGAGGGTTATGGATGTGGCATTTATTGGGTTGCTAGGTGAAATTTTGGTAGTATATTAGGATGATTTAACAACTTACTAAAAATTAACATCTCAACACTAAGGACATTTTAAAATATATTTGAAAGGTTCTTAGAATATGGGATATCCCTCAATCCTAATAAATTCATGTTTGGGTTCATCAAGGAAAATGTTTTGGGATGTATAGTGTTAAAGGATTAGATCAAGATTGATCTTGAAATATTTGCCATTATAGATATAATTCCTTAGTCTAAGAAAATTAAGGGTATGCAACCCTTATTTAGGAAAATCAACTTTGCTTGAAGATTTATATCCCATATTTTTTAGAAAAGATAAAATTTATATCTAAAATGTTGAAGAAAGGACAATCTGTATCTTGGGAAGGTGAACCAACTGAAGCATTTAAAGAAATCAAAGAGGCAATTAATAAAGCTCAAGTATTAGATTCACTAGGTTTTTCTAAGCCTTTTCAATTATATTATTTTGCTTCATTCTACATAGTTATTGTAGTGTTATTAAAAATAATCAATATGGGTATAAGCAATATATACATTTCTTTAGTAAGGCTCTTTAGAGTGTAAAGTTGAAATATGATGTTATGGAAAAGTAGGATTATGGTTCACTGAAAGTCATGAAGAATTTTAGAACTTACATAGTGGGTGATATAATGGTTTCTTATGTATCACATGCAACTATAAAATATATATGTACACAATAGGAAGTAACTAGAGGAAAATTCAAGTGGATTAATAAAATATGGGAGTTTAATATATAATACAAATATAAATCACTAAGTTGGTTAGAGGAAAAGGATTGGCTAGGATAATGGTAGAATCCAACCTAGAGGTGACATAAATAACCAAGTAGATGTAGAAACTAGTGAAAAGGTATATAGTCAAGAGAAGTCTACTCGGTATAATGACATCATATACTATCTTATTCATATGAATTATCCTCTTGAAGTGAATGAAAGTTTGAAGTGAATATTAAAACTTTAGTCACTAAAGTCTATTCTGATTGATAAACTATTGATGTGGAGAAATAGGAATGGAGTCCTAAGATTCCTAGATGAAGAGGAAGGTGATAGGGTGTCATAAAAGATGTACAATGGTGCATGTGATTAGAATTTCATGAAAAAATATAGCCCATAGGGTTCTTAGAGCTAGATATTGGTGGTCATCATTATTTTTTGATGCACACATGATAGTTTTGGTGTTTACTATTAATACATTGAGTGCTCCTTTGATGTTTGGTTTTTCTTAAAAGAGTTTTTCTAAGGCACATACTATCTTCTGTGTGAATTTACACCTTGTGTGTCATTGCATGTTTAATTATCTTTCTAAAATTATTTGCATTTGTAACCTATTTTGTATTTCCTTTTTGAAGATTAAGTAAGAAATTGTTTGGTTGTATCTAACTTCCTTTCAAATTTCTCACATTAGCACTCAAATACATGAAATAAGTGTAACTATTGAGGTAGATACTATGTTGAATAGAAGGCAACATGCCTTCTATAAATATTCTTTATAATTCATCACTAGGAGTATGATAATTTATCTTAGATGGAAAGGATTATAATCCAATAGTCATAATCATGCACATGCTCATTTGATCCTTGTATATAATCCATGAAATCAGAATTCATGAACTTTAATCCAATATTAAAACTATAATGATTCATTAATGCATTTTCTAAATTGAAAAAAGTAATATACAAATCCACAAGAGAATATAACCATTTAATTACACAATCATTTGAATTCCTTACGAAGATATTGGTAATAAGTTTTTTTATCATAGACATAATTAAAAAATGTAACACTAAATTATTTCAAATGTATCATAGGGTCCCCTTTACCATTATAAATCTAAAAGAGGGGGCTAAAAAAGCAACTATAAATGGATAATGAGGAATCTAAAAATAAAATGCATTATGTTGGATTCACTAGTAATATTTGTTGGTAGTTGTTGTCATTGATGTCAACACTAATGGTTGATGTCAATACTAATGGTTGATGTCGACACTAATCGTTGTCATTGATGGAGATTGTTGGAAGCTATTATTAATGTATTTGATGTTAGTTCTTGGCATTGGTTATCTTTGTTACATTCAATTTGGGCTAACATTGATTGGATATTATGCCTTATCAAAGAAGAGAAGATTTGAAGAAGTTCATTGATTGGATGGCATGCCTTATCAAAGAAGTATTATTGTTGATGTTCATATAATGCATTATTACTAACAATAGAGTTGTTTTCATGATACTATATTAAGATGAGGATTAGAAGCATGAATAATGTTGGAGAGATGATCTACAGTTTATCTCAGACTCTCTATTGATGTTCTTGATAATATATGTGTTGCTACAAGGAAGTTCTGTTCTTTCCAAATTGCACAAATGTTTCTGGTTTAGGAAGCTACATTGAAGTATGTTTGGGAGAATGCTCCACATTCCTCCATTGTTGTAGTTTTGGTCTTGCAGTTTGGTATTCAATGTCAGTGCTCTATTTATATTGCACTCCTATCTATTTAGGTCATCTATGTTTCCAAGAAGGTTCCTGTCACTAGTAGAATTTGGAAAATAAATGACTACGCGACTAAAACTTTTAGTCACATGACTAACACTAGTATAATTTGGCAAATAAATGATTAATTTGGTCATTTATAAGTGACTAATTTGGTCATCGGGTAAAATCACAACTAAGTGACTAAATAAATGACTAATATCAAACAAATAAAAATGACTATTACTCCTCTATTCTTTTTTCTTTCGAATTTGATCATAATCCATAGAGCTTAAGCCCCCCTCATGGGACCCCTACCTAAGCGGGCCATTTGGTCGCCTAGGTTGCTTGGTGCAACAAAAATACCTATTATGTGGAAGGCATTGCCTCTCGGTGTAGTCTTAAGGCCTTCACATATTTTATAAATTTTTTTAACATTTACATTCTTTAACTTTTATTACTCATTATGTTAATGAATCATTAATATTTTTAACTATGATTTGAAGCCAATTTTATTTTCCTATTGTGTTAGCATTTCAAGTGTATCAAAGAGAAATTGTGGTCAATTTCATTGATAAAATATGATTTAAACAATCCAATTGTATTTTGAGGGCTATCTTGCAAACACTTTCATTTAATAATACATATATATTATCAATTATTTCAATCCATTTCAATGGATCATTTAAGGAATCAAGAATCAATAGTGCTATTCCCATAGTCCAACATGATGGGGTCAAAGAGGAAGCATTTTAGGGAGCCCTAAATTTACCACACCTAAGCCAAAGAGCGTGGAGTATGTTAGGGATCGCTAATCTAGATTTGTCTAAATTTATTTCATTCCATTATTTAACACTTATTATTAATTTTTTAAGCTAGCCACATGCAACTAGAATTTTTAGCACATCCATGCACAAACACATACTCTCTAACATATTAACATACATATAATTTTCTATCAGCGCAATCTTTGAACCTCCTTTAGGTGCAAGTGTTAGTATATATTCCTCTCTCTATATAGAATTGTCTTGCCCTCAACCTCTCTTTCTTTTTCCTAATCTCTCCAAAGATCAATTAAACTATAAAATTTTTATATATTAATTTAATTTGTTCTATATAAGAATATATTAATTATTAATTATAATAATTTTATACTTATATTTAATATTTTTATTATAGAATACAATATATAATAATTAATATAATTATATTATATATAATTTAATCTTATTACTATTATATTAAACATATTTAATATATTAATTATATTTTATATTATATATATTATATTAATTTTTTATGATTAAACAAATCTTAAACGTTCATCATTTTTTGCCATTTTTTTGGTTGCTTTTCACCATTTTGTGCTACTTTCCCCGCCACTATTGGTTCCCGCTCCTCCAAACTCTTTGTCGCTAGTATTGACCTTTCACTTCTCCAATTTGACGAGTTGCAGCCTGAAAATAAGGTTTAGAGTGATGGTTTTAGAGTATGTTTATTAAAATGAAAATTACCATCAAGTTCCTAATAATGTGCACATTTAGATTTTGAAATTATAACATCTTTAACCCTACATAGTTTAGCATACAACAACATTTTCTACTAGCGCACATTTCTTTTACAAATGTCCATACCCTATTCCAAAGCTCCCATTTTCACGTAGGGAGGATGCTTGCAAAGGTAGAGTATATGCTAGCACAGGTGGTGAATGGAATTTTCTATTTGGTGCAAGCAACTTGAAAGCAGGTTTTAACATTTGTGTTTCACCAAACACTGATGCTGAATCTTTGGAAAAATGAATTGCAAAAGAATGGGCACCTACTTCATGCAATATGACATTTTAGGTTTGAAGATCACTATTGAATATTGCCTTCACTCCTTACTGTGTTATATGTACGAGTTTGATGTATTTTTATGTTTAGTTATGTGATAAAGTTCTGTCAGTGAGGGTTTAATCAATTTGTTGTTAAGCTGAGACTAGTTTGCAGTAAGATATGATTTTATAAAATTGTGGAAAACCAAATCAATATGCATCTCAAGTAAGATACTAAGAAGGGATAATAAAATACATGGTTTTTCAAATGCAAAAAAAAATGTCTCTCTGCATTTAATTAGGGATATTCAAGTGGTTAATCAAATAGGTTAACTTAAAAGTACAAGCTTCTTTAGCTCATGGTAAAAGGATGAGAAATTTTCCCAAAATATTTTGTAAATAATTCAGGTGGTGCAAAATAATTGATAGTTCTCTAACCTTACAAGGCAGAGGTGACTTGATACTCATTACAAACAACCACTACCTCTCTTGAGTATATACATTATTTGAATGGGCACTTGATGCTGGAGCTTTTTACTGTTCACTCAAATCTAGGTATGTAAATTGGTGTTATTTACTATTTAGGCATGTTTGTAGATATTTTTAATCATATTCTAATGGATGAATCAATCAAATCAAAGCTATCTACATAGGTTTTCTTAGATCCTTGTTCCAAAGTGATGGGTAGGCAAGATGTTGAAATTTTTTTGCAGAGTTTGGTTTCACACCTGCCAATAGCATTTACTTGAAAGTTTGGAAATCCTTTTTAGAAAATCCATTTTATGTTGTTTAGAGGATTTCAGAGGCAAAAAAAAGAGATGAAGATCTCTTGCTCTTTGAGGAATTGTGTTAGACAATTCATGTTTCTTGTATATGCTTCCACATTTTGGCATGGGCAAGTAGGATGCTAGAATTTGGCTTGACACTTGCCAATTGCATTCAACACTATCTCAGCATGATTCTTTTTGTTTAAACACTATGTCAGTGTGCAATTATTTTCTTTAGTTTTTAGAATGGTTAACCTCTCAACTTGCATCCCATAAAACAAAGATTTCAATTATTTGATTTTTTGTTTCCAATGTTACCAATGTTTTTCAGGTTCATTTTATGCCAATTAGAAAGGATGATGAAGTTCAGGTTGTAAGAGGGACATTCAAGGGAAGGGAGGGGAAGGTGGTTCAATTTTATTGAAGAAAATGGGTCATCCATATTGAACGCATCACCCAAGAGAAATTCAATGGTGAGGAAGAACAAGAATTTTTGTTGATGCTATTGTTTGGAGATTTAAATATACACTACTAGCATGCATTGGGTATAAGTTAACTTTATACTACATATTATTTTTGGTTTTCAAATTCTCCTATATTGGTGCCCAGGTGCAACTGTGAATGTTGACATCCACCCATCATGGGTTGTGGTGACAAATTTGAAGATAGATAAGGATAGAAAGGCTCTTCTAGAGAGGAAAGCCAAGGGTAGAGCTGTTGAGAAAGGAAAGGGAAAATTGTTGACTAGATTTTTATTTTTGGTAGTTGGAAGGTGTGGTTATAAATATTATTTAATTTGATCAGATCATAACACCTTTTTAGCATTTTTAGAATTTAATTTCGTTTACTCTGAATAGATTCAAGGTTGAGGATTTGGGCTTTACACCCACTCATTGCATTTGCTTAAATTTTTCTAAGGAATTTTCAAAAAAACCCATTTTGAACATATCCTTTAATCACGACATTCCATAATATCACATTTCTTTGATATTTGCATGCATATTCACAAATTGGGTTCTTGTTATATATGTAACTTGTTTTATAACTCTAAATGAAGGTAACTTGCTTTTATTCATATAATCTCAAATATTTAGTTAGTGCAAACCTAGGTTCTCTTTTGTTCTTTGTTCCCACTGTGGAAATGTATTCATAGTGGATTTCTATTCTCAAATTTGTAACTAAGACTATTGGCTGATAGAAGTATTGCTTTATTTTGAACTAAGTTGAGTTTTTTGCAATTCGGGAAAATTATTATTGCGTTCATTAGTTATTGAGGATAATATACACCATTTTGCAATATAACTAAATGCTGAAAATGTTTACATGATTATTTAAAATGAATAGAACTATGATTTTTTTTATGTGTAAGATAGATTGTATTGATCAAGAACAGGTCTATGCTTTTGAGTTCATAGTTCTTACAAAATGAGAGGCTTATTTTATAGAATGATGTATGTCTGATATTTTTACAGCTTTGTTGAATGCAATAAATATCATTTTTGATTTTATACAAGGATTGTGGTGCAGTTACTTGTGGGAGGAATGACATGAGAGACATATGGAGGATGAAGTCATGTTCGATACTGCTCATGAAAGATTTTCAAATATGAAATTCATTTCTGTAGAGGTTAGGCTCCTACTTTTTTTTTATTTCTATTTGGGATGCATTGGCTATCTTAGTTGATTGAGTGGCTTGTATCAATCTATTTGGAATTTATGAACATGACTATTGTATTTTCTTTCTTGATGTATAAGATCCATGTGTGGAGTGGAAATTTTAAGATGCATACGAACATGTCAAACTAGGTAAAGTAAACTAGAAAACCTCTACAGACATTTGTGAAATAAGGAATACAAATTCACAAGTGAGAATAGAATTGTGAATAGACTATCCATACTCATGACAACACATCAATGAATAGACTACCACACATCCTATAGGTAGTCTGAATAAACTAGTTTTTAATGGGATAGACTAGGGATGTATTCCTTATTTGTGAAATTGGCTATATTATATAATACATTGTAGTGCCCCTCCATTCTCACTTGGGATGTGTAGGTAGTCTAGCTAAGGAATCTAAAGAGGAAGATGGAACAAGAGCTCCTGAAGGTACTTTTGTGGGTATGATGCACATTGTTTTGTTATTATTATGATGCATGGATTTATTGGGTAGTTAAGTGATGCAGTAGTATGTTTTGAGGATAGGTGGAAAGGGCAGCATCGTACCATTGAACGTATGAAGACATACAAGAATGATATATGATTGCTAGAGTTCATTTCCTAGCGTTTCGACTATTATGAATGTGTACTCTAATTTGTATGTTTGAGTGAACAGGTACAGGACATCGGCTCCACCTAGATTCACAGGTTTGAGCGTGTCCACTACCCAACAATAATGTTGATTGAGAGATAGTAACGGGTTACCTAGTCAAACCTTTACCATGGTACAATGTGTCATCAGTCCATGTATTGGTCGTATTCTTTATCCATGTTGTATTGATATTTTATTTATTGTGCAAGTTTTATTGTGAAGATTAAATTATATGTTGTGATTAAGTATTTAATTAATTTGTATTATTAATATTGAGACTTTCTAATAAATAAATAAATTAATTTAATTTAAGTTATTATAAACTAATTTTAATTATTAGATCAAATGTGAATTAAAATAAATAAGTGATTTAAATGTGATTTGAATTAAATAAATTACTTTTAATTTCAAATGCATGTATTGGGAAAAGATCTTAGAAATATCTCGGTTGTTAAAGAAAATATATTTGTTGTGTTAACTGGAAGTTAGAAGGTTTTTTTTTCTAATTGTTTTAAAATTGATTTCCGGAGGGATTGATTGAAATTGTGAGAAAAAAAGGAAGTTGTTTTTCACGGGAAAGTAAGAGAGGTTTTTGGGAAAAATGGTAGAATTGTTTTGAGGTTTGAGAAAATTGTGAATCTTAGAAGCTCTCTGATAAATTTAGGAATCTAGTTTGTTGTATTCTTGGTTGTGGATTATATTTTGTTCTCTTGGGAAGTGGAAATTCTTCTGGAGGAAGCTTTGGCAATTGAAGATTAAAGGAAGCTCAACATCAATCTTCAAATCACCAGATCTTCTGAAACAAGTTCCTCATTGCTTTGTGAATTTTAATTTGAAAGATATATTTAATTTTATTGCAAATTGAAAAAGATTAGAAGAGGAATTCTTTTATTTTAGAAGCTTTTGTTTTTGAAAGAAATTGTCGTGAATGTTGAGCCTCTGTAGAAAACAATTTGGATCCTCTGTGTAAATTGATTATTTGAAATAGATTTATGCTAAAGGAAATTATAGATAAATCTTAAAGCCTCTGTGAAAATTGAATTGAAACTGTAGGAATTTGTAATTCTCTGTGTCAAGATTATTATTCTTCACTGTAGAAAATGATAAATTTCTGTGAAATATTTAGATCTATAATGCCCCGCCACGCAACCCTAGAGGAAGTTGCAATTTACTACTTAAACGTACTATTTTTTTTATTTAAGTACAAAAAGCATGAAAGTTCTCTACACATTGCCAACAACCCCTAAGGTTACGAGACTGAGTTTACTTAAACCCAAACAAGAAACATGAATTAAAACCATTACAATTAATAATTTAACAAATTAATTACACATTCATTCCATACATGATAAAATTACAACAAAGGCATAAAAGATACCACATGATTCCAAAAATATACCTTACAATAAGATTACAACTCATTCCCCGAATGAGGTAATTCCAATAAATAAGGTTACAAATTACATCTTCCACCTCGATACAAAGAGGGGTAATAAATTACAATAATAACGGAAAAGAATAAAGCATGAAGTACTGGATCCCATGAACTCTCCAACTAGAAATCTCGTCCACATGAACAATAAGATGACCCAATGGATTAAGGTGCACGTTCCACCCAACCATGTGATACCCGAAGGCTCACCCCCCATGCTAGGAGAAAGTAACAAGGAATTATAGACAAGACCATCCACCCCTAGACACAGGTTAACTCACACTAACACAGCCAAACACAAGAACCAAACATCCATAAGGATAACACAAGTACAACTCCAACATCACTGACATAGGTCACATTGCTTCCAAAAATAAAACAGATCGAGTATGAAAAGAAGACCATACACATAAACCCAAATACCAACTGTTGTCGTAGAAAGAGTGTCATCAGACAGCTCGTCATGGGATATCCTCTGGGAATCTTCCTAGGCTCCAACCCCCACTATGAGTTGTCCTGGTGGCCTCTACCAAATCCTTGCACCCATACTCACTCATGCGGAATCAAATACCTCTCGTAAGGATAAGATAGATGACCTTGCCATTCTAGGCCTTCCTCTCTCATTCCAAGTCTATACAAGCCCTTGCATCCATGAGCAAGGCTCAATTATCTTAATTAATGTGAAAAACTACCTAACTTCTAAGTATATTGCTTTAGTTATCACTTGATTAAACCACCTCTGAAGGTTTCCCAGTTTACCTCTTTGGGCTCTGGCCCCTAACGGAAGCCACTCTTCTACTTGACAACATACCAAACAAAATCAATCACCAAGGGAATCCCAAGTGCATACCAACATGATAAAACCACTCCAACTCTAGGAGGAACATATAAAGAAAAATCACTCCAAACACTAGAGACAACAAAAGTCAAAACCCTCTCCAAACACTGGAGGCAACAAAATTCAAAACCCTCTCCAAACACTGGAGGCAACAAAAAACCAAAACCCTCTCCAAACACTGGAGGCAACAAAACACATAAACCACTCTTAATTCAAAGGAGGCACAGAACATCCCCATTCGTGAAAACTAGGTAAAACAACCGGATACAACTATACACCCTACCCAAGGCAATACAATGGTTGACTAACATATTACGACAACCCACACAATTAAATGAAAACCCCATCTAGAAGACTTACATAAACAAATCACTCCAAATAGAACAAACAACTCAATCAAAGAGTTCCCTAGCCCCTGGAAGCAAAACTTAGTACTACCAAAGTACACTCATAAATTTACAATCATAACAATATTGCCCATACAATACCAACAATAATTCGCTTAAATCAACAATCATAAAAAATACACGTTCTTTAAATAACTAAAGATTTCTTTTAACATAACGATATTTTCTCGTAAAACAGGAACCAAAGTCCATATATACCTCATATACTTAATCTTTTAACTATTCATATAAGTTCTAAACAATATAATTTTTTTATGAACCTTATCTATTCCTTGCAATCTGGAAAACAAACAACATTCCCCATTCACCATTTAAGGCAATGGAATACAAGAACTTTTAAATAACATTCTACCCATTATAACAACATCGTAATAAAATAACCCTTTTCTTTACACATATTTAATATCATCAATTTTTCTCTAATTATAATCCATATAACTTAACCACATACATAATCCTAACATTTAACAAATCCTTTACAAGAACTTTAAGATTCCATCAAATCAAATAGGTCATTGTAAACACATTAACCATATTCATTTCAATTACAACCCTAACCCTTAACAAAACAACTAAACCCGACAACCCGATGACACACTATGACTAGGGTGACGACTTGGCACGAAAAACCTAGCTACTATCTCCCAATCGACTACCGTTGGTCAATGGACACACTCAATCCTGTGAAATCAGGTGGAGTCGATGTCCTATACCTATCAACCTATGAAAAAAGAGTATATTGAACATTCATATATATGATACAATAAAGCACATCATGAAGAGTAAATTGCGGAATCATAGGGCACTCGCAAACGAGTGATGCGATCTCGTCCCCTTCACCAATACACTCATCATAGACTGGCAGTTCCATCATAAACAAATATCTCATGCAATAACATGTTACAGTAACTAATCATCATTACACCAAATTAAATCATGACAAATAAAGCATCAGATAAGATACATCACATCACACAAATAGACTATCACTCTATAAACAGTGATCAAATAACACACACATGATAAAGTATCTCGAGTACCAAAAGGCACATCCAAACAAACAAGGACATACTCTCCAGCCAGAAAGCAAAACAAAGGGGTATTACAAGATCTCTGTAGGAAATGATTTTTAACACAATAGATAATTCAAAAGAAAATATTTGATAATTTAGGAAACCTCTGTAAATTTGTGAATCTTTCCTGTAGAAAATTGTAAAAAAATAGCAGAGAGAGAGTTACTAAATTAATCATAACTAAAAATTTACGAACTAGGTATCACTGATTTTTTTATGTGTTAAAAGACTTGGTGGCACACCTTCATAAAAATTTCAGAGAAACCCAAATCGGAAATTGAAAGTTACTAAAGTCACAACAGACTAGTTTTATGTTTAATATTGTTTGAAAAATGTAAATTAATATATATATATATTTATTTATTTATTTAAAAATATATATATTGAAAAATTTGCATATAATTTTAGAATATTTAAATAATATATTTAAATATAAATATTTATATGTATTTTTAAATAGGTACATGCACATGTACAATTTAGATATATTAATATGAAATATTTTATCAAAAAGAATTGATGTTTTTATTATGTGTGATTGAGTAAATTGATGTTAAACAATCAGTTTTGGTTTCTTATTTCTATTGTACATAGAATTATAATTTAAATGATTTATTTTATGTAGTGTGATTGTTTGAATTGGATTATGTAATTAGATAATATATATATTTATATATATATATCTATTTAAAAAGGGTATTTATTTAGATGGATTTTATTGCTTTAAGTGCATGCAAACACAAATGGTTAACTTTAAATGATTGATTATTCTAATTGTGGAATTGAGTTAATTAATTTGAATAGTTGTGAAACTGAAAGTTAAATATTTAGTTCTTATTTCGTTGTTGATTTATTAATTAGAATTAAGCTTAAACGATGTATTTTAATTATGAGATATTGATCTATTGGATTTAGGAAATTCGAATGGTAGTGATTTTAATTACATGAGTTGTTTATTTTAATTACATGTATTTCTGTAATTATGAATTGGGGGGTATTTGTTGTTGAGAAAGTGTAAGTCTTCCAGAGGTAAAATTATGAAAGGGTTGTTGTGTCCATTGTTCACCCTTTGAGATTTCCTTAGGTAGTGCACATATTTGGGATTCAGTATTTGGCATTTGTAGGGATGTGTTACCTCTTGAGATGTGGTAGTTATTTGTTATTAGTTTTAGTGCACTATCTACCCTTGGGTTGTGGAATAAGTTATTGTGTTGTCAATAGGGGAATGGCAAGATCGTTATCTTGTCTTCTCGAAAGATAATCGATTTTGCACTGGTGTGCATGTGGGGCCAAAGTTCATGAGAGGTTACTAGGATAACCTAGAATGGGGGCCGAGACCTAGGAAGATCTCTTTTGGATAACCAATGCAACTTTTGTAATGACACTCTTCCTATGACAACAGTTGGTTTGTATTGTATAGTGGATGTTCTTGATTCAGTGATTCTGGAAGCAATGTAACCTTATGTTTTGTGTTTACTGGTACAGTGTTGTTTTGTGTGTTGCCTGTGTCTAGAGGTAGTAGGTTTTTCTTGGTTACCTTTTACTATCTCCTAGCATGGGGGTTGGGCCTACGGGTACCACATGGTTGGGTGGATCATGCACCTTACACTGTTGGCATTTTTCTTATAGTTCGAGGAGGTTGTGTGTTTCTATCGATTTGTTACTTCACTTATATTCATTATATCAGTGGGACACTATGTATTTGTATTCCTCATTTGTAATCGAGGAAGATCCATTTGTTTTGCAATTGTAACATTATGTATGATCTATTCTTTATTGGACTAAATGGTATATATTGTTTTATATGGTGTTGTATCTATGAAAATATTTTCATTACATTTCCATGTTTAATTTATTATGCAATGCATTAATGCTTTGATGTATGTTGTTTATCATGAGTTAATTTCATATGCTATGGTTAGATTAATGTTGTAAGTTTTGGAATTCACATGTAGACGTGTTGCGTAGCCTAGAGGATGTATGTGTTAGAGTAGATTACTTTACTTGTTATTGTTACTTTTTTAAATAAAAATAAGTTGTGCTTCCGTAATTGGATAAACTAGTTTTTAATGGGATAGACTAGGGATGTATTCCTTATTTGTGAAATTGGCTATATTATATAATACATTGTAGTCTGAATAAAATGGTTATAGACTACAATGTATTATGGGATAGGTTATAGACTACAATGTCTATAATATAATACATTGTAGTCTATAACCTAGAGGATGTGTGGTAGTCAGACTAGGTATTATTAGTGGTCCATTAGTTGTGCTTCCGTAGTGTTGCATCGTCCTCTAGGTTGCGGGGCGGGGTTTTGGTTTCTAGTAACTGTTTGATACTTATTATATTATGTTTTATGCTTTGAGACCTTATAGTTGGTTGTTTCACCATTCTAGATGGTGATGGATGACATGTCATTTGATCTTGATGATCATGACATTATGAATTAATGTTTGTGATACATTGGATTTATGGAATTAGTATTGTGTTGGATAATTTGATTATGTGTATCTCTTGGTTCATGAATGTGGTTGTTTGTTGATGAGTAGCTATCGCCTTATGATATGGTTCGTAACTGTGTATTCTTACATGATCTTGTGAATTTTAGGAGTAAGTCAAGTCCTTGGGGGGGAGGATGTAACACCCCTCTGATTTGCTATGTTTTCTCTGATAGTTCTGATTCTTTGATAGACCATATTTTATGTGATTGTTATTCTATCGCTGACAGTGGAGCGATGATAGAATATATTGATGTGATGATACATTATATGCATGGTGATTATGTTTGCATAGATGCTTAGTTGAGATGGGATTGCTATACATGTTTATTGTAGTTTAATGGATATTTTATTTCGTCAGTTGATGTGATATTGTATTGGTGAAGAGAACGGTTTTGCATCTCTCACTTGCGAGTGCCCTGTGATTTTTGTGATTCTCTCTTCACGGTGTGTATGAATTATTATCTGGATACATGTACAACATTTGATTTTGTTGTAGGTTTGTAGGTACAGGACAACGACTTCACCTGGTTTCACAGGTCTGAGCATGTCCACTACTCAATAGTAATGTTGATTGGGAGATAGTAACTGATTAACCTTGTCAAACCTCTACCCTAGTACAGTGTGTCGTCAGTTTGTGTTTTGGTCATGTTCTTTATCCATGTTGGTCTTGGTATTTTATTTATCGTGCAAAGTTTAATTGTGATAATTAAATTATATGTTATGATTAAGTATTTAATTAATTTGTATTATGAATGTGAAAACTTTATAATAAATAAATTAATTGATTTAATTTATGTTATAAGGTAATTTTAATTATTAGATTAAATATGAATTAAAATTAATAAGTTATTAAATGTGAATTGAAAGAAAGAAATTATTTTAAATTCAAATGCATGTTATTGGAAAAAAATCTTAGAAATATCTTGGTTTGTTAAAAAAAGAGATATTTGTTGTGTGAACTAGAAGTTATAAGGATTTGTTTCTTATTGTCTTAAAATTGATTTACAGAGAGATTGATTGAAATTGGTAAAAAAAAGAGAGAAAATTTTTCACGGGGAAAAAAAGATAGAGGTTTTTTGGAAATGAAAGAACTATTTTGTGGTTTGAAGAAATTGTAGATCTTAGAAGCTTTCTGATAATTCTAGGAATCTAGTTTGTTATATTATTGGTTGTGGATTGTTTTTGTTCTCTGGGAAGTGGCAATTCTTCTGGAGGAAGCTTTGGCAATCTTGGAAAATTGAAAATTACAGAGAAGTTTGACATCAATCCTCAAGGCAACAATTTTTCTGGAACAGGTTCCTTAATTATTTTTGTGAATTTTGATTTGAAAGAGTTATTTAATTATTGTAATGCAAATTGGAAAAGATTAAAAAATGTTTTCATTACTGTAGAAGCTTTTGTTTTTAAAAGATTGCCATGAAATTTGAACCTCTGTAGAAAACAATTTAGATCCTCTGATAAAATGAGTATTTGAAATATATTTATACAAAAGGAAATTATAGTGGGATTATTGAACCTCTATTGAATTTAAATCAAAACTTAGAAACCTCTTATGTGAAAATAGAATTTATTCTTCTGTAGAAAATGATAAATTACTGTGAAAGATTTAGATCCTTGTAGGGAATAATTTTTAACACAATAGAAAATTCAAAGGAAAGTATTTGATGATTTAGGAAACCTCTGATAAATTTATATACAGTTGTTAATTTTGTATAGAGTTAAATTGGTATTAAATATATATTTATATATTTAAAAAAAAAATGTATTTCTTTGATAAATACATTAAAAGGAGGAGGAAATAATTTTATAATAAAAATGGATTTTGTTTTAAATGAAATGATTTTCTTTTAAGGGAAATTGTTTTTTTTATAATTAAATAATATATATAATTATATTTAATTATATATATACATATTAAATATATTTATTTAATAGTGGTTATTTTGTTATTATAAATGCATAAGTGGTTATTTTAAAATGAATATTATATTGTTAGTTAGTGCATGCAAAGCACCAATAGATGTTTTATAATAAAATGGGTTTATTAAAAAGATTAAGATTTTTATTTATATATGTTTGCAGAATTTGAGTTAACAACTAGTTTTAATTTCTTTATGGTTGTAAACAGAAGTATATATTTTAATATAAGCATGCAAATGCATGGGCTAGTATATCTTAAAATAATATGACTTAGGAGTGAAAGTTGATTTATATTTAAATAGATATTGTGTTATTAAAAAATGTTTAATGTACAAGTAGAGGATTTTATAATGCAATGATTGTAATAGAGAAATTGAATTTGTTATTATTATACGAATCTATGGAATTGAAGTTAAATAAATAGTTTTGTTCTATTTCCTTATTATTGCAAAGAGAATTATATTTACTTTGAATAATTGCATGTGATGAGATATTGATTCAATTTGGATTTAGGAAATTCGAATATTAGATTATTTAAGTGTCTGAATTGTTTTAAGCTGCATTCTTTTATGTTCACATTTGCGAGCAATTTGAGTTGAATATTATGAGTAATTGTCAAACTGAAAGTTAAACAATTGGTTTAATTCGTTGTTGATTTATTGGATTTAGGGAATCCTAATGGTCATTTATTTAATTACTTGAGTGGCTTATTGTTATTGTGTATTCTTCTGTAATTGTGTATTGGGAATTGCGGATATTTGTTGTCGAGAAAACATAAGTCTTCCAGAGATTGTAAATTGTGAAAGGGTTGTTGTGCCTTTTGTTTACCCTTTGAGATTTCCTTGGGTAGTGCACATATTTGGGATTCAGTATTTGACATCCGTAGGGATGTGTGAATTAGTTTGAACACCCGGTTACTATGAACGGGTTGTGTGATTTAATTTGGGCACCCAGTTACTACGAACGAGATGTGTTGTTCTTTGCATAATGGTTGATATTTGTTATCATATTTTGTGCACCTTGTCTACCCTTGGGTTATGGAATATGTTATTGTGTTGTTGATAGGGGAGTGGCTTTCAACAGGGGTTGAGACACAAAGTGGTCCTAGGACAACTCGTGTGAGAGTTAGTTTAATCAGTGGAAATTAAATAACCTTTATTAGGGATAGAGTATGGCTTTCATCCGTTCTCATTTGGAAAACCGCTACTAGAAACCAAAACCCTGCCCCGCAACCTAGAGGACGATGCAACACTGCAGAAGCGCAACTAATTTTTTTCCTTAAAAAGAGTAACAATAACAAGTAAAGTAAACTACTCTAAACACATACATCCTCTAGGCCACACCACACATCTACATATGAATCCCAAAACTTACAAAATTAATCTAACCATAACATATGAAATTAAAATCATGATAAACAACATACATCAAAAAATTAACCCATTGCATAATAAATTAAACATGGAAATGTAATGAACATATTTTCATAGATACAACACCATATAAAACCATATACACCATTTAGTCCAATAATGAATAGATCATACATAATGTTACAATTACAAAACACATGGATCCCCATCGATTACAAATGAGGAATACAAATACATAGTGTCCCACTGATATAATGAATATAAGTGAAGTAACAAATCCATAGAAACACATGAACTCCTCAAATTAGAAGAAAAAACCCAACAGTGTAAGGTGCACGATCCACCCAGCCATGTGGTACTCGTAGGCCCAACCCCCGTGATAGGAGATAGTAAAAGATAACCAAGATAAACCTACTACCTCTAGACACATACAATGTACAAAAAAACACTGTACTAGTAAACACAAAACATAAGGTTATATTTCTTCCAGAATCACTGAATCAAGAACAACCACTGTACAATACAAACCGATTGTTGTTATAGGAGGAGTGTCATTACAAAGGTTGCATTGGTTATCAAAAAGAGATCTTCCTAGGTCTCGGCCCCCATCCTGGGTTATCCTGGTAACCTCTCACGAACTTCGGCCCCACATGCACACCAGTGCGGAATCAATTATCTTTCGAAAAGACAAGATAATGATCTTGCCATTCCCCTATTGACAACACAATAACTTATTCCACAACCCAAGGGTAGACACTGCACTAAAATTGATAACAAATAACCACCACATCTCAAGAAGTAACACATCCCTACAAATGTCAAATACTGAATCCCACATACGTGCACTACCTAAGGAAATCTCAAAGGGTGAACAACATACACAATAACCCTTTCATAATTTTACAACCTTTGGAAGACTTACACTTTCTCAACAACAAATATCCCCCCAATTCACAATTACAGAAATACATGTAATTAAAATAAACAACTCATGTAATTAAAATCACTACCATTCGAATTTCCTAAATCCAATAGATCAATATCTCATAATTAAAATACATCATTTAAGCTTAATTCTAATTAATAAATAAACAATGAAATAAAAATTAAATGTTTAACTTACAATTTCACAACTACTCAAACTAATTAACTCAATTCCACAATTAGAATTATCAATCATTTAAAATTAACCATTCGTGTTTGCATGCACTTAAAGCAATAAAATCCATCTAAATAAATACCCTTTTTAAATAGATATATTTATTTAAATATATATATTATTTAATTACATAATCCAATTCAAACAATCACACTGCATGAAATAAATCATTTAAATTATAATTCTATTTACAATAGAAATAAGAAACCAAAACTAATTGTTTAACTTCAATTTACTCAATCACACATAATAAAAACATCAATTCTTTTTGATAAAATATTTCAAATTTATATATCTAAATTGTGCATGTGCATGCACCTATTTAAAAATTATTTGCAAATTTTTCAATATATATTTTTTAAATAAATATATATATATATATTAATTTACATTTTTCAAACAATATTAAACATAAAACCAGTCTGTTGCGACTTTAATAACTTTCAATTTTGGATATGAGTTTCTCTAAAAAAATTATTGAAGGTGTGCCACCAAGTCTTTGAACACATATAAAAAAATCAGCCATACCCAGTTCGTAAATTTTTAGTTATGATTAATTTAGTAACTCTCTCTCTCTGCTATTTTTTTACAATTTTCTACAGGAAAGATTCACAAATTTATAGAGGTTTCCTAAATTCTTAAATATTTTCTTTTGAATTATCTATTGTGTTAAAAATCATTTCCTACAGAGATCTAAATATTTCATAGAAATTTATCATTTTCTACAGAGAAGAATAATAATCTTGACATAGAGAATTACAAATTCCTACAGTTTCAATTCTATTTTCACATAGGCTCTAAGATTTATCTATAATTTCCTTTAGCATAAATCTATTTTAAATAATCAATTTACATAGAGGATCTAAATTGTTTTCTACAGAGGCTCAACATTCACGACAATTTCTTTAAAAAACAAAATCTTCTAAAATAAAAGAATTATTCTAATCTTTTCCAATTTGCAATACAATAAAATCAAATATCTCTTTGAAATTAAAATTCACAAAGCAATAAGGAACTTGTTTCAGAAGATCTGACGATTCGAAGATTGCTGTCAAGCTTCCTTTAATCTTCAATTGTCAAAGCTTTCTCCAAAAGAATTATCACTTCCCAGAGAACAAAATATAATCCACAGCTAAGAATTTACAACAATCTAGATTCTAGATTCCTAAATTTATCAGAGAGCTTCTAAGATTCACAATTTTCTCAAATCTCAAAACAATTCTACCATTTTTTCAAAAACCACTCTCTTTCTTTTCCGTGAAAAAACAACTTCCTCTTTTTCTCACAATCTCAATCAATCACTTCGAAAATCAATTTTAAAACAATTAGAAAACAAAACCTTCTAACTTCTAGTTAACACAACAAATATCTTTTCTAACACAACCAAGATATTTCTAAGATCTTTTCCCAATACATGCATTTGAAATTAAAAATAATTTATTTAATTCAAATCACATTTAAATCACTTATTTATTTTAATTCACATTTGATCTAATAATTAAAATTACTTTATAATAAATTAAATTAAATTTATTTATTTATTTATTATAAAGTCTCAATATTAATAATACAAATTAATTAAATACTTAATCACAACATATAATTTAATCTTCACAATAAAACTTGCACAATAAATAAAATATCAATACAACATGGATAAAGAATACGACCAATACATGGGCTAATGACACATTGTACTAGGGTAAAGGTTTGACTAGGTAACCCATTACTATCTCCCAATCAACATTACTGTTGGGTAGTGGACACGCTCAAACCTGTAAATCCAGGTGAAGTCGTTGTCATGTACCTATTCACTCAAACATACAAATTAGAGTACACATTCATAATAGTCGAGGCACTAGGAAAGAAACTCTAGCAATCGTATCTCATTCTCGTATGTCCCCATACGTTCAATGGTACGATGCCACCCTTTCCATCTATCCTCACAACATACTACTGCATCACTTAACTACCCAATAAATCTCTGCATCATAATAATAACAAAACAATGTGCATCATACCCACAAAAGTACTATCTGAAGCTCTTGTTCCATCTTCCTATTCAGATTGTTTAGCAAGACTACCTACACATCCCAAGTGAGAACGGAGGGGCACTATATTATACAAGGATTGTGGTGCAGTTACTTGTGGGAGGAATGACATGAGAGACATATGGAGGATGAAGCCATGTTCGATACTGCTCATGAAATATTTTCAAATATGAAATTCATTTCTGTAGAGGTTAGGCTCCTACTTAATTTTTATTTCTATTTGGGATGCATTGGCTATCTTAGTTGATTGAGTGGTTTGTATTAATCTGTCTGGAATTTATGAACATGAATGGTGTATTGTCTTTCTTGACGTATAAGCTCCATGTGTGGAGTGAAAAGTTTAATATGCATACGAACATGTATCAGAATTGAAATCAGTTAGATCAACTATTTTATTTGGATGTTATTTAATACTAAATATTGATGGTATGGAATTGTATTAGCATACTTTCTAATATAATCAAACTTGTCATTGTCTTTGACCTGGTTTTAATCTTCTGAAACAAGATGCAATATTTGCTAGTAAGAAGGATTTGTTATACTAAGATTAGGATTGTTTCTGAAGAATCCAACATATAATTATAGGATTCTACAAATAATAAAAATAATCAATAAACAAGAAATTAGTAAAATAATTAAATGAGCATTAGCATTGCTTTTGGAAGCTACTATATCAGTTAATATAGAATATGGTCATCACATGAGGCTACAAGTTGTGACTATAAATTGTTTTGAAGCTTATGTATTACTCAAGCACAATTTCCCTTAAGTACTTGAAGTTATGAATTTGTGACAAGGACCATTTTTTATTCTTATTCTAAACTATTATATATTTCTGCAATAGTTGGTCATGCTTGAGTTGTTATGCTGATAGGCATAACTACAATGGGAACAATGGGAGTTGTAATTGAGTGAGTTGATAATAAAAATTCCTTAACTTAAACTAGCATAGATATCTTAATACATCCATCTAAAGGACACTGAGAGATATTAAACTTGAGGGGTGATGCAAGAGCATCTACCAAAAATATCAATCATCTAGGGTACTCAAGACCCAAACTCAACTAAGAAGATCAAATTAAGCAAACACCATTGTTTCACTTAAATTTTCATCAAAAAATATTCAAATTCACTTCATACCACAAAGCATCAGATCACCAAACTTGTCTCTTAACCATCATCAGACTCAAAAAAATCTCAACCAATATTCTTTTAATTGTTTCAAAACAAAATACTTTCAGAAACTCTGATTTCTTCAATTCATGCAACTCACCCTACTTACACCAACCTTTCTTCAAGAAACTCAAGGCACAAGGCATCATAATACCAAATCTTGATTCTAGACTCTCAACTAACCACAATGCACTGTGTTCCATATCACAATGACTGAAATAAGGCAACAATCTGATCAGAAAACTCAATACCCTTCAATTCATTTAGCAAACACTTTTTACACTTTTAATACAACTAGTGCTCCATAAGACAAAATGACTACAACCTTCCATTATGGATGCAGATCTTTTTACAAACTTCCAAGGCACCTTTAACATCATTAAATTGATGACTTCAAGACAAACTCAAACCTTCATATCATTGATTTATCATAATAATAGTTTATAGCATTCAAACCCCAAAACCCTAGTACCATGGCAATATGGCTAAATCGGGTATACCTATTGTTCCTCATTGTTTCACTTCAGGAAATATACATTTTAGGAACCCTTTATAACATACAATTAGAGGCCTCAACATCAAATACACTTGTTTGAAGAAAAACAACATAAAGCATGACTGTCTCGTTTCAACATAAGCTTAATTAGGCCAAAATTACAAAGGTCACCTTAGATCACCACCAAAATGCCAATTGTCTTCAAACAGTCCTTTATCAAGTCTCAAAACACAAGATTCAACAACTCTTAGAAGTAGAATGGCACAAATAAACATTGTTCTATAAAACCCTTGATTCTAGGCTTTTGTAACACAAAAGAGGGAGGGTTTATTGAAAATACATGTTGCAAACCTCAAACCCATCTACAAAATGTTCAAACATGTTGAAATATAATTGCACAAACTATATAAACCTTCTCACACCCTTCTTGCATTCCTTTACATCATTTAGCATCTAGGAGCCATTCATTTTTTATAAGGAAATCACTATTTTTTTGTAGGACAACATCATTCAAATTGTAATTTCGCCTTCCCTTACACATTACAACATAAAAAAAAGCTTAAAAAATCCTATCTTAATCTACTCCATTGATCCACAAGGCCTAATTTGGTGGAGTAGAGATCATTTTCCTATTTGACTCTCAAAACCTTTATGTTGGTTGGAGATTGGTTTCAAGAAATGCAACTCAAACAAGGAATATACTCAATAGATTTCCCTCAAAATGGATGTAAATGAAAGTTGACTCTCTGATACACCAAAAAAAGAAGATTTAAAACCCTAAGCTTCTGCACAGACCGTACAAGTTTATGAACAATAGAAAGAACTCTGAAATCTATTAAAAGATGACACTTTTATTGAATGAAATTCTTCAAAATTACAAAGATGATCTTTTGCTTGTATTCTTCAAGATTTTTAACGATGTTTCCCAACTAATAACTACCTTTTCAACTTCCTTCATCGACCTATCCCTTCAATTTCTCTACTAAAACTCTTCATCTTCTGATTTTTTCTTTTTTGCATCTTTTACAAGTTTTACAACTTTTAGCAATATTTTTGTCAATTTTCTTAATAGACCTCCTAAAGACCTCTTTAAGGACTTAAATGCATTCAGTATGAACACTTCATGACCTTTACAATGTTTTTACAATTGAAGATTCAAACTCTTACAAATTTTCCTTTTGAAGGCATTCATTGAACAGGGTGCTCCTGCACCATACAACCAACCAACAAAAACTTTCCAAGTCCCTTGGAAACATATTGTATCAACTTTTCTTGTACCTAAAAAACAACTTCAAATATGCCTTGGACTGATTTCTCTCTCTTTCTCTTGTCTTGTCTTTGTCTTTGCCTTCAACTCTATCTTCATCTCTGACTCTTCTTGTCTACACTTGTCTTTTGCCTTATTTTTTTTTTGTCATCGGGTTTTCAATCATCTTCTCTTTCAAAAGGACACAGGACTATCCTTTCACAACTCTCATCTTTCCTCTAACTATTTCTCTTCCAAAAGGACACAGGACTATCCTTTCCCATTGCTTCTCTTCAGCAATCTTTCCTCTTTCTCTCACAATTTATCCTTGATCTTCTCTGACCAACTTGTCTTCGTATTTTCATCTTCTCATCTACTCCCATTAGTGGAGTACTCTTCAGGCTGCAAACTCAATTGCTTCTTCAATCAGGTATCCATCTTTCTTTACTGCTTCACCACACAACTCACCAACTCAACAAACCATCCATCTTACCCAACAACAGATCCTAGAAGATGCCTCACTCTCTTTACTTTGCACCTTCTACCCAACTTAATCTCCATTGGAGGATGGTAACCATAGACCTCAGCTTGTCTTCCAACACACAACTCTCAGAACTCTTCCTCTTTGCAGCTTAGATGGATCAAGCACCTGCAACCAACCACAACTCTACAACAACAACTCAACCAATCATTAGAATCAGCTAGCTTTGATACCAATTGGTGCGAGAGCATATACCAAAAACATCAATCATCAAGGGTACTCAAGACCTAAAATCAACTAAGAAGATCAAATTAATCAAACACCATTGTTTCACTTAACTTTTCATCAAAAACTCTTCAAATTCACTTCATACCACAAAGCGTCAAATCAACAAACTTGTCTCTTAACCATCATCAGACTCAAAAACATCTCAACCAACATTCTTTTAACTGTTTTAAAACAAAATACTTTCAGAAACTTCAATTTCTTCAATTCATGCAACTCACCCTACTTACACCAACCTTCTTCAAGAAACTCAAGGCACAAGACATCATAATACCAAATCTTGATTCTAGACTCTCAACTAACCAAAATGCACTGTCTTCCATATCACAATCACTAAAATAAGGCAACAATATGATAAGAAAACTCAATACCCTTCGATTCATTTAGCAAACACTTTTTACACTCTCAATACAACTAGTGTTCCATAAGACAAAATGACTACAACCTTCCATTCCGGCTTCAAATATTTTTTCAGACTTCCAAGGCACCTTTAACATCATTCAATTGACAACTTCAAGACAAACTCAAACCTTCATATCACTGATTTATCAGAATCACAGTTTATAGCATTCAAACCCCAAAACCCTAGTAGCATGGCAATATGGCTAAATCAGGTATACATGTTGTTCCTCATTGTTTCACTTCAGGAAATATATATTTTTAGGAATTTATAACATACAATTAGAGGCCTCAACATTAGATACACTTGTTTGAAGAAAAACAATAGAAAGCATGACTATCCTGTTTCAACATAAGCTTAATTAGGCCAAAATTACAAAGGAGGTCACCTTAAATCACCACAAAAATTCCAATTGTCTTCAAATAGTCCTTTATCAAGTCTCAAAACACAATATTCAACAACTCTTAGAAGTAGAAGGGCACAAATAAACGTTGTTCTATAAAACACTTGATTCTAGGCTTTTGTAACACAAAAGAGGGAGGGTTTATTGAAAATACATGTTGCAAACCTCAAAACCATCTGCAAACTATTCAAACATGTTAAAATATAACTCCACAAACTATATAAACCTTCTCACACCCTTCTTACATGCCTTTACATCATTTAGCATCTTGGATCCATTCATTTTTTTATAAGGAAATCACTATTTTTCTATAGGACATCATTCAAATTGTAATCTCACCTTCCCCTGCACATTACAACATAAAAAAAGCTTAAAAAATCCTATCTTAATCTACTCCACCAATCCACAAGGCCTCATTTGGTGGAGTAGAGATCATTTTCCTATTTGACTCTCAAAACCTTTATGTTGGTTGGAGATTGGTTTCAAGAAATGCAACTCAAACAAGGAATATACTCAATAGATTTCCCTCAAAATGGATGTAAATGAAAGCTAACTCTCTGATACACCAAAAATAATAAGATTTAGAACCCTAAACTTCTGCACAGACTGTACAAGTTGATGAACAATAGAAAGAACTTTGAAATCTATTAAAACAGGGTACTTTTATTGAATGAAATTCTTCAAGATTACAAAGATGATCTTTTGCTCGCCTTCTCCAAGATTTTCAAAGATGTTTCCCAACTAATTAACTACCTTTTCAACTTCCTTCATTGACCTATCCCTTCAATTTCTCTACAAAGATTCTTCATCTTCTAATTTTTACTTTTTTGCATCTTTTACAAGTTTTACAACTTTTAGCAATATTTTTGCCAATTTTCTTAATAGACCTCCTAAAGACCTCTTTAAGGACTTAAATACATTCAATATGACCACTTCATGACCTTTACAATGTTTTTATAATTGAATATTCAAACTCTGACAAATTTTCCTTTTGAAGGAATTCATTGAACAGGGTGCTCCTGCACCATACAACCAACCAACAAAAACTTTCCAAGTCCCTTGGAAACATATTGTATCAACTTTGCTTGTACCTGCAAAAAAACTTCAAATCTACCTTGGACTGCTTTATCTCTCTTTCTCTTCTCTTTTCTTTGTCTTTTCCTTCAACTCTATCTTCATCTCTGACTCTTCTTGTCTTCACTTGTCTTTTTTTGTCATCAGGTTCTCAATCATCTTCTCTTTCAAAAGGACACAAGAATGTCCTTTCACAATTCTCATCTTTCCTCTAACTCTTTCTCTTGCAAAGGACACATGACTATCCTTTCCTATTGCTTCTCTTCAACAATCTTTCCTCTTTCTCTCACAATTCATCCTTGACCTTCTCTGACCAACTTGTCTTCATATTTTCATCTTCTCATCTACTCCCATTAGTGGAGTACTCTTTAGGCTACAAACTCAAGTGCTTCTTCAATCAGGTATCCATCTTTCTTTACCGCTTCACCACACAACTCACCAACTTAGCAAACCATCCATCTTACCCAGCAGCACCAAATCCTAGAAGATGCCTCACTCTCTTTACTTTGCACCTTCTACCCAGCTTAATCTCCATTGGAGGATGGTAACCACAAACCTCAGCTTGTCTGCCAAAACACAACTCTCAGAACTCTTCCTCTCTACAACTTAGATGGATCAAGCACCTACAACCAACCACAACTCAACAACAACTCAACCAATCATCAAAATCAACTAGCTCAGATACCAATTGATGCAAGAGCATCTACCAAAAACATCAATCATCTAGGGTACTCAAGACCCAAACTCAATTGAGAAGATCAAATTAAGAAAACACCATTGTTTCACTTAAATTTTCATCAAAAACTCTTCAAATTCACTTCATACCACAAAGCGCCAGATCGCCAAACTTGTCTCTTAACCATCATTTGTGAAGATTGAAGGTTTCCATTTCATACAACATAGAGTGATGGAGTAACATTCTTTTCAAGTAAGGATATATGAGTGCATACATCACATGATATATCCATAATATAAATACTTAAGAGTTATCCATAAATGCTCCAAAGTAATTTTCACATAACATTATCCAAGTAAAAACACCATTAAGAGTGTTCCAAATCATCTATTTCAATTATACAATATACAAATCATTTATTCAAATGATACAATAGACAAATCATCTATTACAATGATACAATAATCAAATCATCTTTTTCAATGATACAAATTTACAAAAATGTTATATCCATGAAAAAAAGTTACAAAGTAAAAATGGGCTATGCTAGCCATAAGAAAATAGAGCAAGGAATATATCCATGACAAGTAAAGCTCTGATCCTCATCCTCCTTGAATCCATTGGTCTTCTTGTGTTGAGGCCAAGAGTGCAGTTAAGGTGCCTTTTCCACCCAACCACAAAGCACATGAATTCCCTGGGTTTCTTTCTATCTTGAAGAAATCCCCGACCTTGCTCAAGGAGCCTAGCAACCTGGAACAACACAATAGGAGGGCACTCTCAATGCAATCATGATGCCTATATGCATTATTATACTAAGGATGACATATTTCTTGCAAACAAGAGGTGGTAGAGACCTACATAACATTTGTTTCTAGGATTTTATTTCCATCTATTTCAATGGTACATTGCTTGGCCAAGCATAAATATAAAATAAATGATAGTTTTAGAAAAGGTAAAACTATCATCTTTGTGGATCCACCTTCGGTATCCTGTTCCGGAAGTCTACTCATAATGCATACCATTATATAAATCACATGAATGCATAAACTCAAACATTTTCTATACAAAATTTTGCAATAACATATAGCATTCCAAAATTTACATATTTCATTATTCAGAAAATAAATTCCTATGTATAATCTCACAAAATGCTTATATCTCCACACAAAACTGTAGTTATACAAAATTTACCATTCTACACATAGAAACATCATACTATTCACAGTTTTATCACAATTTGGTTTTCATAATAATTCATAGCTTTGCATACATTCTGAAGGTAAAATATTTTCTGTAGAGAAACACTCACATTTGAAGGGTAGTAAATTACTATTCCATAAAATATACACATAGGGGTAATTCAGGAACTTTGGAAATGTTTTGTCCTTCCAATCACGTATTTAACAATCAAATAACAACAAAACTAAAATTCTATTTCTAGTACTTTTAAAATAAAAAATAACAATCTAATGTGGTAATGAATTAACTGATAGTAAAATAAACAGGGTAATATGCCTTTTCCAGTTTGGAAATAAAACTGACTCATTCACATGTTCCAATATATAAATAATTTTATAAGTTTTTTATTTGCCCAAATATATGTTTATATTTATCAAATTATACCTTCAAGGGTATCTTTTACCACAGTAGTGATTAATTTTCCCGATTCTTGAGATATATACTAAAATCACACAGAATAAAGGTGTAAGTCTATTGGCAAATATTTATGTATGTTGTACAAAAACCTAGATTTAATAAGGGGGTAAATATAATAGGATTTGAATATTTACTCTCCAGTTACGAATAAAAAAGAATGTTATGTTGCGGATACACTGTAATTTGAATAGTAGAAAGTTAAAATAAAATGTTAAGATTATGTATATTTTCATTTAATTCTCCAACTTATTAATTTTCTATATGCAAGGTAATAGTTTTCTGAAAATAACCGAATTAATTTTAAAGAAGAGGTCCAAATTGGAGAATATAAGATATAGTTAATGCATTTACAATTAATAATATCAGTAGTTAAGGCGTTGCCTCCCATAGGCAACGCCTTCCTCATGGAAGGTCGATTGGGTAAAGAATGCTAGTTTATTATTATTATTTTTAAAAAAACATTCAAAACTTCCCTCACAGGCTATAGCCTGTGGGGGGGTACGTTGCCCCCCACCTACAACCCCTCCTTATGGAAGAGACGTAGGGGTGGGGAGGGAAGGCGTAAGCCTCCCCCTCATCCCTGCTAAATACCGAATCTTTCCATTTGCCACGGCTCAAACAAAAAAAATACATTTGCTAAAAAAAATACAATCTTCGAGGATATATATATATATATATATATATATATATATATATATATATATATATATATATATATATATATATATATATATATATACCTGCTATTTAGACATTCTGAGTCAAGATTAAATTATACAATTTGCAAAGAAGAACTAGAGGAAGTATATAACACAGGAAGTTGAAAATTTAAGAATTATTTTCACATAAATAAGGGGTTTTAGGTATATTATGTGGTTTTCACTCAGAAGAGTAAATAATGCAGGAAATTGATTATTATAATTATCTTTCAAATATATTTGGGTTTAGGAGTATTATATGTTTTATTTTATTCAGGAGTTTTGTACAGGAAAATATTTCAAGAAAACAAAGGTTTTTGCACTTAAATTTTTTTACTAGTATCAATCTTTGCATAATATAAACAATTATTTTCCATGCTTGAAAAATTGAAAGGTAATGGAGAGACTGTAAAAACCTATTTATCTTCTCTTTTCTTCCAATTTGTCTTCCCGAGCTTCTTCTACCTATTTATTTTTCCCTGTGCTTCTTTCTTCCTTCCCTAATTCTATTCAAAAATCTCAAAAACATTGGATGGCAGCTATTGTTTTCTTTTTCTTTGCAGAGCAAGTTTTCAAGAAAATTACCAAGAACTGTTATCCCTTCTTGGGTTTTCCTCAAAAAGTTTTCTTTTCCCGTTTTAACAACAAAAACCTAATCTTGAAAATAAATTAAAATTAAAGAAATAAAAATAATTTCTGCTCATATTATTTCCTTGAT
Source organism: Sequoia sempervirens (assembly GCA_007258455.2). Taxonomy (NCBI): domain Eukaryota; kingdom Viridiplantae; phylum Streptophyta; class Pinopsida; order Cupressales; family Cupressaceae; genus Sequoia; species Sequoia sempervirens. The sequence continues at coordinate 7,577,609 of VDFB02000003.1, forward strand.
GATGAATAAAAAGGAGTTTCTCTCTCTCTCTCTCTCTCTCTCTCTATATATATATATATATATATATATATATATATATATATTTATATTGTTGAACTATCTACTCCTCTTTGTGAATAATTACCAAATTCTAATTTTTAACTTACAAAAAGGAAATATTTATCTGTGCACTAAACAAATATCATTTAATTGTGAGTTAAACAATTATCTAAAAGAAGATATCACTCAGTTTAAACTAGAATAATCTCTCAAATTGTTACCATAAATAATCACTTAAAGTAAAAATTAATAATTGAAATATAATTAAAATTAATTCCTCTAATTTATTATACTTTTCGTTTCACTTCATAAAATTAAATACACACTCAGAACAAACACATTGTCATGCATCCATTTGAACTACATGCATTTGAATGGCACTACGTGTGTGTGTGTGTATGCGAGAGTTTCATTCCTACTGTACCCTTCCAAGAAGCTAACCTTCTCTCCTTAGCCACACCCTTGGTCTTCGACGACCTGCAACTCAATACACTCAGGCACACGTACTAATAGATTAGTATCTAGATGAAGATATTAATCAAACCATTAACTTATGAATTCAAATAATAATATTTTCCATTTTTTATCACATTCAAAGTAAATTGCATTTCTAAAAATTCACTTTTCCTAATTAAAGAAACATTTCATATTTCATCACACCCAAAATTAATACCATAATGTTCATTATGTAATCTACCACACATCCAAACATATGTTAGATCCACTCAAAGCCAAAACAAGGAGCATCAAAGTTTGAGACGTGACATCATTAGACTCAAAAACATCTCAACCAACATTCTTTTAACTATTTTAAAACAAAATACTTTTAGAAACTTTGATTTCTTCAATTCATGCAACTCACCCTACTTACACCAACCTTTCTTCAAGAAACTCAAGGCGCAAGACATCATAATACCAAATCTTGATTCTAGACTCTTAACTAACCACAATGCACTGTCTTCCATATCACAATGACTGAAATGAGGCAACAATCTGATAAAAAAACTCAATACCCTTTGATTCATTTAGCAAACACTTTTTACACTTTCAATACAACTAGTGTTCCATAAGACAAAATGACTACAACCTTCCATTTTGGATTCAGATCTTTTTCCAAACTTCCAAGGCACCTTTAACATCATTAAATTGACAAATTCAAGACAAACTCAAACCTTCATACCATTGATTTATCATAATCACAGCTTATAGCATTCAAACCCCAAAACCCTAGTAGCATGGCAATATGGCTAAATCGGGTATACCCGTTGTTCCTCATTGTTTCACTTTAGACAATATACATTTTTAGGAACCTTTTATAACATACAATTAGAGGCCTCAACATCAAATACATTTTTTGAAGAAAAACAACAGAAAGCATGATTGTCCCGTTTCAACATAGGCTTAATTAGGCCAAAATTACAAAGGAGGTCACCTTAAATCACCGCCAAAATGCCAATTGTCTTCAAACAGTCCTTTATCAAGTCTCAAAACACAAGATTCAACAACTCTTAGAAGTAGAAGGGCACAAATAAGCGTTGTTCTATAAAACCTTTGATTTTAGGCTTTTGTAACACAAAAGAGGGAGGGTGTATTGAAAACACATGTTGAAAACCTCAAAACCATCTACAAACTATTCAAACATGTTAAAATATAACTGCAACAAATATAAAACTTCTCACACCCTTCTTGCATGCCTTTACATCATTTAGCATCTTGGAGCCATTCATTTTTTATAAGGAACTCACTATTTTGTGTAGGACAACATCATTCAAATTGTAATCTCGCCTTCCCTTGCACATTACAACATAAAAAAAGCTTAAAAAATCCTATCTTAATCTACTCCACTGATCCACAAGGCCTAATTCGGTGGAGTAGAGATCATTTTCCTATTTGACTCTCAAAACCTTTATGTTAGTTGCAGATTGGTTTCAAGAAATGCAACTCAAACAAGGAATATACTCAATAGATTTCCCTCAAAATGGATGTAAATGAAAGCTAAATCTCTTATACACCAAAAATAATAAGATTTAGAACCCCGAACTTTTGCACAGATTGTACAAGTTGATGAACAATAGAAAGAACTCTGAAATCTATTAAAACAAGGTACTTTTATTGAATGAAATTCTTCAAGATACAAAGATGATCTTTTGCTTGCCTTCTCCAAGATTTTTAAAGATGTTTCCCAACTAATAACTACCTTTCCAACTTCCTTCATTGACTTATCCCTTCAATTTCTCTACAAAGACTTTTCATCTTCTGATTTTTGCTTTTTTGCATCTTTTACAACTTTTACAACTTTTAGCAATATTTTTGCCAATTTGCTTAATAGACCTCCTAAAGACCTCTTTAAGGACTTAAATACATTTAATATGACCACTTCATGACCTTTACAATGTTTTTACAATTGAAGATTCAAACTCTTACAAATTTTCCTTTTGAAGGTATTCATTGAACATGGTGCTCCTACACCAAGGGGCCAATCTAATCTATGTTGAACAAATCCAATATAGGTGGCTCAAGACTGATATTTCTCAACATCTTTTAGATATATGTATTTAAGATATTTATGCTAGTTATTACTTTAATTTATTTTCTTTGGTTAGTAGTGTATTGTTGTTTGAAAAGATAGCTATGGTTGCGTATTTCTGTAATTTTATAACAAAAGATGCAACGAGGATAAGGTTCTGAGTTTTGTTCTCTCTTTGCTCCCCACACAACAAGATGATTGTTTTGATCCTTTTCTTAAATTTCCTATATTTCTATCGTGATTGGTCATGCTTGAATTTTTATTTACTTAAATGGATTCTCTTTGACTAGTATTTTATTGTTGTTGAAAAAGATGGCTATCCTTTTGTATTTCTGTAATTTTATAATAGATACAATAGGGCCATGGTATTATTTGATTTTAATTGGCTCAATATCAGATTCTGAATTATGTTATTTCTTTGCTTCCCAGGCACCTCAACAAGATAATTGCTTTGATTGTGGGCTTTTCCTGCTCCATTATGTTGAAATGTTTCTAAGAGATGCTCCAACAAAGTTTAACCTTTTGGAATCGAAGAGCAAAGCTTCCAATTTTGTAAGCTTCATCCTTGTGTCTTGTTGTTTGTTGAATCCTTATGGTGGAAGTTGTGCATTTAGTATTGAAATACTTTTGTATGTTTAGACTTTGCAAAAAAATACTATGCAAGCAATTTCCATTGTTGGATAATTGTAATTTTAAGGAATATAATTTTATATTTATTTCCTCTCCATCTATTAAGCAATTGATTAATGTACTATTACTAATTTAAAATGAACTATTACAGTTTCTATTTATAGAGATGAAATTAGGGTGAATTTGAGCACATTTTCATGCCACAAATTTTGTTTTGATTATTTTCTCTATTACTTTTCTCTTGAGGAAGCTTCTTTCCTGTAACATTAAGTGCAACTAATTGTTGTCAGACTCATCGAAGGTGAGTTCTTTTGGTCAACATTGATCACAATTAGTGATGACCTATAAATATCCAAAATTTATCAACCTTTATTATTTAAACAATGAAAAAACATGTTTAGTTGGATGATATCAAACTCTTACCACCAGTTAGCCTTTACTTTCTATTTTAATGTGACCTGCCAGGGAACCCCCTGGGATATGGAGAGAAAGTATCCATATAAACCAAGGCTGAAGTTATTGTAAACACTTGATCCACGATACAAACAATTGCAAGGACAATAAATTTGTGAACAACAATTTCAGCAATAAGCAAGTTTGAAAATTACCATTAGAAATCTAAGTGCAAAGGCACTTATTTACAAGAATTGTATGAAAACAAATGGAATAATTTATCAACTAATTTTATCCTAGGAATAACTTTGCATGAACACAAGCTTTATTGTAGAATAATCTTAGCTATTAAAAATGTTGGTGTTTCAATTCGCACCTCTAGAATGCAAATTGGAAACAGGTAGCTATGTAACAAGTAAGTTTTTAGAGATCTAGAATATATATTTTCAAAATTTTGTTTCGTGGATAGAACATATATCAATATATTATAGTCTAGGTATTATCAAGTGTTATCATGAAATTTATAACAGTTGAATTACAACCCCACAATAGTTTAGAAATTAAAATTAACCATCATGCAAATTTGAAGAGGCCATCTTCATCACAATGTTCCATTTCTTACATAATTGAGAATCCATGTACATCTTCTCATCAAGGATTCCAAACTCTATGCATGATATCCTTTTCTTGCAAGAATTTTGACTTATCTTAAGTAACTTCATCATACAAGCCATTTATGTTACAATGGTATTGATAAATAATGTATGCAAGTCTCTTAACTAGAACAATTCTAATTATTTTGGAAATGAGTGTCATATGACATGATTTTGATGTGGAAATTTGTGACAGTTGTTGTTTTAAACAATCTCTTGCTAGCTACAAAAGTGACAAGGTAGTCAATTAGACCCGGTTGTCATGTGTTATGGAAGGTATCTGCCCCCCACCCAAAATGTAAGAAACCAATTTTAGTGTGAGATGTATATAATTTTAGAAAGGTTTATGTATGGTTGAATCTCCCCTATTAATGCACACACAAGGCATACAACTGATAAATAGGACCGGGCCCAATAAAGTCTAAGCAGCTAAAGGAAAGCCATAAGGAGGGGAGTCCTTATTATCAAAATTTCCCTAAGTATCTTTGAAGAAAAAAATCATCAATTGGCTCTCATCCAATCTCCTGAGTAAATTTTGATTAATGAATAGTTAGGAGATAGTGTCCTCGAGCCCACCACAAACATACATGAACTTGTCAACTCAACAAAGAACCTTTGGAATCACTTTTTTACTCCTTAGGAAAATGCATTAATCAATACCATATGCTCAACATGATGTAAATGAAATGGAAACATGAAAACAAAGCATAAATTTGTGAGAAAAGACATAAGGACTGATAGACAAAGATTAATCTAGAGAAACCCCAAAGGGTAAAAACTCCAGCAAGAGTGACCATTGTGCATTTGATCCCACTATTTCAGTCAGAATACAAGCATTAAGTTGGCAATGCAGTTAATTGGATCCACACAACTTAGAAGATACTTTTTCACAACTGCTTATAATTCTTGCAATGTAGAAACCATGAATTCTACACAGTAAACTCAAGTTTGTTCCCATTATTTTTTTTCCAAGTCTGTTAAAATTTAAGCACAAGTATATTATCCATTGATAAAATTTCCCAAAATTGTTAGCCAAATTTCTATATGAAAATGTACTTAGTGATTACATTCACTAAGGTTTAGTCTTTTATTTCAAAATATTAGCAATATAGGGAAAGTATTCCTCTAGATTCACTTGTTATCTTTAAATGGAAGTATTATTTATCTATGTTATAATTTTTTTGTAGCCACTTAAACACTTTTTAACATAAAATGTCCTCAGGAAATATTATCAAACATCACGTAGAAATGCCAAGGGTTTATGAACCTAGGGCTTAGCTGTGAAACATTGTCTTCAAGTTAAAATGAAGAATTTCCATTTACTTGTTTGCATTCTAACAAAGCTCTAGTAAAAATATGTGAAAATAAATTCTACATGGTTTTTGTTCACTTCGTCTCTATTTTCAATTGTTTGATAAGAGGATATGACTACTTAATTTAGGCAGCATTGTTCTTTACCTCTTCTACTTGTAGCTTTATTTGGACACTCATTTTTATGGATAATTACAAATTTATATGGTTGACATTAGATTTCTATTCACAATATACTAGGTTGCAAGGGTAAGGGGGCCTATAAATTTTGTGGGTTTTCAACCAAGTAGCATATCTGGAGGGCATTGATTATAGTGCTAAGTATGTTTTCATGTATTTGCATGAAAGCAAAGGTATACAATGGGAGCCTATTTTGGTATTGTTGTTAGTTTGTCATCCAACTTCAACTAAAGATATAGTTTATTTGGTACTCGAACATTATTAAGTGAATTCATTTGAGTGGTAGGGCTTTAAAATATCTTAACATGCAATAATGTCCTGGTTTGGAAAATGCTATCAAGCTTGCCACTTGAGCTACAACCATGTTGGCATTGTTGACTGGTTTGGAAGTGCCATCAAGCTTGCCACTTGAGCTACAATCTTGTTGGCATTGTTGATAGTTGCCATGGGATTTTCATAAGCAATGAGATATTTAATGATCTTAACTATATTTAAGATTAGACTTGTAAGGAGGGCCTTTGCTTTTGTGTTGTTGTAATTCCCAAATCCATGATCTCAGGCATATAAGATATTTTTTTATTAAATTTATTTGTAACATGTTTGCATGCTACTTATAAGAAAAAATACTAGTTACACTGTCATTCAAGATTAATGATAGTGGAAAGGTTGAATGTGTATTCATTTTTCTATTTTATTTTTTGACATTTGTTATACCAACCCCAATTGTTGATAGTCATCATTTCACATGTTTTTAATTATGTTGAGTTTGATTTCCAAAGTTACCATGTAGGATTTGGAAATGGTTAATATTATGGCTGCCAAGGTTGAAGGAGATGCAGATTCACCAATATTTGTATTGGAAGATGAGGTGAAGATTTTGCTTTTTAATTTTTTTTCCAATTGAAGTAGAATTACCCTAATTTCTGCATGGTATACATGGATTTGGAAAGCTTAGGGTGCTTTGGTAAAATTGAAAGAAAGCTTCTTGATTTGATCTTGATCTTTTGTGAATTTAGTTTTCTATTTGCTAGCCTGTGGTTGTTTCTTCTTTTAAAGGTCAAATATTTTTTGTTTTTGATGTCTAATGAACTATTAATTAAGCATTATTACATCCCAATTGAATTATCATATTACATTCTCTGAACAAGGAAGATCTAAAAGTTATCTATGGATTGATTTGGACAATAATGAATCCCCATGTAATGGGGAGGTATTGAGGGTTCCAAAAGATCTAGCCATAGAGGAGAAACACTTAGAAGAAGAGTGAGCAAAAAGAGGATGAAGATGGAAAAAAAACAACAAATGGAACTCAACGAATTGGTGATTTGGTTTTTAGAAGATTGGAGGCATTTCTTAACTAGACTTGACTTTATTCAGAGTTTTTGCTTGAGCAAATGGAAGAGGCCAAATTTGTAAGTCTAGGAGATTGTATCTAATGTTTTAAATGCAACTCAATTCTACTTAGGTTATTTGTTAATAGCTATTTGCAGCTTTAATTTATCTAGTAGAAGAAGCAAAAACATTATTTATTTTACAGATACAAGGCAAGCTTCCATGGAGATCTATCAATTCTTCATCTAGGTAAGTGGCAATGTTCAAAGTGTACATGATGATCAAATTTTTGGCCAGATTAGATCATATTTAGGAAAAATTGAACATTTTGTTTGTTGTTAGGAGAGGTTCATGAGAAAGTATCTTTTTCCTCCTAGGGTTTCCAAACATTTTCCCATTAGGAGAATGTTCAATTGAATAAAATGTAGATCTACTGGTTTGTTTCTGTATATATTTCCATATATATGGAAATGCTTAGATATCATAACTAGTTTTGATCACAGTTCTCAGTTGGTGATTGGGTCTATCCTCATCTTTAGCCCTACAAATAGTCCACCCTCAAATTCATAAAGAACTAAAATTTGGAATAGAAAATATATGATCATTGAAACATATGAAATTCTCAACATATCAATGGGCAGGAGTTATCTTTTCAAATCTAATTGAACTAAGTGAACAATGTATATTTTCCCATTTGTTTGTGTACATATGTGCATGTGCATGCCCCTGTTTAGCTATCATGGACGGTTTCTATTACAGTTATCAACTGGCTGATTGAATATATGGCCAACTTTAGGCCTACAAGCAATCCACCCTCAAAACAGAAAACTAATTAACTTCAATTGAACAAAATGTAGATTTCCCCATTTAGTTTATGTATATATGTTCATATTTAGGATTATGATCAATTTTTGTGATACCTCTTAGCTTTGATATAAAGATTGTGCATAGTTCTTCTCAGTTTATTCAATTTGGTGCTATTATTTTTATCCTGTGATTTAGGCTTCAAACTGACCCCCCTCATTAGTATTTTTCTTCCAGAACTATCTAGAAGAGGGTAATCAAAATTAGTACTTGAATATTTGAAAGTTGAAGGTCCTTTCCCTGAAACTGAAGCTTTGTTCTTGACAAACCAGAGCTAAGATGAGCCAAGAAATAGTGGAAGGGAAGTTGAATGAAAATTGAGAGCAACTAAAAGCCTTCCTAAGAAAAGCTCCCTTTCCACTGTAACTGTCGGTTTTAGTGTCTCCTTGTTCATTTTTTATGGAATCTCCTCATTTTCCATTTCTTGATAGAGAGGTTCTAAAAGATGTGCAAGATGTTCTTCAATCTCAACAATCAATGTTGAGATAAAATGGAACCATTTCTCTTGTAAATAAGGTGCTAAATCATTTATCCTTGAAGGAGATTTATGTGCATAAAGAAAACTTAGGAGGTCTTCTAGAATATCCCTGGACCCCTCATCTATGGTATCTTTTATTTGACTAACCTTAGTTCCAAAATAAGTGTTAAGGTGACCAAACCATTCTTCATCATTTGTCATCATAAATCTAAAACCCAAGTAAATTGACACTTTTTAGGTCCCCTCTCTTGAAAATCCAACCCTCACTAGTAGTTAATTTGTGCAAATGGGTTTCAACATCTTTGTAACTTTCCAAAGATGTAACTATGGCTTCAAGGAATTTACCAATCTTAACTCTCTCACATAGATCTGCAAATACATTAGCTATTATTTGTTTCATCCTACTAACAAACAGGGTTTCAAAAATTTTATCCCACAGACTCTTTGAGTGCTTCAAAACAATCTCACACACGCATTGCCATGGAAACTCAACATTTGAACCAAAAACCATTTTTAGCCACTCCAAGCTCCCTTCAAATGCATCTAGACTGTCCAATGTTTCTCTGATCAATGTCTCATTCTCTACAAGTTCCTTGCCACTTTTCACAAGATCAAGCAAATACTTTCCCCCAAGCCTATCTACAGAGAGAATATCATCTGCATATGTCTTAATCCACACTAAGCAAGACTCTGATATAAATTAGCTCAACAAAATAATCATGGTAGCTTATAGCTTCTCTCTATGAGATTTCCACAACTGCACCTCATTGTCTGGGTTTGGAATCGCACCAAACAACTGTGATCTAGGTGGCACTGCCAACACAGTCTTATAAAAAAGAGGAAAATCATTTAGAACCTCCAAGAAGAGTTCCCCAGACTGACATAGCATTACCTTTATGACTCTTACCACATTACAAAAAATGGAACTGATTTCCCCCACCTTATCGGTCTATCGAACAGACATGTCTTCTGGTTCCAACAATGTGTTGATGGTTCTATTTTTTCATTGGTGTGAGGATCTTCTATCGGCGGGATGAGGTCTCCTATTCCCACGATGGTTTGATGGGGATGTCATCGGTGGAGTTCGTGCCTGTCACCAGGACTTGGGTGGTGGTTCCAACAACTGGCCGATGTTGTTGGCGCTCATGATCTAAGTCAACACCAACAAAACCAAGGTTTTAGTCTTCTTGTGTTGAAAGGATAAGAAGTAGATAAGCTTCATATTTAGTTGAACCCACTTGAGATAGTCTTTGAAAACAAATTCGTGGGGCTTGATTTCACTAAAAAATGGAAAATGGAGATGCTCATAGCTCAATTGAGGACAAGATCACACCAACTAAGATGTGAGACAGGTGTTGAAAACCAATCTAACTGATCTTTTTGTGGCTCTATGTGTAGCCTTGTTAAAATTGCTAGATAATTCAACCAAGAATGATTCAATAGGATTTGGTTTGTTTGTGAGGAGTTCTAGAAACAAAATAATCTTCCACTATAATCAAATTTTGCATAAGCTTTATCTAGTACAATGTGCTCCCACTTGTTCTGTGGTTGGCTAAATCCTTTTCCAAAGCATTGGTTCCTTGCCCCCATTGGATTTTTAATTCCTTGCTACCTTGGTTGAGTTCTTGAGTTGCGTTAATGTAAAATTGGTTCATCAAATTTATGTGAAGGCCAAAGAACTTTGCCTCTGCCTTCACCTTTCTGTTATATTCTTTCATTGACTTGTTATAGGAGGTTATATTTCATTTAAGTGATTTGATCTTGTTTGTTTGATTATTGGATAATGGTACCATAATCTTAGTAGACCGACATGGTGGGTTCAGTATCCATATATTGATCTTCCAAAAAGGTCTTTATTGTTAACATGGGCATCTCCAAGATGGATCCTTTTCCAAAGGGATGCTAAGGTGTATGATCCTTATTGGGATAGAGGTGCAACAAGTCTGTTTTAGGGTCCCTATTTGGCAATGGACATTGTGGCTACTTGGAACAATCTAGTGTATTGTAGCATATTAGTAGATCGAGCTACCAATCTCCTCAACCATCTATTGAAGGTGTTAATCTTGAGAGGAGAAAATTGTGGCCATTGATGGAAAGTAGGAGGCTAGGTGGATATGATATGTCCACGTGGCATGAACTAGTGGATTTCAATGATGTTTTCACTTCGGTGAATAAAACCACTCAACACTTTATCCATCCACCAATTGGTTGTAATCACTAATCTTTGGGGTAAGTTGATTTTCACTTTCAATGTTGATTGATGTTTAAGTAAAGCCTATAGATATCAAGCAGTTTTATCAAATGGTTTTGGTGAAACCATGTGGTGTGATCTAATGAACTTTGGTTGATGTAGGTACTTTGATAAATCATACCATTCAACACTTTAGTAGTCTACTAATTTGCTAAAGTTTTTGATCTTCAAGGTGAATCAAAGGGTATATATTCAAGTGCAAAAACATAAGTTTACGTGACATGTCTTGGTTGGCTTTTGAAGTCAAAGATGTTCAAGTAATTTTGGGTTGAAGAGAAGATCTCCCTTGACTATTAATATTGATGTAAAATTGATCTAGACCATTAATTGAGTGGGGTTAGAGTGAATTATAAGGGGTGATCAATTAGCTTTTGCAGAACCATGTGGAGTCATCTAATAGATTGGTCCACCTTCCACCTTGGTAGTTTAGCTATCCATTGATATCATTGATCATCAAAGCCAAAGCATCTCAATTGTTAATCTTGTCTTGTGTTTAGGAAATTAAGGTAGTGGATCCAAGTAATGAATAGGAAACATTTGAAGGACACTTGGCATAGTAAGATTAACTCTTATTGATCAAGTAGTTTTCTTGTAAGGGTATAGTTTCAGAGGCAGACCACGATTTGGATGCCAAGTTTCTACTTGGGAAGATGGCAGATAAGAGTTGATTTTTTCCCATAGTGTTCATGGAAACTAAGGAGATTGACTCCCTAAGTTATGGGTTGTATTCTAGCCATTTAATTGGCATTAGAAATCAACAAATTTAGGTCTCTCTAGGCATTATGCATTTGCATTTGAGGAATATTTTTCCCTATTCTACAAAAAATCTAATCCAAAGGAATGTCCTATAGTGCATGAGGTGTGGAAATCATGATAATTGAGCCCTCCAAGTATTGAATTTCTCCTTTGAGATGCAGTGTGGCAATCAAAACATGCTTGAAGGTTCTTAACAACTCTAATAGTTGTACTAGGGGCCATGTTTAACAAACCAAATGCAATTGCTAACTTTTCACTATGGTGGCAGATAAATAATTCTTTATACCTATTGCCTTCATTTTCCAAGCCAATTTCTCCTACTTTGCATAGCTATGCCATGTTTGTGGATATGATTTGTCTCCTACACAAAAAACATGTACCAGTTTACGATCTTCAATCCAACTACATCCGGGTATCTTTTTAATTACTCTATCTTTCATCAATCTCTTTACTATTTGAACCTCGTACAGATGTTTTAGAGAAGAACATAGGTTGCAGCATTTTTAGGATCCAACTAAAAAAGCAGTGTTGCTAGAAATACTCAACCTATATTCATATATGATCCACATGTACCACATATTTAACTAGCATCTAAGTAATAATGTTTAGGGTGTCCTCAATATAGCCAGCATAGGTACGGAGGTCAACCATGTACACCTAATGATCAACTATATATGTAAATTGTAATGCAATAAAGATTATCAGATGATCGATTGAAATAATGCTTCACTCCTGCCAATAATCAATTTTCTCCCTGATATGCTTCGTCAGGCCATCGACAGAACGAGGTCTCCTGTTCATGCGATGGTCTGATGGGGATGTCATCGGTGGAGTTCATGGCTATCGTCTGGACTTGGGTGGTGGTTCCAATGATGGGTTGATGTTCGTGTGTGCTCAGTATTAGGATCTTGGCCATACTTTTCATTTTAAAAACATGCTCTAAAACCCTTGTCGAAACCTTATTTTTAGGTTGCAGCTCACCACTTTGTGGACTCCATTATGTGGATTGTGTGTTTAAGTTCAGCTCTAGCACTCAAAAATCCTAGTGCACTAAGCATCCAGGTTGATACTTTGGTCAATGACCTTATTTCAAGAAATGTTGGGCACAATTTGTAGTATCTTATACTTGAGAGGAGTCTTAATAACCGGTAGGAAAATAGTCTCCCTTTCTATGATTTTTCTTCTATAACAAAAAATTGATGATCTTATGCAAAAACCCTTCAATTGGACTCATGGATCCTCTCGTTATAAATTTAATGTGGTGAAATATTCTCAACTAGCCTTCTTTCCAACTTACAATGTTGTTAACTCTCTATTACAAAGGAATTGATCTACTAAAATTGGATGGAACAAAATATATAAAAGATATAGTCAGAGATACCATCATTTTTAGTACATTTGTGTCTTTCCAATTATTCAAAGAAATCAATGACATTGAAAATTGCTCAAGGAATCCAATTGATGTAGTTGTAGTTGCAAATGAAAATGAGTGTGATCTAAATGAAGAGAAAAAGAGTAAATTTAGAAATGTTAAAGAGGAGAAAGGATATGATTGTGTGTAAAGTTGTTTAGAGGTTATTAGAGAAAATTCAGACCCAAGGTTAGAAAACATTAAGGGTTTCACAAGAAAAAAATCCCTCAAAGTGACACGGATGAAGATACTAGTGTTTGAACCTTATGTTTTAGTCAAGGGTTTGCATGCACATAATAGGTGGATAGGTAGCATGGAGCAATAAATAGAGGCAATCTAATTTTAGAGACATGTAGACTTCTAAAGGCTATGCTCACCATACTTTGACTCCCCAATCATTCAACTATTTTGTACGAATACTATGATCAATTGGAAAATTCCTTTAAAAGAAACTCATAAAATGAGATTTTAAGGTTAAAATGACATTATTTAGAGCTTACTTATGTTGAATATGTTTGAAACTGTAAAGATTTATCTGAATCAGTCTTGATGCCATGTAGGAGTTGTATATATGGTGAACTCTATTGGGAAGGACCATAATGAGGAGTAATTGAAAATTGATAATTGTAATGCAAGGATGCACATAGAGGAGGAGGGAAAAAAAGAGCACAAAATGATGAGTGATAGAGCAATGACTACTATCAATAAATATGCTACAACCTATTGCACCTTCTTGAATTCACCCATTTACATACCCATGACATTTCTGAAACTAAAATATTTTACTACAAAATGTGAATTCTCTCCATGAAACTAAGATAAGAATAGTTTGCAACAAGTGAATAATCATATTACATGCCATGGCAATCGAATTGGGCTAGAATCTATGAAATATGAAATGCATAATGGAAGGCTAATATGAAGTTACAATCATGAAAGAGGACGGTTATTTTAACATCTATAGGCCAATCTTCATGAGGAATGACACAATTTCACCCCATGTTCTTAACCCTAGGGTTTATATAAGAACGATAGTGGTGATGTGGATCTAGTTTTGAAAGGTTTGTGTCATATAAATGACAAGATGACTAGTGCAAGTGAGCAAGGAAAGTGAGATGGAAGGGAATTCAAGAGAAAGGATAGTGATCATACCTAAATTCTAATTAGAAGATAGTTTCAAATCTACAATGCTATGAAAGAAAATAGCAAGATGTTAACAATCTGTAAGCTTGTTTTGCCAAGATAACAAGTAAGAGCTTGCTACAATAAAATAGTCTCAATCATCAAAAGGTAGTGCCACCATAAGATAGTGAACTTTCAGCCTAAGCTTTGATTAAACATCAAATTTTTTCTCTATTTCAAAGTGAGGATGATGGTATTGAGTACGAAAAAAGATCCATAGAAGCATAATACATAGTCAAAAGAGAAGTGACAATCCATGAGAAAGCAAGCCCATAAAGTATTTAATAAAAAAATCCTTGAAAAAGAAAATGAGTAAGACAATTATGAGAAGGATATGACGTGCCCATGATAGAAGAGTTTATAGAGGACATTAATGATAGTATAACAATCATAAGGGCAACTAAGAGGCAATGAACACAAGAGGAAAATGATTTATGACACAAATGCATGAATGGTTGTAGGTATGGTGATCATAGTGAGACTTAAAGTATGACTTGAGATCATAGTAATGACAGTCATGAAGACCAAAAGACAATCACTTGTTGCTGATTGTTCAAATCACCTTGGCCAAGCAAGGATTTTAGATTGTTGTGGTCTATTATTACCACCATGAATAATAGAATATGTTATTTTTGAAGTTTTCACCTTTTTGCTTGCAAAAGTTATAGCATGACTCATTTGCATTAGCACAACTCCAATCCTTCACTTGAAGCATTAGACTTTACCACAAATGGTTGTGAGAAATTGGGAATACCAAGTATTTGCATTACGGTTGATGACTCATTTACATTAGCACAACTCCAATCCTTCACTTGAACCATTAGACTTTACCACAAATGGTTGTGAGAAATTGGGAATACCAAGTATTAGCATGAGCTAATTACTTTCTTAAGCTTCTCATAAGCTTCTTGAGCTTTGTCAATCCATAAGAAGGCTTCCTTCTCATCTTTATTTTATCAAATAGAATTGTCAGTGCTTTAGATACCAAAATTTTGGCTTTAGGGCTGCCGTTGTGTTTTTGTTGGTTGAAAGCTCTTTTTTCTTTTTTTTTCTATTAGGGATTTACGGTACATTATTTTCTCTTCTAATCATTTTATACCATTTATTGCTTTCTTTTAGATATAGTTGTTGCAACTATTCTTTCGGGAAATAAAAACTTTGAAGGGCATGTTCATCCCTTGACTCATGCAAATTACCTTGCTTCTCCCCCACTTGTGGTTGCCTATGCTCTTGCTAGCACTGTAAGTTTTTTCAATGAAAATTATTGTCTTACTACTACATATTTAATATTATAGATCTAATGTGAACTTAAATGTCATGATCTGGAGTTGGAATACATGTCATCTTTGATTTGTAGGTTGACATTGACTTTGAGATAGAACCAAAGTTAGCTGCATAATTTGTGTTAAGACTCAGCATTAGAGTTTAGCTATAGAAAAAGAAAAAGAAAAGAAATTAAAAGAAAAAGCTAGTGCATTTCGTTCTCACTATTTGACCTCTATAAATTTCACATTTTTGCAGCTTAAAAACTTTTTTGTACAGTTCTTGTAGGTTTGATTTCCCTGAAGTGCATTCTAATTTGTTTCTTAAGTTACGAAAATATTCCATCATTTGTGTGTCCTTGCATTTCATTCTTGCTACTAAATTGTCATATTCTATTGCTTCCTCCCACTAGAATTGTAGTTGTTTGCAAGTTCACTATAGTGTTGTATAGAAAAATCATTATCAAGAGGAAAGGTGCTTATTAAAGAAAGAAGTTCCATTTTCTTTTTAAAATCATGAATATCATATGGGATCGTTAGATCAAATATTTAAAGCAAGATATGTAGTCATTTATTTACTACATTTTGCTTCTCTATCAAATTCAGAATTCGACAAAAAAAAGCCCTATACATAGAGTAAAAGGAATGAAATTTACATATCTCTCCTACTAAAATAAACAATGATATTATAGTCAATGCATATACAAAACATGGGATAGGATTTTAGAGTAGGAATGAAGTATAAGAGGGTAATGCTATTTTCCAAATGTTAATAACTTAATAGTAAAGACTACCACAAGAACACAATACTTACCAAAATGGAAAAATCTATTCAAAATGAACAACCAAAGAGGCATACCTGAAGATAAAATCTCTTTTTCAATTAATGATCCTTTCACTAGCAGTGTACCTGGAGATTGCTCAAAAATAGAAACTCAAAATGCTCTCTTGAAACAATCTTGGAGATGAATTTAGATGCAGTGTGAAAATTAGAACATACTCAAAGGTTCTTAACAACTCTAATAGTTCTACCAAGGGCCATGTTTAACAAACCAAATGCAATTGCTAACTTTTCACTATGGTAGTAGATAAATTATTCTTTTTTCTTCTAACCACAACATTAACTAAAAGTCTTGAATCTGGAAGTACCCTGCTACCTTCATTTTCCAAGCCAATTTCTCCAATTTTGTTCTTGTTTAGTATTTACTTTTGTTGTTGTCAGTATATGAAGTTTTTTGTCCTTTATGATTTTGTGGCGATTTTAACTTGGTTCACATGCTTTTTGTTTTGGACTAGGTGGATAGAGCCAAGGCTGTATAAAAAATGCAGGTGCCAACTGCAGCTGAATGTCTTCAATATCCTTTCTTCCACGTTCTTTTTTTAAAAAAAATTCAGTACTATGCAATTCTATATTTTTCTTGTTTCTATTTTATGACTACATGGTAAATGGAAGTCTCTAGGACATCCTACATGGTGAGAAAATGATGTTATGCAAAAACATGATAGATTTATGAAATATGAGTCCAATCAATATTTCTACCATTTGATCAAAATAGATTGGAGAGAACCTAACAAACATTTTAAATTTTTGTGTAGGAACATCAAAGAAGATTAAATTAGATTGAGATACTCATCTAAAGATAGCCTATGGTGCTACAAAAGGATTAGCATATCTTCATCGTTACTGTAACCAATGCATTGTTCACAGGGATGTAAAGATATCTAACATTCTTTTAGATGACAACTTTGAAGCATATTTGTTATAATTTGGCATTTCTAGGTGCATTTCCTCGGCGAAAACTCACACCTCCACCTATGTTATGGGTACTATTGGTTATATTGACCCTGAATATGCAAGAACCTCAAGGCTTAATGAGAAATTTGATGTTTAAAGCTATGTTATTGTTCTTATGGAGTTGTTGACAAGCAAGAAAGTTGTGGACAACGACTCAAATTTACTTCAATTGGTAGGATTCATGATTGGTGATAAAGAAACCAACAAGATATGAAGATGAAGAGGTAAATGATCAAATTTTTTAAGGGATAGTTCAATGGTAAGAGAAACAATGAAGTAACAATTAACATGGCCATAAGATGATAGTAATCAAAATGAGGGCAACCTACAGATGATTGGAGCTTTATCACAATCATAGAATGAAAGTTCCTTTGTAAAGATGTATCATGTACTTATGCATTACAAGGGTAAGGAACTGTAGGTTATGATATAAAAGAACAGTCGTGCACAAATGACAGTTAGAGGATCAACAAACATTACAAGGGTAAGGGACTGTAGGTTATGATATAAAAGAACAGTCATGTTCCTGTTCTTTTGTAAGTTGTTGAACAACATAAAGGCAAGGTTTTGGAGCAAATTTCAGCTAGTTATTTTCTCTCAGCAATGTATTGTAATCTTTTCAAGTTCTTTCATGTTGGGAGAGAAAATTGTAACTCCATTTTCAAGCTTACACAACTGAATGCAATATATTTTTTATTAATAAAATAAGTTATTTTTACCTTCTCATTGTTGTTTTATTGTGCAAATATTTTAGATAGTAGATAAGTAGTCTTTTTTATTAATACAAACCAGTAAATAAAAATGACTAAATTAATGACTAAATATATGACTAAATTAATGACTAAATATGTGACTAAATAAATGACTAAATATATGACTAAATTAATGACTAAATATATGACTAAAGTAATGACCAAATTAATGATTAAATATATGACTAAAGTAATGACTAAATATATGACTAATAAATGAGTACCATGACTAAATAAATGACCAGTTAACAACAATCAATGACTAAATTAATGACTAAATATATGACTAAATTAATGACTAAATATATGACTAAATTAATGACTAAATATACAACTAAATCAATGACTAAATCAATGACCAAATCAATGACTAATTAAACGACTAAAATAGTTTAGTCATAAATTTGGTCACTTTATAAATGACCAACAATAAACTACTAATAGTCACATGACTAAAATTAGTCATTTATATGCATTTTTTAGTAGTTTATTTAGTCATATAATGATGTTTGTGTACTAGTGTGTGAATTGCAGAAGGTTGGTAGTGTGCTAGTTGTCTGCACTGGTATGGGAAATGCTCCACATTTCTCTGCATTGATGTCTCTACTCTTGCATCTTGGTGAATATGTTCACAACATCTATTCAATGTCTCAGTTCCAATCTCATATGCTAAAGTGGTCCGCAAGTTGTTCTACAAATGTTACATCATCTCGTTATGTATTATGTATTTCTTGAATAGAGTTGTCTATACCTTCTTGGTCTACATTGGTTGTTGATGGCAATGATAGTATGAAAGAAGTGTATGGAAGTGATGTTGTATGTTCAAGGAACATCCCTATGTGATCCACATATTGCTATTTGGTTGCTTTGGTGCCACATTGTGTCTTGAGTTGGCTTACTAGGTTATTTATGGGTATCTAGCCAACAAGGCTTTTTTCCTTTGCTTGGATCATGTGCTTAGGAGGTTGCGCCAACAATGAAATGTGTGTCATGATAGATTTGGGTCCTAACCTATCCTGTTTAGGACCACATCAATTAATTCAATTGAAAGAGTGTTTATGGGTTGACTGGTTATGTGCTTCAATGTCTCATCCACCTGTTTCCTTGATACCAACTTAGCTTGATGTGCACTTATGTGTAAATATTTTTGGATCACATTGAAATAAGTGTTAAGATTTTTTTGGTTCTCTCTATCCTCAGAATAAGATTGCATCATGCTTTGGTGGCTAACTAGTTAAATTTATTGTTTATTCTCTTCCTATCTGACCTAATTGAAGAATCAAAATTTTGTGATGGATATAAATGCAAGATCATTCCAGATGCAATTGAATGAAGTAGAGTAAAAGTGTGAAAAGTGTGTGAGTGACCTGTATCAAATATCCAACAGAGATAGTGCTAAATATTGTGAAAGGAAAGATAAATTATGCTTGAACGCCTTAGTCAACATAGAGTTGTGTTGGTAATCTTTGTAATTCTCTTATATATCTTTTGTATCTTGCTCTGAGATAGTGAATCTCATTAGGTACTTTGTATCTTGCTCCTAGAGTTGGTTGGTACTTCAATGTTGCAAGTCCTTTTTTTACCTTTCTCTAAGGTAGTGAGCCTTCTTGCAAGTCTTTTGGTAGTGAGCCTTATATTGTGAGTTAACTCTCACCATAGTTTTTCCCTCATTGGGTTTTCCATGTAACTTTGGTGTCTCTTTGTGCATGTGTGTGTTCACTATCTCTTTCTCTCTGTTGTTGATCTATTTACTGCTATATCTTTTATTAGTAAAGGTTCAAACTTCTATATTCTTCTATGTTATTTCTCTACTTAAAATTCTATCTTTATCTGCTAAAGGAGGTTGAGTTGTGCTAAAAAATTCAAGTTCTGGAAGGGGTTAAGTTTTGTGTAGACTAATTCACCCCCTCTCAATCTCTAGAAGTGTTCAAGAATTGGTATCAAAGCTAAGTTCCTCTATATAAGATTAATATCTTGAGGAAAATATTCAGAATGGCACATGATGGTTCATACAAAGGTCCTAGGCTTGATGGGATTAATTACTCCTACTAGGAATTGAGAATGGAAGGACACCTAAACTCTCTAGGGTTTGGTGTTTTGTAATTAGTCAAAAGTGGTTATATTTCTCCTACCACTCCTATTATAGATACAAATGAAATTATATTATATGAATGCAATGGTAAAGCCAAGAATGCTATTTTGTGTGGATTAGGTGATTCAAAATTGTTGAAGGTGATCAATTGCATTTTTACCAAAGATGCTTGGGAGAAGCTTAGTAGTATCTATGAAGGAGATTCTAAATTGAAGCAAGCCAAGATATAGATCTTCAAGAGAAGATTTGAGACTCTACGGATGACTAGGGATGAAGATATTGCAAGTTATATGCTCTATGTACAAGAAATGCTATGGAATTTTTGGGCTTGGTAAGTAAAATGTGAAATTTTAAATAAGGTTTTGAGATCTCTCCCAAAATATTACAGTCACAAAGTATCTGCCATTGAAGAATCTAAATATTTGGATCATTACTCATTTCATGAAATGTTTGGTACTCTTACTACCTTTGAGATGAGAGAGTTTGGTCAAGGTGTTCCAAAGAAAGAATCTACTTTAAAAGTTAACAAAAAGAGTGAAGATGAAGTTGTTGATCAAATTGATGAAATTGATGAAGTTGAAGCAAACTTTGTGAGAAGCCTAACTAGAAAATAAAAAGGTAAGTTACCTTTTAAATGTTTCAATTATGGGAGAGTTGGTTATTTTGCATCTAAATGTACCTATAAAGAATTTGTTGATGATAATCACAGAGAGAAAATAAAAAGAGGATTCTATTCTAAGGAGAGTTGTTCCTCTGAAGATGAAGATAATGATTCAAATGATGTAGAAGGAAAAAAGAACTATACTGAAGAATGCAAAAGGTTCGGTACCTTGCAAAACAACAAAGTTAATAAAATATCTATGGCAATATGGACTGCTTTTCATGATAAGGAAGAGGGAAATTCTTGGGTGATTTACAATGGGTGTTCTCATCACATGATTGGTGACAAAAGTAAGTTCATTAGTCTCAAGAAGGTCAATGGTGGAGCTGTTAATTTTGGTGATGATAAATCAACACAAATCTATGGAAAAGGTGATATAACAATTGATGGAAAGAACATAATTGAAGATGTCCTTTATGTCAAAGGCCAAAAACATAATCTCTTGAGTGTCAGTCAAATGTGCAGCAAAGGATACAATCTTAGTTTTCATGCTAATATATATGACATTAGAAAGGAAGGTTCTGAAAGATTTGTTGTTGAAGGAACAAGGACAAATGGTAATATCTATCATCTAAAGGAAGCTAATGGAAGAATCTTCTTATTGCATCAGTCTAGATAATGTTGGTTGTGGCATAAAAGAATGAGGCACATCAACTTTGACAACATGGTGAAAATCAGTTCCTCTCATGTAGTAAGAGATATGCCTAGGATAACCAAGCCTATAAACATATTATGCAAAGAATGTCAAATGGGAAAGAAAACAAAGAATAGTTTCAAAAGAAAGGAGTGTTATGTTTCAATGCTATTGGAGCTAATTTACACTAATCAATGCAAACCTACAAGGAGAAGGAGCCAACAAGGTGAAAGGTATTTTATGTTGCTTATAGATGATTACATTATAATGACTTGGGTTACATTCTTGAAAGAGAAATTAGAAGCCTTTGATAAGTTTAATATTTTTAAAGAAAAAGTAGAGAATAAAATGGATAAGATAAATTGTTTAAGATCAAATAGAGGAGAATAATTTAACTCATATGAATTTAAATTTTTTTGTGAAGTTCAAGGTATTGGGAGATATTTGTTTTCCCTTAGAACCCCTCAGCAGAATGGGGTTGTTGAAATAAAAAAATAGAATAGTGCAAGAAATGGCTAGGAAAATGATGAAAGATGTTGACCTACCAGATATTTATTGGAAGGAAACAATGTATACCACTATCTATTTGCTTAACAGAGTGTAACTGAAAATCAATAACAATAAGACTCCTTATGAGCTATGGTATGGAAGACCTCCCATTATTAGATATTTTAAAATATTTGGTAGTAAATGCTATATCAGAAGAGATGAAGGAGACCTTGGAAAGCTTGATTCAAGGTGTGATGAAGGAGTCTTTCTTGGTTATTCAATCAAGAGCAAGGCGTTCAGATGCTACAACAAGAGATTGGGAAAGATGATTGAAAGTACAAATGTCAAGGTTGATGAAGACTTATGTTAGATCTCACATGAACTCGAGGTTTCCAGATTTGATATAATTCCCTTGATTGAAGAAGAAGAAGAAGAGAAATACAAGAGAAAGAAGAAGAGGAACCAAAATTAGTAAAGACTCCCAAGACTCCAAAATATGTGTAGAAGAACCATTCTCTAGATCAGATCATTGGCGACAAAAATGAAGGTGTGCTAACAAGAAGAAAGTTTGCAAGAGAAAATGAACAAGTGAATTTGTGCCTATTGTCAAAAGTAGAGCCCAAGAACTTTGTTGATGCTAGAAAAGATAAAAATTGGATAAAGGAAATGGAGGAAGAACTAAATCAAATAGAGAAAAATCAAACTTGGGAACTAGTTCCCAGACCTGCTGATAAGAATGTGATAGGAACAAAATGGGTATTCCTGAACAAGTTGAATGAATATGGTGAGGTGGTAAGGAACAAAGAAATATTGGTTTGCAAGGGCTATTCACAAGTTGAAGGTATTTATTTTGAGGAAATCTTTGCTCCAGTAGCTATATTGGAGGCAATAAGAATGTTTCTTGCTCTTGCTGCTCATAAGAACTTCAAGGTATATCAAATGGATGTCAAGTCAACTTTCTTGAATGGTGAAGAAAAGTTATACATTAAGTAACCAAAATATTTAGACATCGTTTGTAGACTCAAGAAAGCCCTATATGGTCTCAAGCAAGCTTCCATAGCTTGGTATGCATAAGTATCTACTTTAGCAAGGATTCAAGAAGGCTAATGCAAATAGTAATCTATATATTAAAGTTCAAGAAGACATGTTGTTGATTGTAGTTGTGTATGTTGATGATATAATCTTTGGTAAACATGATAATATGTGCAAAAAAATTGTAGAGGAGATGCAAAAATAATTTGAAAAGTCAATGATTAGCGAGTTATTCTTCTTTCTTGGTCTTTAAATTATTTAGCAAGATGGTGGAATTTTCATTTCTCAGGACAAATATGTAAAGTAAATGTTGAAGAAGTTTGGAATGGAAGATTCTAAACATGTGGGTACTCCTATGGCGGTTGGATGACACCTAAGTAAATCAGATGAGTCTCTAGAGATTGATCAAACTCTCTACAAGTCTATGATTGGAGGATTATTTTACTTAACTGCTTCCAAAATTGATATTATGCATGCGATATGTTAGTTGCCAAATTTCAAGTCATTCCTAAGAAATCTCATGAGAAAGTTGTGAAAAGAATTTTTCAGATACTTGAAGGGAGCTTTAAATTATGGCCTATGGTATAAAAAGGATCAAATTTCTCTCTAAGTGCCTATACTGATGTTGATTGGGCAAGTTATGTTGATGACCAAAAGAGCACAAGTGGAAGTGCATTCTTTTTGGGAGATAGATCAGTCTCATGGTTCATTAAAAAGAAGGATTCAATGTCTTTATCAACAATAAAAGCATAATATATTGTTATAACATCTTGTTGCACTCAAGTGCTTTTGATGAAGTATACCTTAAAAGATGTAAAGGTGGTGTATTCAATGAACCTATTCCTATACCGTCTAATAATACAAGTGCTATGAACATTTCTAAGAATCTGGTAATGCACTCAAGGACTAAACACATCTCAATTTGGTACCATTTTTTGAGAGAGAAAGTTACATAACTTGAAGTTAGAATGGAGTATGTGCCTAGAAAGGATTGGATTGTAAATATCTTTACAAAGGCTCTTTCAAAGGATACATTTGAATATCTGAGGCAAAAGCTAGGGGTCATTGCCCTCATTCTAACTAGATGCATAGATGGTGCATCTTTCCAAGGAGAGAAATTCATGTCATATCCTTTCTCCTAGATTGATGGGTGCTACTCTTCAGGGAGAGCTGGTAGTAAGGGGGAGTCCTGAAGCAATTATGGAATTATTGTATATGTGTGTGGAAAAGAAGTGTTGTTGGTCAAAGGGGGAGCATGTGTTGTTTCTTCCATAAAAGATCATTTTTCCCTTTGCTCCTAAAGACAAAAAAAAAGTCTTGTTGGCTTGTGCAAAAGTGCTTGGCCCTTTGTCCTTGATGTCAAAGGGAGAGAGTGAGTAGTGTGTTGCCATCAATGCCAAAGGTTGAGAGTGTTGGCAATTGTTGTTATTGATGTCAACAATAATGGTTGTTGTCAACATTGATGGTTATCATTGATGGAGATTGTTGGAAGTTGTTGTCATTGATGTCAACACTAATGGTTGTCATTGATGCAGATTGTTGACAGTTGTTGTCAATGTATTTGATGTTAGTTCTTGACATTGGTTATCTTTGTTACATTCAACTTGGGCTAACATTGATTGGATGTCATGCCTTATCAAAGAAGAGAATAGTTGAAAAAGTTCATTGATTGGATGACATGCCTTATCAAAGAAGTATTATTGATGATGTTCATATAATGCATTATTACCGAAAACAAAGTTGTTTTCATGATAATATGTTAAGATGAGGATTAAAAGCATGACTAATGTTGGAGAGATGATCTATAGTCTATCTCATGCTCTTTATTAATGTTCCTGATAACATATGTGTTGCTAAAAGGAAGTTTTGGTCTTTGCAAATTGCACAAATGTTTTTGGTTCAAGAAGTTGTATTGAAGTCCATCTGGGAGAATGCTCTGCATTCCTTTGTTATTGCACTTCTAGTCTTGCAGTTTGGTATTCAATGTTAGTGGTCTATGTACAATGCACTCCTATATTTTTAGGTCACATGTATTGTCAAGGAGGTTCCTGTGAATTACAGAAGGTTGGTAGTGTGCTAGTTGTCTGGATTGGTCCAAGAAATACTCTGCATTTCTCCACATTGATGTCTCTACTTCTGTGGCTTGGTGAATGTGTTCAAAATATTTGTTCAATATATTAGTTGAAATATCATATGTTGAAGTGGTCTGCAAGTTGTTCTACAAATTTTACATCATCTGGTTATGTATTATGTGTTTCGTAAATAGAGTTGTTTATAACTTCTTGTTCTATGGTGGATTTTGATTGTATGATAGTATGAAATAATTGTATGGAAGTGATGTTGGATGTTCAAGGAACATCCCTATGTGATCCACATGTTTCTATTTGACCACTTTGGTGCCACATTGTGTCTTGAGTTAGTTTTTTGTGTTATTTATGGGTATCTGGCCAACAAGGCTTGTTCCTTTGCTTGGGTCGTGTGCTTGGGGGGCTACACCAATAATGGAAGGTGTGTCATTATAGATTTGGGGTCCTAACCTATCTTGTTTAGGATTGCATCAAGTAATTTGAATTGAAAGTGTTTATGAGTTGACTAGTTATATGCTTCAATGTCTCATCCACACATTTCCTTGATGTTGACTTAGGTTGATGTGCGCTTGCATGTAAATATTTTTAGATCACATTGAAAGAATTGTTAAGATTTTTTTGGTTCTCTCTATCCTCAAGATAGGACTGCATCATGCTTTGGTGGATGACCAATTGAATTTATTGTTTATTCTCTTCCTGGCTGACCTAATTGAAGAATCAAAGTGTTGTGATGGATATAAATACAAAATCATTCTAGATGCAATTGAATGAAGTAGAGTACAAGTGTGAAAAGTGTGTGAGTGATATGTATTGAATATCCAACAGAGATAGTGCTAAATATTATGAAAGGAAAGATAAATTATGCTTGAAAGTGTTGGAAACCGTGTCTTAACTTATTGGCTTGAATTGGCAACATTGTGTTCTTCTCTCTTTGTCAGCAAGACAGTATACCATCGAAGGGACTTTGTTCATAGTTTCTTCGATGGCCCTATAAGCTTTCATGTCTCACCTAGCTCTTTATCGGTGAGACATTGCGTGGTCAGGGAGACTTCACCCATTGTCTCCTCGATAGACCGATATCCCTTGTTGTGGCATCATGGTTACATTGTCGACGATAGTAGCTCACTTTGGTGGGAGTTTCTGAGATGTCTCTTCAACATTCTGAAACTTCAATAGAGTATCTTGTCGAAAAGAGGAAGTTGCACCATCATCAAGAAATTGGACAATGTCTCCTCAACATCCCAATGAGGCTTTGTATCAGAGAGACCTGGATGCATCACCAAGACATTGTGAAATGTCTCTTTGACATGCCGATGGTAGGATGGAAGAATCTTGTCGGTGTGACTTTGTGAGTTTTCCAAGACTCTATGAAATGTCTCTTCAACATGCCGATAGAAGTCTTGAACACTCTCGTCGATGTGACTTCGGCTATTCGTTGTGACTTTGGGAAATGTATCTTCGATGAGTTGGTGAACGTCTTGAGTGGTAAATTTTGTGCCCTCAGCATACACACCTCGTTCGTAATGGGGACCCTCTCTTTTCTTTGCCTTGCCAGGTCATTTTGTCGCTGCCTCATTTTGCGTACCCCCTATTTTGGTGTCCTAGATGGTCAGCGTGCCTCTAATGTCTTGTCTTAAGTTGACCATGTTTCATCCCCTCCAAATTTTCTAAGTCCTGGGTCTTTGCGAGGTCCCTATGGCAGTTTGCTTCTTCCAGTAGCCTTGGGACGTCTCGGGTCCAGCCTGATGAGTTTCTTTCACCGAGTTTTCATTGTGTGTTTGCTGTCCCAAAACGGCTAAAGGCCTTCACCTTCCCATGTTGCAGGACTCGGCTTCTCGATTGTCATCCTCATGAATTGCATTGCAAAACAGACTACCTTTGCCCTCGTTGGGCTCACTCTTCCAGACTTCTCTGCCCAGAACTCCATAGTGATTTTTCCCTGTGACACAACCAACCTATGCCGACATTCCGACCAAAAGACCCCTGACTCCCCTTCGCCGATGGTTTCCAAAATGACTTTTCGAGCGGCCATTTGCTAGCGTCACTCTAGCCTTCGGGTCCCAAACCTCCCACCATCATCTGGGGATTTAAACTCACCTACCCTTTCATCTGTCATACTTGCATTAATGGGCATATTAAATGTCGACTAAGGGTATAAATATCTAGCCCGACCTATCATTTTCATAATGTCAGGATAGTCAGAGGAGTTTAGAGCAAGTTCCAAGAGGTCAAGTTCCTTCGTCGCTTGCTGCCCTAATGCCTGCTACTTTAATTTGCCTATTCCTCGAGGATTCAGTTGCCATCTTCACCGAGATCTTGTGGTCAGTTCACCGTCTGCCCTTCCTTTGTGCTTTTCGATGAATTTGTGTCAAAATGATTAATAAATGGGGATAAAATTACATTCATTTGATAGAGGAATACCAAACCTAAAAATACATGTGGTAAAATTCCCAGAAAACCTCAAGAAAATCGCATCTGGAACTTTACTATCTCGGTGCCATTCTTCGTGCAGAGCATTCACACTCTCCAGACCCAAGCCTCCCCGTTGCTGCTTAGAAAACTGCCAAATCAAACATTCAAACGACGAGATGCCTCCTCGGGCCCGTGACCTCGAACCTCCTTCAGCAAATCATCGTTAAGACTTGAAAACAAATTTGAAACCTTGACCTCCATCCCTGCCTCACGGGCCTGCCCCCTCAGGATTCTGCCCTAGGGATGCCATGTGATCTTCGCCATTCCTAACGGAGAATCGGCCCTATCCACCCGAGCCTTAGAGTCCACCTTGCCTTCTGCCGTCTGAGTTAAGAAAACAAAGTGAATGTTCCCTTATGTCTTCGGGACCCGGTTCGTAGAGTTACGTCTGTAGACTTCCATAACGAATTCAACATTTTCAAACGACTATTAGAAAACCACCTTCTGCCTTCTGGATCCCGAGCCTCCATTTTCCACAAGGACGAAATGATAAAACTCAAATGCCTTTCCCTTCGCTGGGCCTGCTTCGTAGGAATTCCACCCGCGGGACTTCTTCTCACCTCGACTGATTCCAGGGGGGAAAAGCCAACCCGTCCTTCCAACCTCTGAGGCACACCCCACTAATCGCTAGGAAAACTTAATGAAGAAATCATGAAGCCAAACATGATGCCGAGTTTGGTTCATCGGAACTCCGTTCTCGGACTTCTGCTTGGCGCCCGCCATTCCAAATGGTTGTCCTCTAGTGGCCTCCTGGCCCTTTTCACCCGAGCACTTAAAAGATTAGGAGGATACACCAACCGCCTTTTTGCCTCTCAGGTCCCAGACCCTGGATCTCTGACCACAAAATTTTTTTTCCTCCTGGCTATTCCAAACGGCGAACCATGGAAAACTTTCTCGCCTTGCACCTCTGGATGCCCCAATAAGGGTCCAAATGACCTTCAATTTGAAAACCAATCTCGACCCATGTGCTTAAATTCAACCCTCTCCTGTATGAACCTTTCAAACCATCAAAATCTAAGGCTAGGAGAAACCACCCGGATTGCCCTGCCCTATTCGCCCTTCCAAAACAACAATCTTGCTAGGGAAGCTCGGCCCTTTGGGCCCGAATTCACCAAATTCCCTCTAATGAATTACTTATGACATCTCAACTTAAAAATTTGATCTTATGAGCGATGTATTATCCAATTTGACCTCGTTGATGGGGATTTTGGCTAACATTGATGTCTTTAAGCTTAATTGTACTAATTATGCCTCTATCTATAGGATATATGGAATCGGGTGTAGGACCCTCGGGGGTAGTTGTAGAGAAGGACAAAGGGAAGACATCAAGCAAAGTTCCTTGTGGGAAGGAGGACAAAGACCAGATGAAATACCAATTTCAGGGGGAGCCTTTGCACTCAAAGGTCATTACAGACTGGAAAGAAATCACGGACACCACTATCGGGCAAGTCGATATTGATGAATTCAAGCAAAGGGTTAGGATCAACCCAACCACGAAGAATGCGAAATTGATCAGAAGTAGCAGAATTGCTAAGGTCGCAGGATTTCCTCTGTCCCTCATCGCTCCTGAACTGGTAATGGCATGTAGGTAGGCATATCAACCAGAGACTTGAACAATAGTTGATAAGGAAGGAAACATTCTAGCTAATATGTCTGGTGAGGCAATAAAGAAGACCTTCCACATCCCTACCTTTGGGACAATGGAAATTCCAACCATAGAGGAATGTATAGCAATGTGGGATGAGGACCCAGGTGGTTGTAAAAAACTCATAAAGTAGTTCTAGCTCAAAGATAAGTGGGGCAACGCTACGAAAGTTCCTCAAGAACTTTTTTGCAGCGACTTCCACAAAGATTATCATGATTTGATTACTCTGTTGAGCATAGTGATGGGCCTTCCCACTGCTGCATATTTTTAGGAGTGGATGGTATATTTTGTAGAGTAGATTCTCCACGGAAAGGAGGATGTCACCACAAACGCCTCATTCTACTGGGGGGAATAATGAGCAACGACTTCCGCGAGCAATTTATGAATGTCAAGAAGACCTCTAAATTCTACATGACCTCCTACCCTGTTTACTCATTGGCCAAGCAACGACAATACAATAGACTATTTAGGGCACTTGATGAGGAATCTGGGTGAAAGCTAAAAGTTTATGATAGATATCCCCAGCTCTAGTTCAAAATTTTTAAGAAGGATTATTGCAGGGTGAATGACTCCTTCGTGGGTCACATCATCAGACTACTCGGAGGGGATTTTGAAAGGAGAATTTCTCATAGTGCTCGGGTCTTCCTGAAAAAATATGCCTTCTTTTTTATTCAATACCCTAAGTTCACCTACATTCATGCCCAAGGTTACACAGAGAGGTCGAATAAGCTGCCCCGGTATCCCAACGACCGGATTATATTGCTAGAACTCTCTCAGCAGCTGCAACATGTGCATACCCTTCTCAACATCAAGCATTTGGTGGGGATCCCTTATCCCATTTCTTTTGGCCAAGGGATGTACAAGCTGCAAACCTCTCAGAGTGTAGGGAACTCAGAGAAGGAATTAGCAGAATATCATTTTATCCTACACACTACTCGCCCACAAATGGACCCATATGGGCACATAAGGAAAGCACTGGGACCGGAGTACACTCATTTGCATCACGTAGAAGATTTATGGGAAAATTGAAAAGATGATAAGGAGGTGCCCACAAGGCACTACATGTGAATGACTGCATACTTTGTGAAAAGGGTGAATATATTTCCTGTACCTGACCAAGTTGAAGAGGATGAAAGCACCGTAATGGATCACAAGTACAATGCAGTCGCCAACTTGCCAATGCCAACAATAGATTGGGATGAACAAGAGGTTGATGACCTCAATATTATAACCAAGCCCATCAAGGCTCACACCAAGGAATGGGTCAATGGATAGGTGGCTTGAATGAAGCAACAAGGGGTTGTCTTAACATATGAAGGGCTCAAAAGTGAACCTAGTGCAATAGATGATGTTGCTGCTACAACCTCAATAGGGGAGACTTACAGATCCCCTCCGCTCATGAGATCAAAGAAAAGGAAAGAAACTGATGAGTAGCAGCCTAACCCGAAGGTGTATGCTAGAAAGGCCTCAGAGGGTAAGTCCTCCAAGAGACATAAGGGCTCGGGCGACACCACTACAGTGCCCACTATACAGGAAGATCCACTCCATGAGGGAGAAGATATGGAGGCTGATCCACCTAAGTCTCTGTTGGAACCTCCACTATTGTTTCCCTTCCGTCCATCTCGTAGGCTATGGTTGCTACTTCTCCGCTCGCGGTGGACATCTCGGTCCACCTTGCCTCTTCTCCACCAGTTGGACAAGTTGTAATGATCGATTCTTCTTCCGCCATGACTTCTCTGCTTTCCTTCACCTCCATGTCTCCACCACATCGCTTTAGCTAACAGCGGCAACAATACCAATGCCAATGCTCACATTGTCAGAGGAATTCTCATGACATATGAGGAATGTCCCTTATAAGATTTATGAGGTGTTGTCAAATCCTGCCATCCAGGTTGCCTTGGCACAGGTTCTTGTTGTTGTTCCTATTTCAAAACCTTCAATTGAACCACCCGAGATGAGGGCTACAATGGAAATATCTGAGGAATGGGAACAACATGCTACAAAGACATTGGAGGAGGAAGTGGATGAGTACCATGAACATTCAGAATATGAGCACCTACAAATTGACAAAGTGGTTTGAGAAGAAGAAGAAATAGGATCTTCCAAAAGTAGCGATGAAATAGATCCTAGTATTGAAATTATACAAACATTTGATGGTGATTTCGAGGAGGAAATGGCTTAGAAATTGAAGGACATTGGGGAGGAGGTAGAGAGGTCACCTCCCAAAGAAGAAGGGCAAGAGGATGACAAGGCAGAAGAAAATGTGAAACTTCCTACAGGGGAACAACAGGAAGACGTGTCACCTCCTCACAAAGAAGAAGAGAACATAGAAGAGGAAAAACCTGAAGGTGAGGTTCAAACTGACAAAATCCTCAAAATTAAGCGGCCCAAGGAGCACGGGCTTGAAGATGAGCAAGATGACAAAAAGGAAGAGGAGGCTGAAAGGGAAGAAGGTCCCAAAGAATGCATACCCATCAAGTCCCCAATCAAGCGCATAACATTCACCTGGGACTTTGATGAAGAAGAAGGGGAAGACACCAAGGTGGAGAAGGAGGCTTCTAAAGATGAGGAAATTGAAGTCATAAGGGATGAAGAAAAGAATGACAGTGAATTTCCTAGAGAAAAAGCTCAGATGCCCGAATGGCTAGAAAGACAACTTGAGAAGAAAGTTCTCGCCCCGAGAGATCCAAGAGCAAGATTGGAGGCTATATTGGCCTGAGCACAAATCACTACTAAGAAGGATAAGAAGCCCAAGGTCAGATCAAAGGTGACAATGGACACCTCTGGATCAAGGACCATCCAAGTAGCCATACTAGTAGTGGGAGAAGAGGGAATAAGCTATAATGTTTCTACTATTGACTTAGGAACAACTACAAGAGAATAGAAAGTTGAGCACCTTCAAGAGTCCATCGCTACCGTAGTGCATCTCATACAACAAGATAAGACTTTGAAAGAGGAACTTAAGGCACAGGTAGCTGATCTGACAGCTTACATCTAACAATGTTCTTTAACAGAGGAAATTCCAACCACATCCTCGACCCTACCTCAGTTGCTGTCGAAAGAGAAAATAGACAAGATCGAAAGGAGAAAGAACGTGGATAATACCATAGAAAGTTGGTTCCAACAAGTCTTGTATACTAAAAACATGGGCATCAGTCACACAGTTAGGACAACAAACAAGTTCTTAGATCTACAATAGTCTCTTGAGGGTACAAGAAAACTTTGCATTGACTTCCCAGCGAGATATGAGTCCACCTACCCGAAGATTGAGGCTATTCTCAAACTACCAAGAATGATGTGGGAAAAGGAGCTTGCATTCAAGAAGGACGATCATTGGTTGATGGATGTATGGAAGCGGGACTTTGAGAATAGGAAAGAAAGGTTGGAGCAGGTGCTCGAAAAGGTAGATTTGGATATTGAATGGGCTAAATAAATTAGGGAAGATTATGTCTGATACTTGAAGTTGATGACAGGATATGACATACCTATCGTGCAGATAGATCTAGAGAAGATAAGGCCCTATTTCCATAAAAGGATGGAAGATAGAATGACAGATGAGATCACCACCGATTTCATGAGTTTTTCCGCCCAGGCCTTCACCCAGTCAGAGCTATTCAGAGACCACATTGCCAAGTATGACTAAGACTGGGAAAAGATTACCGACAACTCCAAGGAGTGGAGTTACTAATTGCTACGATCTGAGATTTTAGAGGTTGATAAACTCCAACTGATAATTTTGAAGTTCATGGAGTATGCAACTTTGAAGAAGCAAGAAGGAAACCCTATTATTAATGAAGAATTCCTGATAGAGTAGCTACAACAAAAGGGAAATGAGCAAAAGACAAAATGCTACAGTGTTGTCACTAGAGGATGAAATAGGGATAAAGACAAAATTGTATTTTAAATTGTAAAATATTATGGGGTAGGTAGAACCTTAACTTGTAGTGAATCTTGACCACACAATGCAAAATAATCTTGGCCATTCATTCTACCTTTTGGGCACTATAAATAGGGGGTCTCCTCTCCTTTTCAAGAGAGAGTTGAGTTGTTGTAATGACATGCTGCAAATTTTTTAATGGAAATACATTGATTTTGGTGCATTTTCTGAGTTTCTCTCTATGTTTCATGATTCAATCTCTCATAGTTAAATGTTTTAGTTAGATTTATATCACTACTCTAGTTGGTTTTAGATTGATTAGATAGATTTGGTGATCCTATTATGTGGTTATGAAATTTTTTTCTATGTAGATTCCTTCCAGTCCATACTTTTTGCTATTTGTTGTTGGTAAATGGCTGTGTAAAGTTAGTCTAGGCTAAAACTTGAAGTTGATTTAAACAACTATCTTTATTCATGCATGTATATGGTGGATGAATGGTAAAATATCTGCAGACCTTGGAAGATAACACAAATTTCATGATACTGTAGGTTTCTTGGTTAAGTGAAAACCTGTTTGAAGGAAGTTGTCCACAGTAGAACCTCCATGATCATTGTTCATAGTTAGTTGCAGATCTAGGAAACTCTCCTTTTCCCTGCTCTTTTTTTCTTTTTTTTAGAAATAACCTATGCTAAGGTTCATTGCACATTGTAAAGCTAAAATTTAAAGAAAACATTGGAGTTTTAGATTGTTGTTCGAACTTGCAGAAAAATACCTATCAATTTCTATCCTAGAAACTTCAATTCATAAGATCCACCTTGCATCCAGCTGCGTAAGTCCACATGGTGATTCCAACAAATCACATGAAACAACTAAGATATTCCAAGCACTGTCAAGACCTGACATTAGAGATCTTGGGATAGTGTTCTGTAATTTGATTGTGAAGATTGTCTTTCAAGAGAGGTAGTGCACCTACGCATTGCCTGTGTTAAGAAGTGCATAAAAAACACATCAACAGTAAAGTGGACATCGATGAGACATTTCTATATCGGTGGGAAAAGCTGAAACCTCTCATCGACATGGTGATGGACTTGGTTGACAGTGTATCATGAGAAGCATGTATCAGTGTGACTCGAACAAATTGATGAGAGATTGGAGTTTGTCTCATTGACATGGCCCGATATGGTAACTGTTGTGTGACGGTTGGTCTATTGTTACAAATGGGAACTGAATTGGTATGTTTCCCATATGGGTCTGGTGATGTAGATTGATTGAATTCTCTTAGGAAGGAAAATGCTATAATGTGTAATGCATTGTAATATTGCTTGAGAGTTGTGTTGTGAGTCTGACGAGTGAGAACAAGATTGTTCATAATTTTTATGTTGCCTGAATTGTATGTGATGAATTGACATTTGAGGGCAACAAACTGTAACTTTGTATGTGGACTTTGTTCATTGTAATACAAATTATTTTTGCTTAGTGTGGTGGGTTTTTCTCTTGAAAGGGTTTTCCCACATTAAATCTGGTGTCCATTCAATGGTTGTGAAAAATTTGTTCTGCTCTATTATTCCTTTAATGTGCATCTTTAATGAACTGTAATTTAAAATTGAACTATATGTATGCATTCCTTTCTTAGAATTAGCATTAGGAAAGTGTTTTTGCACCTTTGCTTTCCTTACAAGGGGTATCAAATCTTGGCCAGTTGTGTTATCTTTGTGGGTTAGACATGTTTTTTGTGCCAATTCTGAAGTAGGAGTCTTGTAGAGGAATCTGGTAATCTCGGTTGCAGATTAAGATGGCAAGCACATCAGGGAAGATAAAAATTGAAAAGTTCAATGGTGGCAATTTTGAGTTGTGGAAACTCAAAATGGAAGACCTATTGGTAGATAGAGATCTCTAGATTGTTGTGTATGGAACTAAACCTTCAGGCATGAAGCAAGACGATTAGGACCTCGTAGATAGAAAAGCTAAAGGGTTGATAAGACTATGTCTAGTGGACTTTGTTCTCCTAAACGTTCGTGAAGAGAAGTTTGCATCTTCTTTGTGGAAGAAACTTGGTGACATTTATCAAGGAAAGTCCTTGGTGAATAAGTTATTCTTGAGGAAGAAGTTGTACTCTTTGAAAATGGAGGAAGGGGCATTTGTGGATGATCATCTTAATATGTTCAATATGCTCGTTGCTCAGTTAACATCTGTAGGTGTGAAGATAGATGATGAGGATCATTGTATGCTTCTATTATATTCTTTTCCTGACTCATGGGATCATTTAGTGATGGCTATTGGGAGTACGAAAACCACTTTCAAGATGGAAGATGTGGTTGCTTCATTACTGTTAGAAGAGATGCGAAGGAAATCTTTTGAGATGGAAAAGGAGGCTCTTGTTGTTCGAGGCAAATCGAAGGAGAAAGGAAAGAAGAAGGACAAGAAGTCTAAATCAAAGTCTCAAGGGAGATCAAAGTCTCTTGGAAAAAATTCCAAGGTGAAATGCTAAAATTATGGGTAGCTTGGTCATGTCATAAGGATTGCAAAGAGGAGAAAAAGAGGAAGAAGGAAAATAATTCTTCAACCAAATGATTCTTCTCAGAGCGATGCAGATTCCTTCATTGTAGCCTTGGTGACTCAGGCATCAGATGATGTCTGGATGATTAGTTCATGTGCATCTTTTCACATTACATCTCACAGAGATTGGTTTATGAAGTTCAAAAAGTATGTTGGTGGAAAGGTGTATCTGGAAAGTGACTCATCTCTGGAAATTGTTGGCCATGGAAGAGTCAAAATTAAATCTCCTGATGGAAGAATCAAAGGAATTGATGGCGTAATGCACATACCAGGTCTGGCTCAAAATTTAATTAATGTTAGCAAGTTGAATGATGCTGGCGTGCAAGTTTCATTCTCAAATGGTGATTGTAAGATGACTAGAGGCTCGATGGTGTTGGCTAGGGGTGCTCGAATTGGTATGTTGTACAAGCTGGATGCACATGTTGTTCAATGTAACAATGTCTCTGTGAAGTCAAGCAAGGCTGCTCATGTAGAGAAGGAGAACAAAGTTCCTCTAGGTGCAAACTCTTTGGAGGTGAAACTCCCCGCAAAAATACCATGCTTTGGCATCAAAGGCTTGACCACATTGGTGAGAAAGGATTAAAAGCTTTGAAAAATAAAAACCTGGTTGAAGGGCTTGATGATTGTAACCTTGAGTTCAATTTTTGCAAACATTGTATATATGGAAAACAACTTTGTGTTTCATTTTATTCTAGTCCTCATAAATCTTTTGGTGTTTTGTATTATATTCACTTTCATGCTTTTGGTCCAGTAAATGTTCATTATCGAAATCAAGATATTATGTTTCTTTTATTGATGATTGTTCGAGAAGGGAATTTGTTTATTTTCTAAAATGTAAATAAAAAGTGTTCAATCAATTTAAAGAGTTTAAAAACTTTGTTGAAAATCAGGCTGGAAGGAAAATTAAATGTTTGAGGACAGATAATGGTAGTGATTTTTGTTCTGTAGATTTCGAAAGGTATTGCAAAGACCATGGAATAAAAAGGCATAAACAACACCTTACACTCCACAACAAAATGGAGTTGTTGAAAGGTTGAACATGACACTGATGGAAAGGGCGAGAGGTATGTTGAGCAATGTTGGTCTGGAGCAGAAGTTATGGGTTGAGGCTGTGGCTACAACATGCTATTTAATAAATCAATCTCCCTCTTTGGCACTTGTTGACAAAATGCCTATGTAAGAGTCTTTGGCTGCGAAGCATATGTTTATGTGCCAAATGAGAAAAGATCTAAGTTGGAGAAAAAGGTTGAAAAATGTATCTTCATAGGCTATGCCATTGGTGTGAAAGGATACGAGCTTTGGAATCCTATGACTAAAAAGGTTGTATACAATAGAAGTGTAATATTTCATGAGTTGAAACCTTCTTCAGTGGATTTGTAGTCAGAGATGAAAGAAGAAAAGAAAGAAAAAGTAGTTGAAATTCCTCGAACTCTAGATAAAGAGGAACTACGAAGTGTACCTGAAACTAAGGAGAGTTCTAGCAGCTCTAAGAGTTTTGAAGAAAAAGAACCACAACCTCAGCCTTAGCCTTTGAGGAGGTCTACACATGAAAGGCGACAACTTGAAAGGTATGGTTTTTCCATGTTGGATGTAAATTGTGCCTATGCTTTGATTACAAGCACTGATGAGTCCAGGACCATGAAAGAGGCAATTGAAATGTCTGATTCAGATTCCTAGTTGGAATCCATGAATAAATAAATGGCATCATTGAAAAAGAATGAAACTTGGAGTCTGGTGCCCTTGCCTGAAGGTAGAAATCCTATTGTCTGTAAATGGGCATTCAAGAAGAAAATCGGTCTGGATGGCAGTGTTGAAAAGTATAAAACTAGGTTGGTTGCAAAATTTATTCCTAGGTAGAGGGAATTGATTATGGCAAAATATTTTCTCTTGTAGCTAAGTTGACATCTATCAGATTTCTTTTGTCACTTGCAACAGCATATGACTTAGAGATTGAATAGATGGATGTGAAGATATCATTTCTTCATGATTGAAGAATAAATTTATATGTCCTAGCTTGAGCACTTTGTGGAAAAAGGTAAAGAAAATTTGGTTTGCAAGTTAAAGAAATCTCTGTATGGTTTAAAACAATCGCCTAGAATGTGGTACCAGAAGTTTGACAATTTTGTGCTATCATTGGGATTTGTAAGATCAAAATCTTATCATTGTGTGTACTTCAAAACTAAAAATGATCGAGTTCTTATTATTTCCCTGTATGTTGATGACACGTTGTTCATAGGAAATAGTAAGACTATAATTTCTGATCTCAAATCTCAATTGTTAGCATAGTTTGAAATGAAAGATCTAGGTGCAACAAGGTATATTCTGGGGATGGAAATCACAAGGGATAGAGGAAGTAGAAAGCTTTGGCTCAGTCAAAGTAAATATATCAATATTGTCCTGGAGAGATTTGGTATGACTGATTGCAAGTAGCTAGTTGTTCCAATGTTGCAGGGAACAAAGCTATTTGTTGAAGATTATCCAAAATCTCCTACCAAGATGGAGGACATGACCAAAGTGCCTTATGCAAGTGCAGTTGGTAGTTTAAAGTATGCAATGGTTTGTAAAAGGCCAAAAATTTCCCAAGCAGTGGGAGTTCTTATCCATTTTATTGAAAATCTAGGTAGACCACACTAGGATTTTGTGAAAAGAGTTTTTAGTTATTTAAAAGGTACCTCTCAGTACGCTTTGTGCTATCATGGTAACTTGGTTGGATCACATAGATCCATCAACATTCAAGGTTATGTGGATTCTGATTAGATAGGGGACATTAATAGTAGAAGATCCACCAGTGGATACATCTTCACGTTGAATGGTGGTGCAATTAGTTGGAAGAGCAAGTGGCAGGCTATAGTTGTTTTATCTACTATAGAAGTAGAAAATATGGCAACAACACATGCCTGTAAAGAAGCCATTTGGCTTAGAAATTTGTGTTCTAATATTGGGTTCAATGCAAGGAAAATTACTATTTGTTGTGATAGTCAGAGTGCTATTTGTTTAGCAAAAAATCCAACTTTCCATGCCAGGACGAAACATATTGATGTGCAGTATCATTTTGTATGGGATATGGTGGAGGATGGAAATGTCAATCTTGAAAAAGTGGATACTCTAGAAAATGTTGCAGATGCATTAACGAAACCAGTGAGCATAGACAAGTTTAGGTGGTGTTTCAGTTTGATGGACCTTGGGGCCTATGAATTTTAGTAATCTCGAGTATTAGAGAAGCCAGTAAGTCTTCATCAAGTGGGAGCATGTTGGAAACCGTGTCTCAACTTACTGGCTTGACATTGGCAACATTGTGTTCTTCTCTCTCTTTGTCGGCAAGACAATATACCATCGAAGGGACTTTGTTCATAGTCTCTTTGATGTACCTATAAGCTTTCATGTCTCACCTAGCTCTTTATCGGTGAGACATTGTGTGGTCGACAAGACTTCACCCATTGTCTCCTCGACATAACAATATCCCTTGTTGTGGCGTTGTGTTTACATTGTCGGCGAGAGTAGCTCACTTTGGTGGTAGTTTCTGAGATTTTTGTTCAACATTTTGAAACTCTGATAGAGTATCTTGTTGGCAAGAGGTTGCACCATTTCTGAGACATTGGACAATGTCTCCTCAACATCCCAATGAGGTTTTGTCTCAGAGAGACCTAGATGTGTCGCCAAGATATTGTGAAATGTCTCTTCGACATGTCAATGGTAGGATGGAAGACTCTTGTCAGTGTGACTTTGTGAGTTCGCCAAGACTCTGTGAAATGTCTCGTTGACATGCCACTAGAAGTATTGAACACTCTCGTCAATGTGACTTCGACTATTCGTTGTGAATTTGGGAAATTTATCTTCAACGAGTTGGTGAACCTCTTGATTGGTAAAGTGGACATCGATGAGACATTTGTGTATCGGTGGGAAAAGCTGAAATCTATCATCGACATGGTGATGGACTTGGTTGATAGTGTACTGTGAGAAGGACGTATCAGTGTGACTTGAACAGATCGGCGAGAGATTGGAGTTTGTCTCTTTGAAATGGCCTGATATGGTAACTATTGTGTGATTGTTGGTCTGTTGTTACAAATGGGAATTGAATTGGTATGTTTCCCATATGGGTCTGGTGATGCAGATTGATTGAATTCTCTCAAGAAGGAAAATGCTATAATGTGTAATGCATTGTAATAGTGCTTGAGAGTTGTGTTGTGAGTCAGATGAGTTGGAACGAGATTGTTCAAAATTGTTATGCTTCCTGAATTGTATGTGATGAATTGACATCTAAGGGAAACAAACTGTAACTCTATATGTGGAATTTTTTCATTGTAAAACAAAGTGTTTTTGCTTGGTGTGGTGGGTTTTTCTCCTGAAAGGGTTTTCCCACGTTAAATCTGGTGTCCATTTTGTTGTTGTGAATTTTTTTTTCTACTTTGTTATTCCTTTAATGTGCATCTTTAATGAATTGTAATTTGAAATTGAACTATATGTATGCATTCTCTTCTTAGAATTAGCATTAGGAAAGTGTTTCCGCACCTCTGCTTTCCTTACAAAATGCCTCAGTCAACAAAGAGTTGTGTTGGACATCTATTTAATTCTCTTATATATCTTTTGTATCAATAGTGAATCTCATTAGGTCCTTTGTATCTTGATCTTGGATTTGGTTGGCACTTCAGTGTTGCAAGTCCCTTTTGTATCTTGCTCTAAGGTAGTGAGCCTTCTTGCAAGTATTTTGGCAGTGAGCCTTATATTGTGAGTTAACTCTCACCATGGTTTTTCCCTCATTGGGGTTTCCACATAAATTTGGTGTCTCTTTGTGCATGTGTGTGTTATCTATCTCTTTCTCTTTGTTGTTGTTTTGTTTACTATATATCTTTCATTGGTAAAGGTTCAAATTTCTATATTCTTCTATGTTACTACTCTACTTAAAGTTCTATCTTTATCTACTAAAGGAGGTTGAGTTGTGCCAAAAGTTTCAAGTTTTAGAAGGGGTTAATTTTTGTGTAGACTGATTCACCCCCCCCTTAGTCTCCAAAAGTGTCAACAATATTATTTTTTATTTTCAGAATAGAAACTCGAATGGTATAGAGATGTGTGAATAGTTTTAATGAACTTTTCCTAGCATCCTATTTGATATATAAAGGAGTTCACTTGCATAGACTATCAACAATCTCCAATTACCAAGTGATAGAATACCTTTGCTAGATCTACCAACATCCCATCCTAACATATGATGTGACCTAAGATCTTCCCAAAAGGGTTCATGAATGTATACTTCTTTTAGTTGATTGTGATACTCAACTAGTGAAATTATGCATGATGATTACATGTGATGCACCACCATACCATACACTCTTTAGTCATCTAGACACACTTTCAAAAAAGTATGGATGAAATCCTTAAATGTGCTTATTATAATACATGAGAATATTTTTAGGGTATTATTTAGCCCAAAGGGCATGGATTATATGTGAATCTCCCCATTCAATATAAACAATACCTTGTCATTGTTCTCTTAATAAATTTTTACCTGATGATATCTAGAGATCCCATTTATAAATATGCATTCCTCCCTTTCAATAACACCTTCTAGGATTTCCTCAATGAATGGAGAAGGATTTTTTTTTACAATGTATGATCAAGAAAATAGTAAAAAATATCCTTATCCTCTAGTATTTCTTAGTGAATATTACCATGGTAATAATATTTATTAGTGAATATTACCATGGTAATTATCCATTCATATTGATCAAATATAAAATAACGCTCGCCTCTAAAATCTTGTTAATTTCTTCCTTCACATTGATGTGTAAATTGAGGCTATGTAATTATGGGTTTTTACTAGATTATATCCTATCTATAACTTGATCTATTTTTTTGAAGGAATATAACCCTTCCATATCCTAATAGGCCATAATTCCACATATATTCATCCTCATGCAACAAGTGACTACCCACACAAGCTACTATTTAGTCCAATAATATCTAATTTGTTGCCTTTTTTTAAGTATCCTTTGTTGCTAAATTAACTTATACTTTATTCATTGGTTCATAAAAGTACATGACATCCTCAACCTTAATCTCCTTGAATAGCCATTTACCTTTGAGGTAGGCACATATAAATTTCATATCTCTTCAATTTTTGTTTCCCTTTCACCCTACACAACTTTGACATCTATAATTCCATCTTGCATGCTATTGTTGTCTCTATATATTCTCTTAACATAAAATCTAGATTTTGTCTCCCAGTCCTTTTCTCCAAATACATTTTTGACAATGATTATAATTTTTT
Source organism: Sequoia sempervirens (assembly GCA_007258455.2). Lineage (NCBI taxonomy): Eukaryota > Viridiplantae > Streptophyta > Pinopsida > Cupressales > Cupressaceae > Sequoia > Sequoia sempervirens. Next base: position 7,619,236 of record VDFB02000003.1, read on the forward strand.
GTTGTTCACTCAAAAAGTTGCTCTAAGGTTGTTCAAAACTCGTTGAATCCCTATATTTGAATTCAAAAACTCAAAGGTGTATTAGACTTAAACTTTAATTTTATGCCATGTAGAAATTTGTCTAAATATCCCATTTTGAATATAACTAACCTATTCAATACTTGTCAAATTTGTTGCAAATTTATTAAATCCATATTATTTGATAATAATTTGTAACCAATGGATCTTATACTTCTTCATAGATAAATACAATTAATTTGACAAACATCTCTCATATACAATATCACTTAGTGTGCACCTAGTTCTAGAAACTTATAAAGAAAATAATATTAAATATAAACAATCCTTTATAAAATATTTCTTCCATCCACCATGTCATTGAAGTGTCCTTTACAAATTAACTGATGAAATAGAAGCAAACATGTTCCTTCAAATATACCTCCTCCATGATATACAATAATTCTAAGGGTTAGAAACCCCATTGAACTAAGGCCCACCATTAGAAATTTGATAGACTTGACACACATACATTTAATGTTGAATTGAGATCCATTATTTGATTATCTTGTCTATTTCACAACTTCTATAACACACTTTTCTCATGTATCCATACTTTCTTTATGTTATTACATTTATGCAATGTAACATGTATCTTCTTACTTCCTCTTTTCCTTGAGGGAATATTTATCTATTTCTATCATAGTAGAAATTATCTTAAGATGCTTCCTTTTTCATATGTTCTTGTATGTTTTTTCTTTCCTAATTCTACCTCAATTTCATCACTATTCTTAGTATATTAATTATTTAGGGGAAATGATCCATTATTCTTACTAGGGAAACCTTTCTCTTGTCCCCATGTTCTATCTATTTCCCTATTTTTACCATGGAAAAAATCTCCTCTTATACATTTTCCTTAGCTTGATTAACTCTTCTTATTTCACAAATCAATTTAAAAGGGGCCAATCTCTATTAAATTTCTCTATATGATCATATAATACCTTATTTTCATTCTGTGTAGCCTCCAACCTCCTTTGTTGTTTAAAAAAACTATATTAGCCATTTTTATTGGGTGACAAAAACATCACTATTTTTGTTATTGTTTTATTACCTCATCTTATCCCTTTGTTCAATGGCAACAACACAATCTGCATTCTTTATCCAATTTTTCCAATAGAGGGTTATAATATAACCAAACCCTTTTCCCAGGTGCTTACAACTAGTTTACCACTCCATCTTTCAAATCATTGATACCCTTTTAGGTACTATTTCTACTTTTTTAATCTTTTATTAAACATATTGATTTTCTCTATATTTCTCTATCTAGTGCTACTACAATAGATACATGGAATAGTTTGGATGAGTATGAAATTTACTTTTAGTATTTTCTTTCCATGTAATTTAGTATGATTTCTTTAAATGTATAATAACTACTTCTTTTCTTCCTTGGTCGATTTCATGATTACAATATACACTTAAAGCAAAGAAAAAGTGAAGTCAAATGGCATGAGTTCTTATATATTATAAAATGTAATTTACTTTAGTAGACTTATTCCTTTATTTTTTATTAGACTGTTCAAGTGGGAGCTAAATGTATGACAAAATTTGTGTACTTTGTAATTCACATCTTACATTTTTGCATCCATTCCCATAGTTTAATTTTAGCATCATTCAGTCTATTTCTAGATTGATTACCTACCATAGATCTATACAAAAAAATAAATGAAAAAACTATGAATAATTCCCATAACTATCATTAAAGTTTATAGCTATGTTCTTTTTAAGGCACTAGTGCCCTCAACACTCGTGTTAAGACACAAGCACCGAGGGCACTTGCTTCCATCTTCAATTTTAAATTTTAGTTCCCAAAACTATTTTAATCATAATTTATATTATTTATAATATCCTTTCATCTAAAATCCTCCTCAAACCTAATTTTTACTCTCATTTGAATCCTTCTCACACTCTGGTCATTTTATTCTTGCACTGCTTCACTCATATAAGTTTGTTAAAGGAGACATAATTTATATATGGTAGCAAGCTACCTCGTTAAAGATACAAAGTTGGAGCTCTCTCTTCCATCATTCTAGACATTCACTAATTTATTTATTCCCTTCTTTGTCCTAGCTCCATAATTTATTTTCTTTGTCGTATGTCATATTCTGCCTCCGTTATTTTTGTATTAAAGGGTGAAAATAGGTTTAAATGAAGGGACCAAAAAATCTAAACAAAAAGTGAAACTTCAGCTAATAACATCTACCATACAACCAAAAACGGATAAAACCAACAAAATAGAACCACCAATAAGACATAGAGCACAAAAAAACTATAGAATATTCAAGGTCGTAGAAGCCTCCAACTTTTCCTAGAAGAATCTATTGTGTAGATCAATGAATTCCATGAGCCCTTATTTTCCCTCAAACTCTTGATTTTATTTTACTAATTATAATTTGGACTTCATACCTACTAAAGATTCCTTCCGAAGCACACTTATAGTTATCCCTTTCATATTAGTTTCTTTTATCAATTTATGTTGAACCTTTGAGCCTTAAAATAGGCACATTAGTCTCTTTATCAATTTATGTTGAACCTTTGAGGCTTAAAATAGGGTATAAGTATTATTTTTAACGAGTTTAATGTAGCCAATAAGATCCTCCAAAGTTTTAGAATTTCCTAGAGATTGAATAGAAGTCTTAGATGAAAGAGGGAAAGGGTTTAGAAAAATAAGGAAAGTTTCCTTCATATTTGGATCCAAAAATATCTTGGACTTAACCTTTTTCTTTTGGCAATTTTAAACCAAAAATATTCCCAAGAATCGTCGAATGGAAACCCCATACTCCATAGAGCCTTCCACCTCAACACTGCCAAACTTAAGATTTTTTGAAAGAATTCTTAAAAAAATATAATTTTCTTCCTCCCATATCTGGATAAGTTTCAATTTTTCCATTTCCTTATCCAAGGAATCCCCATCGTAAGGACCAAAGGGATTATACTTTGGGCTAGAGTATCTATTACCACTAGAATCTCCCCATTGCTCACCTGAAGATTTATATATTTATCTCTTATGGGTTTCAATTCCAAAATAAAGGAATATCTTAGTCTTACTATTCTAGTTATTTTTCTTAAAGATTTGGGGGCAAGGTTTTTAAATTAGATGTTATTAACAAGGAGGATCATCCCATAGTGTAAGGTTTGATGAGAGGCTTTACTAAATTCTTTAATAGAATAGAGGAAAAAGATAAAAAGGAAAGGAAACATTCTTTCTATATTTGAGTGATTTAAAAGCAAAAAATTGGTAGGAATAAATAGATTTAAACCTACATTTTAAAGTGATCTATTATATAAGGCAAAGACTGACATCAATCCAAGGATCTTTCAATTGGTTATGAGCATAACTAGAGTAAATATTTTGAATCTCTTCATGTAGCTTTAGGAAGAGGGATATGGTCTCATCACGAAGCCTATAATCCTTAAAAAATATAGACCTAATGGGTGTAAGCCCTATAAATTCCACAAAATATCTTTAGCAACCAATTTTTTATCTCATGCATACAATACCTTCTCACCAATATTTAGCAAAATCAATAGCAATCAAAGTATCATACCCCTTCAATTCATCAATATAAGGATATAGGCCTTTATTAACCATAATTTTATAAATTCTTGTAATACCCCTCATGTTGTTGTTTGGACTTGTTATCTTTCTATGCTTTTGCTTGATATTTTGAGACTGTGATTGTTATTACTTATTGTTTGGTGTGGTAATGTTTAATTTGATTTCAGTAATACATTATGATGCAGTGGTTTAGTAATTAGTTTATGATGTGATCAGTTAGTTAGCAATGTTACTTTACATCTAATGTTGTATTTGTTAGTATAGCTTTGGTGAGAGGATAGTGTAGCACCACTCGTTTACGAGTGCCCTGCTACGCTACAATTCCATCTCATGATATGATGTTTTTGATCATACATATATATATATATATATATATGTTACTTGACGTTTATTGGTATGCAGGAATTGTAGGAATTAAGTCTCGATTCCACCTGTTTCGACAGGACAGGGCGAGCATTAAATTAACCCAATGGGTACAATGTTGAAAAAGGGAGTTGATAAGGAAGTGTCCCCGTCCCAAGTCTGTCATCCTGTTGCGAGTTTTGTTGTGTCATGATTGAGATTTTGTCCTTGTATTTGTATTGTTTGATTGTTCATTATTTATTTTATTTTGGTTAGTGATTGATTAATTAATCTTATTTTATAAGATTAATTAATGTTGTCTTGTTGCTTTAATTAATTGTAAGTTAGTAAAATGTTGAATTTAAAATATATTGTAAATTTAAAAGTTATTTAATAAATTATATGTGTAAGAAATTAATTTAAATTAATAATGATGATGATAATTATATATTATCTTTTTCCTGATATTAAATTAGAAAAATCTATAGAGAATATCTTGAGAAAATAATTAATTTTTAATTAAAATTGTGAGATAAGTGTGTGCTTTTAAAAAGCAAGGAAAGAACCAATGATGGAAGAGGATTTTTGAGGAAAAAGATGATGAGTTTTATTGTGAGAAAAAATTTCATAGACACAGAGGTTTTTCTAGTTTTTGGTCTGGAAAAGAAAAGAAAAATAGCTCTTTTTGGGTTTTCTGGGTAAAAGAATTGTTTTGACGAAAGGATTGGTTCAGAAGGGAGTTGAAGGCAGGAATTTGAGAAAAAACTACAGAAAGGATTCTACATCGAACGAAGGACTCCAGGTTTTTTTTATTCTTTTCATTTATTGTTATTTTATTGTTCTATAAACAAAATTTGGTTGTTGTGTTTGAAAAATTCATTGAAAGAAGTTCTGTGATTTGAAATTTGTTCGTATGAAACCCTTGAATCTTCTATGGAAAACTTCAGTAAAACCTTTTTAAAGTTCTTCAATATAGTTTAGTAGTGAAATTTATTGTTTTGAAATAAAAATCATTTTTAATTGTGGGTTGAATTTACATGCCCAAATCGGGGGTGAGGGTTTTGCTGCATCTTATTTCCTTCTTTCCTAGCCGTCTGTGGTGTGCAGTGGAGTGTTTTTGGCCTGCACCGATTGGTATAGGCTCGCTTTCCTCGGTGTGATTGGCGGTCGGGTGTATTTCGGGGTGCTGCCAATAGGGGAGGGTCTTTTCGCCTGTAAGGCCCGCGTGGGGCTATGTATGTTGGGCGTGTGGGGGTGCTTTGTGCGTGGTCGTTCTTCTGGGGCTGTGAGTTGTGCCATTAGGGTGTAGGGTTCTTCTTTTTGAGGCTGACTCTTGGGAGTCTTGGAGGAGTTTCAGGTGTGCCTGTGTGCTTTTCCTTAAAGGTGGAGGTTTGAGGGGTGCTAACCCTAGTGTGTGGCTTCATGCTCTTGAGCTCTTGAGGGTTTGCTTGTTTGATTGGGGTTTTCTTCTTCTATTCTATGGCGCAAGGGGAGTCGTCGGGGGTAGGACCCAAGATGGATTTCCGCTCTGCTATTGGCTCGAAACCCTTGTCACAGGGGTCTTGGCTTTATGACAATAATTTATTTGCTCAGAACCTGAAGCAGAATGAGATGGGACCGTCTAGTGGGCTTCGATTTCCAAAGATTAATGGATGCCTAGAGAGGTGCAAAGAAAGGCTAAATGTCGCAATCCCGATGGAGATGCTCGCGGAAGATATTGAGTATTATTCACGACATTCCCTTTACTGCAAGTTTTTGGGATTGAAAATCTCGTTGCAGTTTTTGGAGGCCTGGGCCCAGAGGACTTGGTGCCGGAAGGAGAAATTGAGATTAGGCTCCTTGCAAATAACTATTTTATGGTTACCTTCGATTGCATGGCAGATAGGATAAAGGTTTTCAAAGGAGGCCCTTATTTTCACAATCAGGTGGGTTTTTTTATCAAGTCGTGGCATGTGGGCTTCGATCTGGCCGAGGAAATTCCAAGTCGGGTTCCGATTTGGGTTAGATTGCCGAGGCTCTCGGTCGAATGCTGGCGTGACGATGTTTTGCATCTACTAGCTTCAATGCTTGGTAAGCCAGTGGGTTCTTCACATCAGACGCAGTTCAAAAAGGTAATGACATTTGCTCGGTTCTATGTGGAAATTGATTTAAGTAAACCATTGCCAGACTCTCTAGAAGTGTGTGCAGGATCTTACACATGGATTCAACAACTTGACTATGGGACTTTACCTTTTAGATGTCGTCTGTGTCATGAGTATGACCACTTACTACGTCGATGCCTAAGGGCCAAGCCTTTGGAGAATAATTCTTCACAACCCTCTAGTTATCCGCCTAGGGCAGATAGGGGTAAGGGCCCTATTCAGGTTAGTGGTACTGGGGAGGACGACTTTATTCCTGTCATATCTCGGAATAGAAATAAGGGGCATAAAAGGACTTTGAAAGAGAGGTAGGATGAGGATATTTTTAATAGATTCGAGGTTTTGGAGGATCTTAGCCAGCAAGAAGTGAATCCTAGTCTGGTAGATTTGGATCAAGGAATTTTGGGTACTGATCAGCAGGGGCAGTTGGTTGAGCTGGAGCAGGAAAATCATTAGGTGGTGAGTTTGGGCTTACAGGAGGTTGAGCTAGATGGGGGAGGCTCTGGTCAGGAGGGGATTAGTCCCAGGTTCTCGCATGCTCTGCAGGTTAATGGGACCTTGCATTTAGAATCAGACCTAAAGATGGAGGCTCAAAAAGAATCAGGTAGTGTTGTGGTGAAGGATAATGAGGCTTTGTCTCATCCCGCACGGTGGACAGGCTCAGAGGTGGGAAAAAGTAGTAAGCCGTCTCCTCATTTGGGTATATTGCAAAAAGATCTTAAGAAAGGGGGGGTGGAGAAAGTTGCTAAATTGGGTAGGAAAAAGGATATGGAGAAGATTAAATTGATAGGGGAAAATTTGGTGGAATCAGGGTCAGTCAAGACTCTGGATTCTCATTTCTCGAGCCCTTTGAAATGATTGTTATATCATGGAATGTTAGGGGCTTGAACAGTGGCCCTCGACAAAAAGCTATTAGGAATTTGATTAGATGTCAGTCTCCTGATATTCTCTTTTTGCAAGAGACCAAACTTTCTGTGGAATGTATGATGGGTATTATACCCAAGCTTTGGATGAACGGGGAATGCCAATGCATTGGTGCTTAGGGATCTTCTGGAGGGGTGGCTTTCTTATGGAACCCTCAGAAGATTTTCCCCCAGTGGTGGGTGTCCTCCAAATCCTCTATCTCTATGATGGCCTCTTGCTATGAATCTAGGGAGTTGGTTCTTTTTTCCAACATTTATGCACCTATGGATATGTAGGGCAAGCAAATTTTGTGGTCAAATATTCATTATGTACGTAGTATGGATCCTTATCTTCCGTGGATTATTGGGGGTGACTTCAATGCTATCACTGAGATTGCTGAGAAATGAGGTGGTACTATGAGGTTGGAGGCTTCAGCTTTCCTATTCCAGGACAATATTTCTACTTTAAATCTCGTTGATATCAAGCTCGGCAATGGACAATTTACCTGGAACAATCGAAGATCTGGTGAAAGCTGCATCGCGGAGCATCTGGATCACTTTACAGTTTCTTGTTTTTGGGTTGGTGATAGGTGGTCTTCTAGCTCAGAGATTTTGGACTGGAGAGGCTCACACCATTGGCCTATAAAACTTTTGATCCTCCCGGTTGGGCGGCCCCACAAGCCCTCCTTCAAATTCTAGCTTATGTGGTTGCGTGAACCTGAACTCCATGATTATGTTGCTTAGTGGTGGCGGGAGGGTAGACCTTCATTGGGTACGGCAATGTATGTCTTTTCTAAGCTTCTTCAGCTTGTTAAATATAAGCTTAAGCATTGGAATAGGCAATGTTTTGGTAATATTTTTAAGGCCAAGTATGATGCACAAGCTAAGCTGGATGGTATTATGAGGGTGATTAGGGAGAATGGGGTGTCTGTGAGTTTGTTGCAGGAGGAATCTAGGGCTTTGAAAGCTTTGGAAGAATGGGAATTGAGGGAGGAGATCTTTTGGAAACAAAAAGCTTAGATTGAATGGCTTCAAGAGGGGGATAAAAATTCTGCTTTCTTCTTTAATTCTGTTAAGGCGCGGAGGCATGGTAATTCTATTCTTGTTTTGGTTATGGATAGGGGAGAGACTTTGACTTCTTTTCAGAGTATTTCTGATGAAGCTGTTCATTATTTTTTTTCCCTGTTCAAAGAGGACCTGCAGGGGAATTCGGTGGAGGAAGATTAGGTCCTCTCTTGTATCCCTCAGCTGGTGTCTAGGGAGATGATGGAGGATCTTATGGGTGAGATCACTCTAGAGGAATTGGGGGGGACGATGTTTCAGATGAAGAAAGGAAAAGCCCCTGGCCCGGATGGGTTCCCAACTGAATTCTTCCAAGAATTCTGGGAGATCATCAAACTTGATTTATTAGAGGTGGTCAGAGAGTCGCAAAGGAATAAGCAAATGTTAAAGGCCCTGAATTCCACCTTTCTGGCACTTATTCCCAAGTGTGAAGGGGCAGATAGGTTGAGCCGATTTCGGCCTATTCCCCTTTGTAATGTGGTTTATAAGATTATTTCAAAGTTAATTGCTAATAGGCTGAAAAAGTGGTTGCAGTTGCTCATTTTTGAGGAGCAAAGTGGTTTTGTGGAGGGTAGACAGATTTTGGACGAGATTGTTATAGCTACTGAGACCATCCATTCGATGGAAAATTCTCGAGAAAAGGATATGTTTATCAAACTGGATATGGCAAAGGCATACGACAAAGTCAGATGGTCTTTTCTTCAAAAAATCTTGGCTGCTTTCGGATTTGGGGTAGATTGGATTCTTTGGGTCATGAGTTGTGTCACGTACGTTTCTTTCTTTGTCCTAACTAATGGGGAGCATTCTGAGTTGTTTGGCGCCTCTCGCAGAATTAGGCAAGGTGATCCTCTCTCCCCTTGTTTATTCTGCTTGTGGAAGGCTTGGGGTGCCTTCTGAGACCACAGGTGGAGTTGGGCCTTATTCAGGGGTGGAGGTGGGGAGGTGATTTACCCCCTCAATCCCATTTGCAGTTTGTGGATGATACTGCCTTGATGGGGGCAGCCACTGTTCGGGAGGCAACAAATATCCGCACAGTGTTGGATATGTATCTTGAAGCTTCGGGTCAATCAATTAATGATGACAAGTCTTCCATCTATTTCTTTAATACTCCAGATCTTATCCAGAGGCGAATTTCTTAGATTCTTCGATTTCAGATTGGGACTCTTCCTTTGTCTTACCTTGGGTTTCCTGTTGCGGTGGGCAGACTAACGAGGGAGTCTTGGCAGCCTATCTTGGATAAATTTTGGTTGAGGGTTACTCACTGGACCAACCGATGGTTGTCCTTTGTTGGGCGGGTTCAGTTGTTGAAGTCTGTGGTCCAGGATCTTCCCATTTACCAAGGTATGCTTTAGGTGGCCCCAAAGGGCTTTGTTTCTGATTTGGACTCTTTGGCAAGACAATTTTTGTGGGCGGGTAGTCTAATGTCTTCCAAGTGGAGTCTGGTTAGATGGGATATGGTTTGTTGTCTTAAAAAATTTGGTGGTTTGGGGTTGAGACAATTCGCATTGGCAGGGACGGCTTTGGCAGCGAAACTTTATTGGAGGTGGTGCATGGAGAAGGACAAGATTTGGGCTAGGATCCTTCCTATAAGTATTTTCAGGGTGTTCCTTGGGAAGATATCCCTCGTTACCCCTTGGTAGGAAAGGGATCGGTTATTTGGGCTACCCTCAAGAAGGGTGTTGTGCTCATCAAGGATGGTTTATTTTGGATCTGTAGGTGTGGGACAGAGGTTCAGTTTTGGTATGACTCTTAGGATGGTCATCCTCCCATCCTCACTCAGTTCCCTGGCTTGGCGGCCCTAATTAGGTGTTTCGGTGATGCAGGTTGGTTGAGGGTAAGTGATTTTAAGGTGCTTTCTTTTCAGGGTCAGCTTGTGAGTGCTAGGTGGAAAACTCCTGAGGAATGGCCAATAATTGGTATGGAAGAGGATTGTAGGATTTTGCATAATATTCTTTCCGGCAGATAGTGCACTCCCCTCAGGGATAGGGATATTCTCGCATGGTCGCCTAATCCGAAAGGTTACTACACGATTGCATCGGGATATCAGAGGTTGCTTTCTCAAAGGGCTAAGGGGGCAGAAGTTCCTTGGTGGAAGAGGGTGTGGAATAAGTTTTCTTGGTCGAAGTGTAACTGCTTTGCCTATATCTTGGCTTGGAACAGGTGTTTGACTTGGGATAATATCCAAAAGCGTGGGTTTCAAGGCCCGTCTAAGTGTGTGTTGTGTGGGAATGGTGAAGAGAACTCCTCACATCTTTTCTTTCAGTGTCCTTTCACCTTGCAACTCTGGCACTCTTGGTGGAGAGTTTGGAACAGTCCCTGTGTTCATGCTTCCTCCCTTGTGGATTTTTGGAACAGTTTGGGCAGACCTCCCTCGATGGCCTCCTTTTTGCAGGATGTGTGGCAGGCTGGGCCTATTTTCTTGTTGTGGTAGGTTTGGCTGGAAAGGAATAGGAGGATTTTCAGAGGGGAGCTGTTGCAGGTTTAGCAGGTGTGGTTTAGAGTTCTTTGGATGATTCAAGAGACAATTCAAGCCAAAGGGGCTGTGGAGTTTCCACTTGAGAAGAAGGATGCGGAGTTGGTGGCCCGGTTGGGTATCCAGGGGTTAACCCCTGTTGCGTCTTGTTGCCAGAAAGGTAGGCAGGTGGGGCAGCGAGTCCAGTGGCTGGGGAATTGGCAGCCTCCCCCTGCAGGTACCTTGAAGGTTAATACTAATGGTTCTTCCAGGGGTAATCCTAGTCTAGCTGGAGTTGGCGGGGTGGGCAGGGACTCTTCTGGTTCTGTGGTTTTCCTCTTTTCCATACATAAGGGAACACAAACTATCAACCTTATGGAAGGATGGGAAATTCTTCTTGTCTTGGAGAAGGCCTATGAGAGGGGTTGGCGTAGGGTTATTTGTGAATCTGATTCTCAAGTTCTGATTAATCTTCTCAATCAAGGGAGGACATCAGGTGTGAACTAGCAGCTGGCAGTGATGGTACAACAGATTTTGCAGATTGGAAATCTTATGGAAAGAGTGTATTTTGTCCATATTCCACGTGAATGGAATAGGACTACTGATTGTCTGGCCAAGTGGGCCTCAGAGCATCTGGAGGACTAGAAGGTTGACGAGTGGGCGCAGATCCCTCAGGAGCTTAGGCTGGATCTAGAGAGGGTTCTTGCTGAGGACAGTGGGGGTGTAGACTGATTTGGTTTTTGGTTATGTTGGTGCTTTTGTTCTTTTCGGGCTTGTGCCCTTGGCTTGGATGTAATGTTGGTTTCTGATTTGCAATAAAGTTTTTACCCCTTTTGTTAAAAATAAAAAATTTACATGCCCAAATCTATATTGGGTTTATTGAAAAATCTATTTGTTATATTATTGTTTTGAATCTTTTGTTAAATATATATATATATATATATATATATATATATATATATATATATAATTTAAACTGAAATAGATATACATGTATATGTTATAATTCTGTTTGTCTTATTATATATATATATCATGTACCTGGTGTGATTTCGTTTTATGTGAAAAGAATAAAATTTAAATATAAATCTATATTGTGAATTTATGTAATTTTGTATGAAATGGGGTATAATATAAAAATATACTTATACACTTATGCGCACTGCAATTTTTAAATGAATATAATAATATATATATTTTTGGTTATTCTTGGGTTACGAATTTTGTTGACAGTAATATAAAATATAATAAAAAAAATCATTTGTTATGAGAATTCGCATGTTTTTTTTGAGGTATTTATTGTATATATAAAAAAATTCCTTTTGTTTTAAATTGGGGGTAGGTGGCCGGCCGAGGCCGTACCGCCCACAACCCCCAGTAGTTGGCTGTATGCAGCCAATGGGGGCTGCGTAGCCCCCCATAGTACTATGTACTGTGGGCTTACCTTATGAAGCGTGCCGTTTCTTTTGGCATTATAATTTCAATTTAATTTCATGCATATATTTTATGTTATATATATATATTAATTATATATTATTTAATATATATATATATATATGAATTATTTGTTAATTTTTAAAATGAGTTTTTAATATGAGTTTTTAATATTTTTTTTTTTTTAAATATATATATATATATCTTATGTTCATATAAGTATATACGTAAAAAGGCGTATATACATGTATATATATATATATGTTGGATAACTATTTATATTGTTGTGGTTAGGAAATAATAGGTAATTTAACAAGTTGCAATGTTATAATGTAATCAAGGAAATTAGGGATAAATTATGTACTTTAAATTAGATTGAATTTTCTCGAGCAATTGATTAATTATTGGCAAAATTTATTGTGTTTTGGAATGAGTTGTATATCATAGTTTTATGCAAATTGCTTACTCTTGAGACTAGTCTTTGAGTCGATTGTGGTTTTCTTTTGTTCAGGTTTATGTCTTGTGGGAAACCCTAGTGTTAGTCTATCCTGTTATAGGAACTTAAGTTGTTGTTTAGAACTTCCAAAGGTGGGGATATTGATGTCATTATTGATTTTGCAATTTGATACTTGGCCTATGCTTTGACTGTGGTTGTAATTTTAGTTGTACTGGGATTGTACCGTTTTGTGAATGTAATTCAGATGATTTTGGTGAGATGGTTATGCCTCGTGAATGTTCCATTTGTTGGTTTTGTGATCTAGTTGGTACAATCCTTTTGTGTTGAATATTTGTGTTTAAGTGTCTAGAGAGGGTGGCTCTAAGTGGGGGTCAGCACACAAAGGGGTTGTCATGGTAACCCACGTAGAGTTAGAGTAATCAGTGATAACCTAAGTAATTAATCATGGGTGGGTGGTTAAACATTAATAAGATAATTATGATGCCTCGTCTGTCTGTTAGTGCTATCACAGACTAAAGGGGACCGAGAAGGGCGTGGTTGGCAAGATCGTTGCCTTGTATTCATGAGAGGTTAACGATTCCACATGAGTAACCCTATGGAGCGATGCCTTGAGATAGGCTGTCAGGAGAACCATAGATGGAGGCGGCACCTCAAACTAGGTTGTTTGGATAATCCATGTATAGATGGAGGTGGCACCTTGTGATAGGTTGTCTAGATAATCCATGTGAAACCATGTGATGACACTCTCCTCTAACATTCCATTTGTGTTGTTTTAGTGAAGTCCTCTGGAAGTGGTCTATTGATATTATGACTTGAGATTTATTGATGATGTGTTTCGTGACTTATTGTTGTAATATTTGGAAAGTGATTTACTGATATGTTTCGAAGTGGTCTAATTGTTATGTCTTTTGGTGATTTATCGTTGTTTAGTTTTCAGTGTGGTCTAGTGATATTATGTTATCTTGTCTGGAGTTAATCTTGTGTTACTGTTGATGTGCTTGGTTGGGGAACCTTCCTTGTTTACTCTCAGCACGGGGGTGGTTGGGTGGAACGTGCTTCACACCCTGTTGGGTTCCCTTTGGTTGCAGTTGTATCTTTCATTGCAGGGTTTTGGCAGAGGCTGTTGATCCAATGTTCTTATGTGCCAGATGCATGTTTATAATTTAGATGTAATTTATTTATTGATGTATCGACTCCCACGTATGTTGGGAAGATTATGATGTAATTTGTATATGTGATTATTGAGATGTATTTTCAGATGGAGGTATTATACTGTCACATCATGAGATTCATTCTTGTACTATTATTTGTAAGCATTGTAAAGTTGTGTTGTATCTGTCGAAATATATATATATATATATAATTTATATCTTAATGATTCATTTATTGTCATATGTATGTATGGTTTTATTTGGTATATTCACATTTATCTTGATATCGTGAATGAATGTTTTAATGATGTTGTGGATGAATGGATTTATGTTATTGGTTATTTAATCTATTATCTTGTAATGGGTTAGTTTAGTAATGTCACCTCATGTACCCCAAGGGATTTAGTTGTGCAACTTAGAACATTGTTATGTTGGTATACTTAAGTACATTTATTATGTTCTTTTAAAAAAAAAAATGTTGCGTTTTTAATTGTTCCTTTGGGGTTTGCGCGGTGGGGCGTTACAGTTCTACTATGTAATTTAAGACTTCTACAATCTAGGGGCTCAATATGGTTCCTATCTCAACCCATCTTCACACAAGCAAAATTCCATCAAACATTGACCCACCAAATATGCACTTTTCTCTAGCTACCCCATAGAAGAGAGAGTAACATAGAATTATTCTCAAGGAAGATTCTTGAGCTGTAGTATAAAAAATTACTTGATTGAAGTGAATCCACCATGTTTGACACCATAAGTAATCTATATTCTCTTGTATAATAATAATTAAAGACTTCATGTCAATATTTAGAATAGATCCCCAACTTCCAATATGATTACCCCTAGAGGTATACATCAAGAGGACCAAAGTATGGAAAAAATCAATTTGTAAAAATTCATAAGGTCTAGTAGTAATGCATCCCTCTCTCCCATTGAGAGACACCTTCATTATTGACCCCAAATTAGTAAGGAATTATACTCCATGATTATATTCTCTATAAATGTGATTATACTCACTTGGGTTATAATAGCACAAATACTAAAAGAATATTAATAAAGTTATCAATATTCTAGTGGGGTTCCATAGTTCTTCTAAAATAATTCAAAGTATTCATAGAATCTCCAAGAAAGTGAAGGATAGCACCATATTGTTTAGCCATGTTAAAATCATAATATGCAACAACGACCTCAATATTGTGATTGGTTTAAATGATGAGATTTATTTTAAAAGTCGATAGCACCCTTCCATAGTGGTTTCTTATAATCTCTCCCCCATTTTTATGACTCACAATTTCTTTTGACACCCCATAAAATTTTAATTTAAGCAAAGATGGAAAAAACCACTTGACATTATGCTTTGTAGTTATAACACTCTTTAAAAGGAAACTACTTCATACTCCTCTTTAAAAATAGTAATTTATCCAAGGAAGATATCTTCTCCTTAATTTCCACCATAAAATTATCCTTAATGGTTGGACTAATATTATTAATCACTCTATCAACTAGGAGTATCTTCTCATAAAAAAAATATGTTATTCCTCTCCTTCCAAATCCCCCAAACAACACAAAGGAGCAATATCCTCAAAACATTTAAAGATGGATTAGAAAAGGGAAAAATGAATTGTTCAATTAGACCTTACATGAAATTAGGATGAACCTAATCAACCCTAAAGAGAGAAAACAACTTCCCTCAAACCTTGCAAGATAAAATATACTCCATCATTAAATTATTAATAGGTTACTTTGCTCTTTTACAAATAATGCACCTATTAGGAAGGGCATAACCTATTTTTATAAGGTTGTCAAAGGTTAAAATTTTCTCTTAGGTTGCCAATCAAAAAGAAAAATATTAATTTTTGGGAATTAAATAAGGTCTTCAAAGGTTGGAACATAAAGAAATTATCCTATAATCCTACAACAAGGAGAAGCTAACGACCACCAAAAAGGATTAATTAGGTGTAACTTTGCATACTAGCTACCAATGCCCTAGGTTTTTTAATTAACTAAAACTCTTAATTATTTTGTCCTTATTAAAGACTCAAGGCCCTTTTCCTTGTTTTCAGGTTACTCTCTATACATGTGACATTTCATACCCCTTTTTCCCTCCATTCACTTGCATGCACTGCTTAGAATAGTAATCTCCAAGGATTTTATTTTCTTATGTTTAAATCTCTATACACAACACTTTATCACCTAATAAGAAACCTCACACTCTAAATTTTCCAAGTGCACATTGTAGGGACTGGAATATACAAAATAGGGGATTAGTTGACGGTCTCCTAAATGAAAAAAATAAATTTATTTTTCCTAGAAGCTCGATTATGAATATCTTATTATTAGAGATTAATGTGAAGATTCTACAAGCATCAAAGAACTCAAAAAATAAGGTTAGTAGCTTTAAAAATTTATATAGTAATTGGAATAAAGTACATAGTAGTTGGATTAAAGGACACAAGTTCCCCTTTAGACACTAGTGTCTAACCCTAATGCTCATGTTCAAGAACATTAAATTTGAGAGAGACCTATTGGCAACCATTATCCTATCTCATAGTGTCGATTTTCAACATCATATTTCAATTCAAATATGATCTTCTAACCATTTTATTTATTTTTTAGTATCTTAATACATTTTAATTTTCAGTCTAAGTTCTATGTATTTTTGTACTAAGTCATATATGAAAATAATTTATTTCTCATCAATTTGTCCATCATTATTAATTAAATAATTTTAATGATTTAATTAAGCTTACACATTATCCTCCTTAATTAAATAACTTTTTAACTATTTAGTTAAATCATCACTCTCCATCATCAACATTAACGAAATAATTTTTTTAATTATTTAATTAATTCCTCATTTCCCTTATCCACATTAATTAAATAATTTTTAATTATTTAATAAATTTCTTAATTTTCTTCTAGCCACATAAATTAAATAATTTTTAATTATTTAATTAATTTCTAAATTTCCCCTATCCATATTAATTAAATGATTTTTTAGTTATTTAACTAGTTAATGCATAAATATTCTTCTCATCTACTATAATTAAATAATTTTAATTTATTTAATTATTATTTTTATCTTTAATTCTTCTAAATAAATAAAATTAATATTTTATTTATTTTCTAATTATATCTTCATCTCATGCACATGAATTAAATATATTTATTTATTTAATTCTATTTATATTCTTCTAAGTGAGTAAACTAAAAAATAACTTTTGATCACTCTTGCTCACTTCCACTTCACTTATCTTTGTATTCAATTAACTTACCAATCAAGCCCTTGATCATGACACATGTCATTTGCATATTCATTATGCTCTCTCAATTAATCTCATCTATCGATCTTCTAAATCATCCTACACCGTTGATCATGTATGAGGTGAAAGTTATAAATCACCCATCATTCAAGCCTTCAATCTATCCACAATTATCTTGATCAATCCATAATTTATTTGAGAAATTGTGCTATCAATAGGTCCATTTACAATCAAAGTTATGCTAAATAAGAGAAATCCACATACATACTTTTACAACATTATCAAATACAATGGCATAAGGATTATGCACACTTGTGGAGGTATAATTGATTTGATTTGATTTACTTTGTGCACATGCTTCATTCAAGTAGTTATTGAATTATTGAATTGGGTTTATTTGTATTGCTTTATTCTCAGTTTCATATTCATTAATTTAATACTCACATTTTGGTATGCCTAGTGGGACCCATGTCCTTGAATTTAACAATTTCATTAAAGATTTTGTGATTTTAAAAGTTATGAGTTTAGACCAACACTTTTGTTTTGCAAGTTGGCATTTTTGTTTTATAGATTGGCACTTTTGGCAGGTAGATCGACCATTCACCCAAATAGCCACAAATTTAAACCCCGTGGAAAAGGAAACCATCAATACTATACTCAAATTATTTGTAAGCATGTTTTCTTGGTCATATGTTGTCATGCTTGGATTAGATCCATCACTAGTAGAACATAATTTTGTTGTACATCTAGATGTTGAACCTACAAGAAAAAGTTAAGAAAGATACATCCCAATATTGCTCTCTTGGTCAAAGAAGATTATAAAAACTTCTTGAAGTTGGCTTCATTTAGCTCATTGATTATTCTAACTAGATCTCAAACATTGTCCCCATAAGCAAAAATCCCAAAGGAATCTATGTATGCATAGATTTAAGGGACCTTAACAAAAATTATAGACAATTGATGATTTTCCTTTGCCTAATATTGATATTATAGTTAATCCCATCACATGCAATAAAATTTTGTCACTCATGGATGGATTTTTTTGCAATAATCAAATTCAAATCACACCTAAATATCAACACAAAACAACTTTTATTACTTCTTTAAGTACATTTTAGTATCACATCATGCCTTTTTTTTTTAAATAATGTTCGAGGAAACCTCTAAAAAATCCATGATAGTCATCTTTCATCACATGCTTCATGATACCGTGGAAGACTATGTGGATGATTTACTAGGTAGGTCAAAATCCAAAATTGAGCATTTTAAAATTCCACAGTGCATTTTTTATAGACTAAGGTAATATAAAGTCCACCTCAATCCTAAGAGGTATGGATTTGGTGTCATGTTAAGAAAAATATTAGGATTTATTGTTTCAAGAAGGTGTATAGAAGTGGATCCCAACAAATTCAAAGGAATTACAAAATTACCTCCATCATAGAATCTTAAATGACTTCATAGTCTCCAAGTAAAGATTTATGCTATATGTAGATTCATTACTCAACTTTTAAATGAATGCCAAATATTCCTGTATCTACTAAAGAAAAATATTGATTACCACTATGAAAAATTGTGTCAAACCACCTTCAATAAACTAAAACAATACCTTGCCAACCCATCAATTCTCATGGAACCAATCCCAAGTAATCCATTGATACTTTACATTTTAGCTACATGGGTTGCTTTAGGAGCTCCTATAGAACACCATGATGGCCAAGGGAGAGAAAGGGACATTTATTATATATTAGTATAACCTTAGTTGGGTATGAAGCTAACTATACATATATGGAGAAATCATGTTTGGTTGTGGTATTTGCTTCCCATAAATTAATGTACTACATGTTCAATTATTAAACTAAGCTTATTGCTAAAATTTACCTCTTAAAGTATCTTTGGTCAAAATTGTCTTTGTTAGGAAGAAATGCAAGTGGATTATGTTTCTTAGTGAATTTGATATTGTGTATGTTGATCAAAAGGTAATCAAAGAAAAAAGTAGTAGTGAAACAATCAACAAAAGCACCATTGGAAGATACCCTACCATTGTATCCTAACTTCCTAGACGAATCCATTCTAGCTCTTGAAGAGTCACTTGAGTCAAAGATCTAATTTGTTGGTTCCTTCACCACCAAGGCTTAGGGGAAGGTATCATGTTCCTAACATCACAAGGTGACCATATACCAAATGAATTAAAAACTAGGTTTCCCTACACCAATGATATTGTTGAATATGAAGCTCCCATTTCAAGTCTCAAAGTCACAATCTAGTCAAATATCCAACACCAATTAGTTTTTAGTGATTCCCAACTAATCATCAAATAAGCCAATGATGAAAATCAAACCAAAGATGATAAAATAATTCCTAACAAGAGAATGGTTGAAAGCTTCAAGCAATATTTTACTCACATTCAATTTGAGCAAGTACCTCATATGACTAATAGGGTACCTAATGTAATGGAAACTATTAGTTCTCTCCTTGGCATGCATGTAGACACTCTAAAACAATAGTTATCGGTTTACTGGATCATGATCCTAGCATATGATGTCCCTAAATACAAAATGACATGTGATTATTGGTCCCAATCCTCCATGCTATTACAACATTCACACTTACCTCCAGACTCAAATCCTTCCATCAAACATTTCACTTAACCAATGCAGATACTTTATCCAATGTACATATTATTTCACCCTCCCCACCACACATTGCTATACTATACGATTTATGATGACACCTTATTATGATGTTTAGATATAAAACAAGAAAACCTAGCTATCAAATAAGTTCATGATGACATTCTTGAAGTGCACATTAGTGGTATGGTCTTAGACAAGGAAGTTCAAGAATAAGATAGTATTGGCCACCATGGAACATGATGCATGTCAACATGTTAAAAAATGAACACTATGTTAAAAAAACAAAGATCCAATACATACTCCCTCTCAAGTACTTCAATCCATCACAACTCTATGGCCTTTTTCTACATAGGGGCTCAACCTCATTAGCAAAATAAATCCTTCTTCCTCCAATATCTATAAACATAATATCGCCACAATTGGATACTTCACTAAATGAGTAGAAGAAAATCCTCTTATTTATGTGATTGGCCAATAAATCTCCAAATTCATCCTCAACCACATCATGTGGCATTATGGTATCCTTGCAACCATTATCATAAATAATGAAAAATCCTTTAAAAATCATGATGCTCAAGCCCTTTGTGAAAAAATTCACATCAAACATAAATGGTCTACGAAATATTACCCACAAGGAAATGATAAAGCTGAGGCATCTAATTAAACCCTCATTAAAATACTAAGATTGTCAATGATGCTAGCTATGATTAACATCTTCAAATCTATCTCGCTCTATGGGCTTGTTGCACTAGCATTCCTACACTCACATGAGCTACTCCATACTCCTTTGTTTTAAGAGCTAAAGCCATTTTTCCAATCAAGATCGTGTTACCTTCTTTGCACATCTCTTTATAAAATCTCATTGATAATGAGGAGTATCAGATTGTGTGCCTTCATGAATTAGAACTCCTAGATAAACAAAGGGTCAATGCATTAAGTCATTTGAAGTCACCCTATAATCAACTACTCCATATCTACAACAAACACATCAAATCTAGAGAGTTTAACATCGATGATCTTCTCTTGAAAGATAACCAATGAAACACTAATCAAGCCCAAGGAAAGAAAGGTATGTTTGAGTCATATTGATTGGGTTCTTATATTGTCATGTTACAAAATATGGATAAGGAGATTATATGTTGGCAACATTAGATAGTTAGGAGCTAGATGATTATTTATATCATGTAATAAGACGTATCGTTCCAAATTCTAGCATCACTATGCACTATCACAACAATTTGTAACTTGGTTTTCAACTTGATGAGAGACATATATTTACGTGTCTTTTCTTGTTTGCTTGCATATTTCTTGATTTTATGTTTTTAGATTTTCAATCCACAACTTATTCTCCCAAGGTTATTGTTGTCCATTATATCATGACATGTCTTCACAATATGTTTGTTAGAGCATCATTACTATTTACATTTTTGTTTGCATTCATGAGTTAGTTATTCATGCACATGACACATCACCATTGTCCCTTATATCATGATGCATCTTGTCTTATGCCACATCAAATTTAAGTTGCTCAACACATTTGGAGATTTCTTCAAAATCAGTGGCATGTACTTATCATCACAATACCCAAATTGTTATGGCACAAGCATTCCAAATCAAGTTACCATTTATCATACCCATTTGTTTTCAAATCACACAACATTCATCAAACTAACTAACCAAAGTAAAATGACCTCTTTTCACTCCCCTCCATTTTTATCCTAGTCTATCCTCATTTCACTCATGTTCTCCAATTGAGAGCTCACTCAAAGTCTTCAAATCCACCTACTCTCTCAAGGAGAAAATCCCCACACCATCTATAATTTATCATTAAACTCTTAGAACATCTTAAATTTAAAATCTAATCAATCAAATCCAAATCAATCAATAAAATAATTGATCTAGTAAAACCTAGCCAAAATCTTAAGTGCATCAGATCCACTACCATCATTCAATCATATTGTTTATATTTATCTTTTCTTCGAAACACCATTATTGCCTCTAATCTCAAAACACCATAATTTTATAAAGAAAAAGCACTTCCTATACCCATCAAATTCAAGCATGACACTCTATAGTCTGTGGGGCTCTTCCTGCGGCGCTGCTCCTGTTTATCCCGTCACATCATATAGCTACTATCATCCCTATCTGGCACCTACCTAATGAGTCCCCACTTCTACTCCATTTCCATTTACCCTCTGCAATTGTCAGTGACTCAGATATCTAGGATGGGAAAAAGTGAATACTGTGCTTCCATGTGAAGTTTCTGAAATATATTTTTACAGAAATTGCGGATACCGTCAACTTTGTCAATATATCCGTTTGATGTCAGAGAATAATAGAGCTCGTGTCACATAGTTTCTGCTCCCTGTCAACTTGTGTTTTCCTTCATGCTTATCCTTTCTACCGCGTTCTCAATTCCAATGTAGCTTTGAATAACCAGCAAACACTTCCTAATACCCTAAAAACCACGTGCTTCTTCAAGCAACCCTAAAAAACCCTTATAAATTGCAGTCACTCTACTAACAATCCATGCTGTGTAAATTGTCTGAACTTCTTTCATCTTGCATTTGGAGAGGGGTAAATATGGGTTTAATGTTTAAGTTGAGCTTGGTTCTGCTACTCTTTCTCTGCTCAGGTATGCTTCCTGGCCCATCCATTTCTATCAGGAGCTCACTTGTGGGTTCTGAGGCCCATATTCATGGCTACTGGAATTTCATGTTTGAGCAATGTTTTTGTCAAGATTTTTTGCATTTCTTGAATATGATAGTTTATCTTGACAATGCATAGGCTACAATGCTTTTAGGCTAACATTACCTGTAAGTTTATAGCAGTTTAGTTCAAATAGATTTGACATATGGAGCTTTGTTATGGCTATGTTGTGCAGGTAGAGAAATGATGGTGAGGGGCAATGCACCTTTGAAGCTGACCATTGTGAACAACTGCCCTTTTACCATATGGCCAGGACTGCAGCCAAGTGCAGGCTATCCAGTACTGGCCGGAGGTGGGTTTGCTCTGGACACACTCCATCACATGAGCTTTGATGTCCCCAACCAGTGGCATGGCAGAGTGTGGGGCAGAACAGGGTGCAGTTTCCATGGCAGTGGAGGGTCCTGCCTCACAGGGGACTGTGGTGGAAGACTAGAGTGCAATGGGTTAGGAGGAGCAACCCCTGCAACTCTTGCCCATCTCTCACTGCACCACCCCCACACTGATATTTCCTCCTATACTCTCAGTTTAGTAGATGGCATGAATTTGCCCATGACCATTACACCACATGGAGGCCATGGGCAGTGTACTGTGGCTGGCTGCAGGGTTCACACTTTTTCTAACTTTGCTTGTCCTGAACAGCTTCAAGTAAGGCATGGTAGAGATGTGATAGCCTGCAAGAGTGCATGTGAAGCTTTCAGAACAGACCAGTACTGCTGCACTAATCAGTACAACAGCCCCAACACATGTAAGCCTAGTGAGTTTTCATTGATGTTCAAGGCTGCTTGTCCTGATGCATACACTTATGCTCACGATGATCCTTCTCTGGTTCACCACTGTGTCTCACCCAATGAGATTAAACTTATCTTCTGTCACTAAAGCTGTATTACCACTGCTGTAAAGCTGTTGATTATCAAATGAGTTTTGTGTAGAAGTTTCTTTTGAAATGAACTCTCTTGTTATGCCCATGGTTAGATCGGTAGTGTCAATCTTCTCGAATGATCGTTAAGCTCTCGTTTTTTCTCTTTGGATCTGTGAATTGCATGTAGATAAAGGTTTCAAATTAAATGAAATAGGGTCTCCTTGGTACTTTGGGCTCGCTTTTATTGGAGGCTTAAATCTTATAAGTGGCATCTACTTACCTACGAACCACATTTGCTTCCTAACATTACTTGTATTAATTTGTGTGCTTAATCTATTTGAAGATATAAAGGACTATCATCAAGAATCATACAAGGATTTACTCAAAGGTGCTTTTCACTCGAAAATATCGAGGACTATTATTGAAAGGACATGTTTAATTGTTGTATTTAAAGAGAATTATTTGTATATTTGGAAATATTGAGGATTATCATAAATGTTTGGATTTTAACCAATGAATATTTATAAGAAGAGAACAGTCACCCTAAAAATTCATCATTGTTTGCTTATTACTTTTGAGCCTTGTATTCAAATTTGTAAAAAGCTTATTCACAAGGGTTCTAATTAATAACTCCAAACTTTGCAAATTGGTCAATTTTTAAACATTACATATCCTTACACAAATTCAAACACATCAAAAGAAAATGTGTTTAAATGTTTATTTAAAAACATCCATTTGCTTATTTGAAAATATTGAGGATTACCATCAAAGAACATGTTTGGGTTTTATCAAAAGAACATTTTATCATAAAAGAACAAACTGCTAGGCATTGCATCATTTGCTTGCTTATTGTTTTTAAACCTATTGCTCAAATTTGTAAAAGCTAATCCTCAAGGGTTTCTAATCAAGAACCTCAAACCTTGCAAATTGGTTGATTTTCCCAAAGGTGTTTTTCACTTGAAAATACTATCATCAAGGATTATATAAGGATTTTCCTCAAGGGTTTCTAAACAACAAGAACTCAAACCTTGCAAATTGGTTGATTATCCCAAAGGTGTTTCTCACTTGAAAATACTATCATCAAGGATTATATAAGGATTTCTATTGAAAGTACACTTTAATTGTTGTATTTAAAACAATCAATTGCTTGTTTGAAAATATTTTGGGTTTTATCCAATGAGCATTTATCAAAAGAGAACACACATCATCCTAAGAATTGCATCATTGCATCATTGTTTTCTTATCGTTTTTGAACCTTATACTCAAATTTGTAAAAAGCTAGTTCTAATCATCAAGGATTATATAAGGATTTTCCTCAAGGGTTTCTAATCAAGAAGAACTCAAACCTTGCAAATTGGTTGATTTTCCCAAAGGTGTTTCTCACTTGAAAATACTATCATCAAGGATTATATAAGGATTTCTATTGAAAGTATAGTTTAATTGTTGTATTTAAAGACAATCATTTGCTTATTTGAAAATATTTTGGGTTTTATCCAATGAGCATTTATCAAAAGAGAACACATCATCCTCAGAATTGCATCATTGCATCATTATTTTCTTATCGTTTTTGAACCTTTACTCAAATTTGTAAAAAGCTAGTTCTCAAGGGTTCTAATAAGGAACTCCAAACCTTGCAAATTGGTCGATTTTCTAGAATTTGTTTTTTAAATATTACATATCCTTACACAAATTCAAGCACCAAAATCAAAAGAACATGTGTTTAAATGTTTATTTAAAAACAACATCCATTTGCTTATTTGAAAATATTGAGGACTACCATCAAACAACATGTTTGGGTTTTATCCAAATAACATTTTTCATACAAGAACATGCTTATCGTTTTTGAACCTTCTACTCAAATTTGTAAAAAGCTAGTTCTCAAGGGTTCTAATAAGGAACTCCAAACCTTGCAAATTGGTCGATTTTCTAGAATTTGTTTTTTAAATATTACATATCCTTACACAAATTCAAGCACCAAAATCAAAAGAACATGTGTTTAAATGTTTATTTAAAAACATCCATTTGCTTATTTGAAAATATTGAGGACTACCATCAAACAACATGTTTGGGTTTTATCCAAATAACATTTATCATACAAGAACATGCTTATTGTTTTTGAACCTTTTGCTCAAATTTGTAAAAGCTAATGCTCAAGGGTTTCTAATCAAGGAGAACTCAAACCTTGCAAATAAGTTGATTTTCCCAAAGGTGTTTCTCACTTGAAAATATCAAGGATCATATAAGGATTTTTACTGAAAGAACATATTTAATTGTTGCATTTAAAGCAACCATTTTGCTTATTTAGAAATATCGAGAACTATCATCAAGAAAAATGTTCGAGTTTTATCCAATTAGCATTTATGAAAAGAGAATGTGCATCATCCTAAGAATTGTATCATTGTTTGCTTATTGTTTATGAACCATCATCCTAAGAATTGTATCTCACTCAAACCTTGCAAATAAGTTGATTTTCCCAAAGGTGTTTCTCACTCGAAAATATCAAGGACTATCATCAAGGATAAATCCTTAACATTTCCTTGATTTCTATCCCTCTTTACCGGCGGCGTCCCTTTCTCTCAGTTTGCCTTATGGATACAAATCTGAGGTTTATGGTGGTGGAAAGAAAAGCAGAGAAATATCATATAAATCTACACATAAGTTTAATAAGAATATTATTATTTAATTCTTGAGATTAATAAAATTGTTTCCTATATACTGCAGAAGCTTCATTTTGTTTCACCTACTGTATTAAATCAGGGTCAGAATTGGCTTCTATAAGCTCCCCGAGATTTCACAGAGATATCAATTGACAAAACTGATTTGACAGAGGCATCGAAATAAACCAAATTTAAGTGTATTTATCAGATGTTTTAGCTGCAGCTGCCCTTCTAGACATGTATGCGTAACGTGGGTGCATAGACAAGACCCATGAGTTTCTTTGGAAAAATGCCTCAAAGAGATGTGGTCGCTGGAGTGCAATGAATGCTAGATACAGTGTGATCGCCAAGGGTCGTGGTCTATTTATTACTGACATGATAAAATTGGAGGAATGTCCTCTCCAACCAAGCCAAGAAAACATTGACCATAGATCGCTCATGCTGTCATAAAGAATTTAAATCGAGCAAATCTAGTTTCTTGTAAGAGACGTGCTTTGCACTCATATAATTTATATATCTTGCAATGTACCCACTATAATGTGGTCAGATTTTAGGCAACCAACTGCAATGGTAACGTTTATTAAATGGCACGAAGAAGTTGGGAGGATAATAATCAATAGCACCAAATCTATCATACGGCTACTCTACATATACCTCATTTCCATGCATAAGGAAAGGACTATATGCTCTTGCAGATTGACTCGAAGATATCAGCGAAGCAGTTAACTACCACTCTGCCAAGCAATTAACTACAATACTGCCGAGAGCTGGGGTCACCAAAAGACGCAACCTAACCTGCAACTGATGGATTCAATTTCCACTTGCAGACAGGAAAAATACTCAGATTACTTGCTACTAACAGGTAGGAGATATGGATTGTGAGATTTTCTATGCTTGCACGAACTTCCCTCCTAGTTTACTAAGCCATGAAGATTTAGCTAGCGACTAATTGGAGGGGAGTATGACTGTGAGTAGTCCAGATACTCCACTACATATCTATCCCAAAGCCTGGTCTATTTAATCATTTAGAATCTAGGTTCTGTTTTATTTAAATTCTCTTTCTTTATTTATGTTTAGAGATGGAAAATGGAGAACCTATATGCATGTAACTTGATGCTATGTTATTCTTGTCCCTTTTTTTTTGTAAAATTTGAAAAAATTCCATTCATCTTTTGGAGCTAAATGAAATCCTTGCTCGGGGGTATGGCTAGAGCCCACGAGGCCCCATGACGCCATTATGGTAGGGTGGAGAGCAAGCCATAATCAGATGTATGTCTTTCATTGTATTTGTAAAATTTGTTCATAATATGGAAAACTAGTGTTTGATGTAACATGGAAGAGAATGGAAAGGGCAAAGTTTATTCGTGGGCATGTGGACTGTTAGATTTTCCATTGTTATTGTAGCAAAGAAAGTCTTATGTGTTAGCATGGTGTTCATTGTATTGTCAAACATTACTGTAATATTGGTAGTTTAGTGTCTTGTTGAAATGGAGAAAAGTGAGATTGTGCAGATCTAGTTCCTTCTCATTGTTTATTACTGTTGTATTTCACTCAAACTATTATTTGGAAGAAATTGAAGCTATTTTCCATACGAATCTTTAAAACTATGACTAAAGTAAACGAATGTCCATGGATTTAAATGTGACCCATCAAATGATAGTTGTTTCAATTCATAAAAGGTTGTGTATCTTCAAAGAGTACTCGCATTTCTGATATGTGCTGGTGTGTGTTTGTGGAATTGTGTTTGAATGTTCTTGTGGCTCCCCCGTCTTGAGATTGTTCCTTATGTAAATGTTAGGAATTAAAAACTTGAGTAAATCTGAGGCCATATCCTTCCATGAGAACTTAATTTTCGCACTAAAATCTACCCACATCATCACTATAGATTTACTTGAGTGGATTCATTTGAACATATTGCACACGAAGTACTATTATCTAGGATGAAAATGAAGAATGTGTGCTCTAGTTCGAAAGGAATATGTATTATCTGTTTGAGTTTTATCCAATTAGCATTTATGAAAAGAGAATGTGCATCATCCTAATAATTGTATCATTGTTTGCTTATTGTTTCTGAACCATCATCCTAAGAATTGTATCATTGTTTGCTTATTGTTTGTGAACCTTCTACTCAAATTTGTAAAAAGCTAATTCTCAAGGGTTCTAATCAAGAACTCCAAACCTTACAAATTGGTTGATTTTTTGGAAAATGTTTTTTTTAAGCATTGCATATCCTTACACAAATTCAAACACCAAAATTAAAATAACATTTGTTTAAATGTTTATTTAAAAACATCCATTTGCATATTTGAAAATATTGGCTACCATCAAAGAACATGTTTGGGTTTTATCCAAATAACATTTATCATACAAGAACAAATTATAGGTATTGCGTCATTGCTTGCTTTTTTTTTTTAACCTTTTTCTCAAATTTGTAAAAGCTAATCCTCAAGGGTTTCTAATCAAGGAGAACTCAAACCTTGCAAACTGGTTGATTTTCCCAAAGGTGTTTTTCACTCGAAAATATCAAGGACTATCATCAAGGATCATATAAGGATTTTTATTGAAAGGACACGTTCAATTGTTGTATTTAAAGACAACCATTTGCTTATTTGGAAATCTCGAGGACTATCATCAAGGAAAATGTTTGAGTTTTATCCAATGAGCATTTATTAGAAGAGAACACATCATCCTAACAATTGCATCATTGTTTTCTTATTATTTTTTAACCTTCTACTCAAATTTGTGAAAGGCCAATTCTCAAGGGTTCTAATCAAGAACTCCAAACCTTACAAATTGGTCGATTTTCTTGAATATGTTTTTTAAACATTACATATCCTTACACAAATTCAAATACCAAAATCAAAAGAACATGTGTTTAAATGTTTATTTAAAACATCCATTTGCTTATTTGAAAATATTGAGGACTACCATCAAAGGACATGTTTAGGTTTTATCCAAAGAACATTTATCATACAATAACCAATTATTTTAGGAATTTAATCATTGCTTGCTTATTGTTTTTGAACCTTTTGCTCAAATTTATAAAAGCACAATGTTTGAGCACTTAGATATATAATTTCTTATCTTTACATTCTCTATATTTTATTCCTTCCATTTTTTTTATATATAATATGATATTATTAATATCACTCACTAAGGTGTAGGGATGTGTTCCTAGGGTCAACACTATATAGCTATGGCCATTAGAAGGTACTAAAAAGCATCCAATAGTGCCACAATTGTACTTTCTAATTTTTGTAGTGACCTATGGTTCATCCTATCATTCAAAGAAAAACTTCCATTGGCTTAGCCTCTAGCACCATTGTTAGTATCCATCAATAGCCTCCAATAGGCCACCCTTTTAGGATTTCAACCTAAAAAGGATAGATTCACAATGAACCTTTAGGGTTTTTGTTAGCAAGAGAAATGGGGAAGTATAGTCCAGAGATCTATACCCCAGTACCCTTTATGTAGTATGTTTATACCTTAGAGGATACAGTAAGAGAAACAAGCATTTATGATAGGATTCTAGGAGGAATGCTTAACACATACCATATCAACATCAAAAGAAACATTCATACATTCATTGCACACATATATAACCCTTATAACTCCTTTATATTATATCAAAATCTCATACAATATCAAATCTTAGTCTTTGCTTCAAAATAGTGTATATATCTATCTTATCTCTTATCTATCATCCTATATTTTTCACATATGATTTACATTGCATATATACATAAATTCCCTTGAAGGGACATGAATCCTAAAGATATCTAATGTCTTTTTTGTCTTCTGCAATAGCTTCTAACCCCATATCTGATCTGCTAACATCATTCTCGCTTTCAAAATGATATATTTTCCTCAAGACATGATGCTTCAATTAGGTAGGAGATGCTTGTATTACATCTTGAGTCTTGCCATGGTGGAAGTCCAATGTGCCTGTGCTTGTAGTAGTGTATCCATCTGCCCTTGGATTTGGGCTAGTGTAAGCTCTACCTCCTAGAGACCAGCTGGAATAGAATTTTTTTGTGGTATATGTTTGGCTTCCTTCAAAATTGCCTGGAGAAGTCTCAACTGGTTATTGACGATTTCCCTCAAATGCTTTATTTGCTTGTTCACTTGCTCTCGTTGAGTATGGAGTTGTTGTAGCTGGTTATGGAGATTCTCCACTTTATCCCTTATAGCTCCAGATGGGTCCTATAGAGGGTCATACTCCACTTGTACTATCTAATATTCAATTTGAAGCATTTATGTGCAAAGGCCTTTTATTGTGTTGGGCCATTGTAGATAAAATTGGTATATGATCCTCGATCTCTTGGATGCTATCTCCCAATTGTTTTATTTGTGTTTCCAGTTGGAAGTGTGCGATAACACATCTCTTTGTGTACTATTACCTATAAGCCATCTACCAATTGCTTGAGCTGTTATGGCAAGGAGAGGGATGTATCCTGAGAAAAGTGTGGGATGGCCCCTTGGAGTGTGTCCACAACCTCTTGTATTTTCTATGCATGTTGTACATGTTCTTGTAGGATCTCTTCTCGGGCGATAGCATGAAATATATCCCCTAACTACATCTTCTGGAGGGGTGAGATGCTGGACAAATCAACTTGCGACCCCACCATCAACACTTACAACAACTGGAGAGATGACACTATTTGTATCTGTTGTTGCTGCGGCAGGAAGCTCTTAATTGCAAAGATGGTACCTGAGGGAGTAGATGTATCTTTGAAATCCTCATTATTTTCTTCTCCTTTGGGACTTATACTCTCTCTAGGATTGGTCCTTGTCTTTCTGGGAGTGTTGTCCTCCAATGTTGGGCCCTCTACTTGCTCTTCTTTATTATTTTTGTCATCTCCTAATAGAGATTCTAGGTGACCTCCTCTATTTCTTTCCAGATAGCCTTTGCATTTGTCAAATCTTCTATCATGAGTCTATCAACCCTTTGTTTGGTTTAGAGCTCTTGGGCTTGCGCTTGTGCCAGTGCTTTCTTTTTCTCCTAGTGATATTTGGGTTGACTATGGAGATTGCTTTCTCCCTTATTTCCTCCTCCTTACTTAATGATTTTGTCATTTTCTCCCTTATTGTGACAATGATTGCTTCCAGAAAGTCATTCATTGCTTCCTCAAGCCCTTTATAGGAGTGGTTGATATACTAGAGGCATTGTAAATTATTCTTTTTTTGTTCTTTGCATTGGACTCTCCGTAGGTCTCTAATATTTGTGGTAGCATGCTATGGTGGAGGATGGCATTTGTAGTGGCTAGTATGTCGATGAGCTCTTGTGGTTGCTTCGGAGATACTTGTGTTTGCTCTAGAGTGACTTGCAAAGGAGATACCAAAACTTGTTATCCTCTTTTCCTTCTTTTAAGAGGTTGTTGGACCGCCTCTTCTCCTTCCAAAATCTCTTCTACTTCTATATCCTCCTTTATCTGCCTCTTGGGCATCTATTTGGGGCTTGTTTGTATGGCTCTTTTTGGTGGAGGGGCTTGTGGTGGCTTCCTTGGGGTGGATACCATTTGGGTGAATTTTGCAGGGCCTTTTGATTTTCCTAGTGAAGTGGTGTGCATCCTCCCTGAACTTCCTAAGGAGGGCTCTGACTACGCTACATTAACCACAAATTATGTGAACCCTCCTTCTTAAATACCCCATTATTTATGGAGTTTTCCTTTGTTTTTACTTTATTTTGGTGGGTTTAGATACCTTAGGTATGCACCTAAGGGTTAGACTCACTTTGGAAATAATAACTTGTCTCATAAATGAGTTTTGACTCACTTTTTATTTTATTTTTTCTTGGTGACGAAATTTGAGTTTAGGGTTCTATTTTTATTCTTTTGTTGGGAATAAAAGACTTCTAGGGTTAGAAGGCTTTGGGTGGGTTGGTTTTTGGATTTTGGTTTCTCCTTGGGTTTGGAGTTCTTTCTTGGAGTTTTGGGAATAGGAGGAAGAGAGTTGAGAGGGATTTTGGAAGGAAGACAAGTTGTAGGAAGCCAAGAAAAGGGATGGTCATAGGTATAGAAATTGCATCATTGCTTGCTTATTGTTTTTGAACCTTTTACTAAAATTTATAAAAGCTAATCCTCAAGGTTTTCTAATCAAGCTTGCAAACTAGTTGATTTTCCCAAAGGTGTTTTTCACTTGAAAATATCAAGGACTATCATCAAGGATCATATACAGATTTTTATTGAAAGGACATGTTTAATCATTGTATTTAAAGACAACCATTTGATTATTTGGAAATATTGAGGACTACCATCAAGGAAAATGTTCAAGTTTTATCCAATGAACATTTATCAAAAGATAACACATCATCCTAAGAATTGCATCATCATTTGCTTATTATTTTTGAACCTTCTACTCAAATTCATAAAAAGATAATTGGGTTTTAATCAAGAACTCCAAACCTTGCAAATGGGCCAATTTTCTTGAATATATTTTTTAAACATTACATATCCTTATACAAATTCAAGAACCAAAATCAAAGCAAATAAAGATAAGGATCTAGCTAAGATCTACAAGTTACATGATGACTTATGTGCACCAATATCAATTTCACACTCATGAGGATCACCTTCACACTTGCAAACTAGACACGTGGACAAAAGACAAAGGTTTATTGCATTAAAATCAAAGTTGAGTACTTGTACATTTAATTTATTTAATTTTTCATATTCATCTATTTAATTTATTATTTAATTTATTTAATTTTTCACATTTATCTAAGTATTCAAATTTTTACATTTTTTATGACCAATTCAAATATTTTTTTAAATCTAGGTTAATTGTTGCCCAATTGAATGCATTTATTTAAATAACATTGATAATTTATGTAAAACATTTTAGTTCTTTACATTTTTTGTAAACCTACTTTTTGCGTATAGTTTATCCTTCTTTCATTAGGGTTTTCAAATCTAAAATTTTAATTGTATCTATTTTATATCACATTTGATTAGGGTTTGGATCCACCTTTGCTGGTTTCACATTGATCTTTTATGATAGGGTTTGTGCATTTATTGAAAATTATCTTTGATCACTTCCCACCCAACATTGGATTAAATGTTCTTGCTATATTATTTATCATGGATTCTCCAGGGCCTTTATCTTTAGGAATTTATTGTAAATTATGTTTGATCACTCCCAATCCTCTAGTGGATTATATGTTATTGCTATATCATTTGTCATAGATTCTCATAGTCTATTATCTTGTAGATTTTGATATTCTTGTACAATTTGCGTCATTTGATTCCACTATACTTGATACACATGTCCTTTTATCATTTAGATAGGGTTATATAGTCTACAAAGATGTTCCAACATGTGGCTAACTTTTCCTCCTTCGTGAACTTCATTATTGCCTTCCCTTCCTTGTTGGATATTCTCACTTCACTTAGTCATGTACCTTAGGTTGCTCCCATTTCTCTTATAAAGTGTCAATGATGTTATTTGAGCATAATGATACTTTACCTTTGAGCACTTTTCGTCCATATTTTATGATACATTGTTTACATAAAATTAAGTTTGGATACTCTATCCTTGTTGTTACCTTAGTGTGATATAACAAGGAAAACTAGAATAATTGTGATAGATTACATGTACAAAACAAAATAAAATATTCATACATTTATCTACACCATGTTAGATAACCATCCATATCACATATCTTAAATTTATCATCTCTTTATAGTGCAATAATATATACAAATCACAATGTTTGAGCACTTAAAAATATAATTTCTTATCTTTATATTCTCTATATTTTATTCCTTCCATTTTTTTATATATATAATATATGATATTATTAATATCACTCACTAAGGTGTAGGGATGTGTTCCTAGGGTCAACACTATATAGCTATGACCATCAAAATGTACTAAAAAGTGTTCAATAGTGCCACAATTGTGCTTTCTAATTTTTTTTGTGACCTATGGTTCATCCTAGCATTCAGAGAATAACTTCCATTGGAATAGCCTTTATCACCATTGTTAGTTTTCATCCATAGCCTCCAATAGGCCACCCTTTTAGTTTTTCAACCTAAAAAGGATAGATTCACAATGAACTTTTAGGGTTTTTTTAGAAAGAAATATGGGGAAGTACAGTCCAGAGATCTGTACCTCGGTACCTCTTATGTAGTTCATTTATACCCTAGAGGATATAGTAAGAGAAACAAGCATTTATGATAGGATTCTAGAAGGAATACTTAATGCATATCATATCAACATCAAAAGAAACATTCATACATTCATTGCACACATATATAACCCTTATAACTCCTTTATATTATATCAAAATCTCATACAATATCAGGTCTTAGTCTTTGCTTCACAATAGTGCATATATCTATCTATCCTATATCTCTTATCTATCATCCTATATCATTCACATATGATTTACATTACATATATACATAAATTCCTTTGAAGGGACATGACTCCTAAAGATATATAATGTATTTTTTGTCTTCTGCAGTAGCTTCTAACCCCATCTCTGATCTACTAACATCATCCCCCTTTCAAAATGATATATTTTCCTCAAGACATGATGCTTCAATTAGGTGGGAGATGCTTATATTGTATCTTGAGTCTTGCCATGGTGGAAGTCCTATGTTCCTGTGCTTGCAACAGTGTACCCATCTTCCCTTGGATTTGGGCTAGTGTAAGCTCTACCTCCCGGAGACCAGCTAGAATCAATTTTTTTGTGTTATCTGTTTGGCTTCCTTCAAAATTACTTGGAGAAATCTTAACTGGCTATTGATGGTTTCCCTCAATTGCTTTATTTTCTCTTTCACTTGCTCTCGTTGAGTATGGAGTTGTTGTAGCTGGTTATGGAGATTCTCCACTTGATCCCTTATAGCTCCAAATGGGTCCTATAGAGGCTCATACTCCACTTGTACTATTTGATATTCAATTTGAAGCATTTATGTGCAAAGGCCTTTTATTGTGTTGGGCCATTGTAGAAAAAAATGGTATATGAGCCTCAGCCTCTTGGATGCTATCTCCCAATTGTTTTATCTGTGTTTCCAGTTGGGAGTGTGTGAATAGCGCATCTCTTTGTGTACTCTTCTATTCTCCTCTTTGTAAGCTCCTCTTGGGCCTCATTTCTTATGTTGCCCCTTTCGGAGGCCAACATTGCCTATAAGCCATCTACCAATTGCTTGAGCTATTGCGGCAAGGAGAGGGATGTATCCTAAGCAAAGTGTGGGATGGCCCCTTGGAGTGTGTCCACAACCTCTTGTATTTTCTATGCATGTTGTGCATGCTCTTGTAGGATCTCTTCTGGAGTGATGGCATGAAATATATCCCCTAACCGCATCTTCTGGAGGGGTGAGATGTTGGACAAATTAACTTGCGACCCCACCATCAACACTTGCAGCAACTGGAGAGATGACACTATTTGTATCTATTGTTGCTATGACAGGAAGCTCTTAATTGCAAAGATGGTATCTAAGGGAGTAGATGTATCTCCGAAATCCTCATTATTTTCTTCTCCTTTGGGACTTACACTCTCTCCAAGATTGGTCATTTTCTTTTCGGGAGTGTTGTCCTCTGATGTTGGGCCCTCTATTTGCTCTTCTTTATTATTTTTTCCATCTCCTCGTAGAGCTTCTAGGTGACCTCCTCTATTTCTTTCCAGATAGCCTTTGCATTTGTCGGATCTTCTACATTGAGTCTATCAACCCTTTGTTTGGTCTAGAGCTCTTTTGCTTGTGCCTATGCCAATGCTTTCTTTTTCTCCTCAGTGATATTCAAGTTGACTATGGAGATTGCTTTCTCCCTTATTTCCTCCTCCTTACTCAATGATTTTTCCATTTTCTCCCTTATTATGATAACAATTGCTTCGAGAAAGTTGTTCATTACTTCCTCGAGCCCTTTATTGGAGTGGTTGATATACCAGAGGAGGCATTGTATTATTCTTTCTTTGTTCTCTACATTGGACTCTTCATAGGTCTCTAATATTTGTGGTAGCATGCCATGGGGGAGGATGGCATTTATAGTGGCCAATATGTCGATGAGCTCTTGTGGTTGTGGTTGCTCCAAAGATACTTGTGTTTGCTTTAGAGTGACTTGTAGAGGAGATACCAGAGCTTGTTATGTTTCTTTCCTTCTTTTAAGAGGTTGTTGGACCTCCTCTTCTCCTTATGATATCTCTTCTAATTCTATATCCTCCTCTATCTGCCTCTTGGCCATGTATTTGGGCCTTGTCTGTTTGGCTCTTTTCAATGGAGGGCTTGTGGTGGCTTCCTTGGGGTGGATACTGTTTGGGTGAATGTTGTGGGGCCTTCTAATTTTCCTGGTGAAGTGGTGTGCATCCTCCTTGACCTTCTTGTGGAGGGCTTTGATTGCGTTACACTAACCACAAATTATGCGAACCCTCCTTCTGAAATTCCTCATTATTTATGGAGTTTTACTTTATTTTTGTGGGTTTAGATACCTTAGGTATGCACCTAAGGGTTAGAAGCACTTTGGAAATCATAACTTGTCACATAAATGAGTTTTGACTCACTTTTCTTTTTATTTTTTCTTGGTGACAGAATTTGTGTTTAGGGTTCTATTTTTATTTTTTTGTTGGGAATAAAAGACTTCTAGGGTTAGAAGGCTTTTGGGGGGGTTGGTTTTTGGATTTTGGTTTCTCCTTGGGTTCAGAGTTCTTTCTTGGAGTTCTGGGGATAGGAGGAAGAGAGTTGAGAGGGATTTTGGAAGGAAGAGGAGTTGTAGGAAGCCAAGAAAAGGGATGGGCATAGGTATATAAATTGCAATGGAGAGTTTTCCTTCCTGCACAATATTTTTTTCATCTTTGTGAGTTGTAAAATTTTGTCAAATTTTATAAATCACAAGATTACTTATCTAGGGAGGAATTTGTAATATACAAGTGAAAAAAAGTGAGGCAAGGAGAGTCTTTGTGTGCATTTAAACCCAAATGCATGGATGTAGGTTTGCTTTTAGAATTCTAGAAAGTTCAAACCTCAAATGGAAATCTCATGGCTACAAATCATTAGACTATGGAAGTTTTATATTAACCTCTTCCATTGAGAGGATTGTCATGTTTATCTTGTTGTTATAAACTAGCACCTACATTAAAAGAGGATAGAAACATAATATTGAATATTAGTATAAATAAAGATATCTAATGAGATCCATAAATAAACTAAAGACCAAACAAAATAGTAGATTTGTATATAATTTCATATATGAATATGGTTGGATACTCCTAGATTCAAGTCATTTTGAGAAGGACAAAAATCATAATGTTAAAAAGTTAGAACAAAGTAACAAGTGTTGCATCCATTGTAGATTTCTTGTAATATTCTTGTGTTTTAGTGTTGTCAATCTACCAAAAAAAAGATGAGTTAGATACAAATATATTTTGATAATGTGAGTATTATATTATTAAATTAATCTTTCTCTAGCGTGTTTTATTATATAACAAAATTATATATATAATAACAATCAACCCTATCTCTACAACATGAAACTTCCTATATACTCATAATGTTTTGGAAACTCTACAAATTTTTCGTCTAAGATAACTAAGACTACTTAAAATGGGTATGAACTATTAGAATACAATCATACAATAAATTGATTTTAGGGAAACACAAAAAATAAAGATATTTAAAATAAAATGAATTGAGGGGCATCACCCTACTCTAGCTTCCCATTCTTCATGATGTGAGACGATCTATGGGAGACGTGACCTTCCCATGAAGAAAAGTAGGCATGATTTTTGCCTAACACTATCCTCTTCCCCTATTTGTTCACCATACTGTCCACATTTTCCACCTCACCTTATGCTAGTAGTGAATAAAAGATTTAAATGAATGTTGGGCGACATAATTGACCTTCATAGGGCTAGGCATAACATAATTCCTTGTGATGGCGACCTCATATACCAGATCTAAATTTAGGGTTTTCACCATGCTTAACTCCTACACTACCATACTCCTTTTTCCCTCAAACTTTTCCTCTCACGGTTAAAAACAATGTATGGAATTCATTTCATGTCATGAATGCTAGGTTTAGGGTTCTTAAAAAGTTCTAGAGTCATCTTCTTCTCTTGTTGGCATTTAAAAATGATTAGCACTTCTTTTATTTGATATGTTTTCAATTTTATTTTTTTTACAAGAAGAAAACTTGATGAAAATTCAACTTTTTTAGTGCCCTATTTTAAAAATTGTGTGAGAAATCTTCTAAGAAATGGGCCAGGAAGATAAAAATCACATATGAAAAGGATTACCTAATACCTAATTCTTGTATGAATGCTAGGTTTATGGTTATTAAAAAATTCTAGAGTTGGCATCCTCTCATTGGTATTTTAAAATGATTAGCACTTCTTTTATTTGATATGCTTTCAATTTGATTTTTTTTACAAGAAGAAAACCTAATGAAAATTTAACTTTTTTTTAGCTCCCCATTTAAAAATCTATGTGAGAAATCTTCTAAGAAGTGTGCGAGGGAAATAAAAATTGATGGTGCCCCCACAATAATGAGTTACACTTTTTGGCCAAAATTGACATTGAAATCAACATTTTTCACAGATCTTCACTTGCTTATACCTATAGCAGCCAAACCATTAAGAATTTGAAGATGAAGCAAACTAGTGATTTGTGAGATTTTGCGTGTAGATTCTAATTTATTTAAAAACAAAAATTAAAAATAAATTGTGAATCCTTTTATGTAAGTTTTAATAATTTATTTTTTCTACTAAACAACATTTTTAAAAAGTGATGTTTACTTCGTACCACATAACTTTTTTTTATAGAAAGGATGCAATTCTAATTTTTAAAATACAAATTAGTCACACCAATATCTATTGCATGAATATTTTTTCATAATTTTTTGTTGAAGACTTTTTTTTAATTAATTTTCCCAATCAGAGTAATTATAATTTGGATAGAGGTGTACTTCATACCACATAACTTTTTTTGTATGCTTTTGAATTAGCTTATTATTTTTTTGTTGCAATAAGGACATCAATACCTAGTGCACATGTATTTTTTAGAAATATTTTTTTGTACTTTCCTATTTTTTCGTATGTGTGAAACAAAGACCTTGATGTTCATTGAAAAACCTACATTCACGAGAAATAAAAAATAAATATAATAATCAAATTAAATATATTTAAAATTATACTTTTTGGGAAGCTTATAATAAAGGATACATACAAAATATAAATTTTAAATGAATTCATTTGAACTCCCAAAAGGTAAATAAAAAATGATTTTTTATCAACATTTTGATAGGTGTAGAGGAGACTCCATTATAGGTATGGTTTAAAACTAACAAGATTCTATCCAAGGGGGTTTGATCAAACCATATTTAATTAAAATCTTTTAAATATAACCTTTAAAGGCTTAAATCATTATATTTTCCAAAAATATGTGATTTCAGGCAAAAATTAGGATGTCCCAAAAAGCATAACCCATTATTGTAGTAGCACCACACATATGAGAAGGGTTACCTAATACCTAATTCATATATATATACCTTAAAAGTTATAATTATTCATAATTCTTTAGGATGTTAGTGGTGATTAATATAGTAATAAAATTATGAATTGATTTGCCTTATTAGTTTGTTTTCGTTTTTTGAAAGGGGGGAAATATTATTTAATAAAAAAATATAATAATGAGTGCATATACGAGTTTATAAATTCTTAAACAGGCAAAAAAAGATCGTATTTGATGATGGAGAAAATATTATGAAGACCTAACCATTAGATATTCTTATCATTTCACTTTGTCAGTGCATGAGTATTGAGTTTGGAGAATTGGATCCTACCATTTCTCTTGTTTTGTAAATCAAGAAATGGATTACTTTAGTTATTGTGGTAATTAAGGGTCTACAAGATGTTGATGGTCACTATAGGAAATTTCAAATATTATATTTAAAATACAATTTAAATTAATGATTTTAGTAAGGGTAACTATTTAACTCAGAAGCAGTTTTAAGATGACAATTTAGTTTCAGATAGTTAAACTAAATATAGATCAACTATTCAACTAATGTCGTTAAATTGGATGTATTTTGTATAATTATAGGTCTCCCTTAGTGGGGACTAGATTGCTTTCACTCCACATGGAATTTACTTTAGAGGGATTGATCCTAGACAATCTTCCCTTGAGGTGCCTTACATAGGACACTTAAGCCTATATTAGATCGATCTCTATCGTAGGGTGTGTCAGAGGGAGCTATGCCACACCCTATCTTGTTTTCCCCTAGCCCCACCTTTTGGGGTGGGGTGATGGTAGTGATGTTGCATGCACAATATCACTAGGTGTGAACGATAAATTGTCATGACATCATGACATAGAAAGAAGTTTTGGTTCTTTATCTTAGAAAAAAGAAAGGATTTATGTTATATCCATGATAAAATTGTGAGCATGATATTAATAGTAACTAGGATTAGATCAAGCTTTATGATTCAATTGATGGGTCAACCATAGGGTGTTGAGTCTCACTTCTATAGACTCATCTAATATAGACACCTAATTAAATGATTTTGATTTTTCTAGAAGATTGGACTTGAATGGGGCTAAGACTTAGTCCCTAACTCTTAGGATCTATTTCCTTTTTCTTAAGGACCTAGCTTCATTCCAGATTATTTATTGACTCGTGTTTTGGCATTGGGTTGTCTTGTCATCCTCACTCATGATCATCATGTATCTTTCGTGTGTCTCTTTCCTATTTTGAGTCATGAGGGTGTTGTTACATGTGTGAGCTTGTTGTCTTCATGACAAGTGATGCTACATCAAGGTGCTTGTCCATGATTGAGCTGTGAAAATAATTTTATTCGGGTTTTTATGCCATTATATTTTGGGCATTACAAACCCACTCTTATTATCCCACCCAGGGCAATTACCCAAGAATATACCAAATCTAATAAGCATAGTAACACTAAAAATGTTGCTCAAAGAATTCCATCTTATTGCAAAATTTACAAATTCTAACAGGTATACCTAAAGAGGACAACTCATTACTCACATTTTCTTTTCTTTTTTGGAATAAACATCAACCTTAAACAAGATTTTTTGAGCTCACAAACAAAGGTCTGTAGAAGCTTAAGGACACAAGACAACTCATTCTCAGACCATTTAAGGTTCCAATTATTCTTACTAATATCAAGAATATTATTATCCTCTAACTTCTTAAGGATCACTCTCTTACAAAAGTTTCTAGTTTCAACACTCTTGTTTTTATCCTCTATAGAAAAAATGTTCCTTTAGAACCTCTAAATCACCTCCAATGTTTTAAGATATTAAAAAAAAATTGTTCCTTTGTTTCCTTCCTTAGGCTACTTGAGCCTAGCTCTAATTTTTTCCCCT
This sequence comes from Sequoia sempervirens, assembly GCA_007258455.2. NCBI lineage: Eukaryota > Viridiplantae > Streptophyta > Pinopsida > Cupressales > Cupressaceae > Sequoia > Sequoia sempervirens. The sequence continues at coordinate 7,660,228 of VDFB02000003.1, forward strand.
TGATTCTTATAATTTTGAACACAAATCAACTAATGCTTGGTTTTCAAAAGGTCATCATAGATCTCCTTATTTTCAATATTAGATTGCATTTTGGAGTTTAACTCTAAGAGTTTTCTTCAAAATTGTTTTCCCCTTTCCTCCTATTAAGGGCTTTTTTCTTTCCCACAATTTTTAGGATAGCCTTCCATGTTGAGACCATATTCTCTCATCTGTTAGTGCTAGAGTCATATGTATTTTTGTTTATGTTTCTTACTTTATAAATACCTTCAATACAACCTTTGTCCTTAAGTAAAGAAACATTAAACGCTTAAATAAATGGCTTATTTTACAAATTGTCCCTTGGATGTCATTCTCAAATTTGATAAAGGTCTCAATAGGAGAATGATTAGACATGGTAGAAGGAATCAATTGTATAAGTTTTTCCTCAATACTATGTTAAAAAAAATAACTCTTTTTCAACATAAAATTTGACTCTCTTGCCAGGCATTTGATTATTGCACCAAGTAAACCATTTTTCATATTACTTTATTTTTTCTCAAGTGGGTCCAAGCCATATTCAACATTATTTTCATTTTCAACCAAAAATCTAGCTCATTTCCTTTCCACAAAACATCTTTCCCTCCACTTTTATCTTCTTTATGTTCAATCATGTTGAAATTCTACCCAAAACCCATGATATTTTAGGGAAGGATTGAGCAAACGAGTTCCACAAATTACACCTTTCTTTGTAATCGTTAGGTGCATAAATAGAGAAGATGCCGAATTTGATATCGTCTTTATCCAAGATAACCTTGACCACCCTATTGCAAGGAGAGCTACCACTATTGATAACCCAAGAGGCCCAAATGTCCCTAATGAGGATGGTCGCGCCACCCTTAACTTTTTTATGCTTAGTGGAATAAAATATTGACCTTTTCTAGACAAATTTAAATATTTACTCGAGTTGGAACCCCACAACTTTAGTTTCCTACAGACATAGGAAGTCCATACTAGGCTTATCATTACAAAATGCTCTAAGGGGGTATTTCCTATCTAGAGATTCTAATCCCATGACATTCCAACTCACACAATTAATAATCATTTATGGGGGAGGATGAGAAGCCCCTAACTTCTTATTTTTTGTAAAGCCTATCAAAGTATTTAGGCATTTTTTCTTATGTCCCCTTCTTATTGTACTTTTTCCCACAACAATCTTGTTCACTTGGCTTTCTCTTTTTCTTGTCTTCCCCTAGAGAGCTATCTCTAACTAAACCAATTTCCATAACTTCAACTGAGAACAGTGGATTAACACAATCCAACATCACCTTTTGTCTCTTAAACTTCACGTTAAACAGAATACCATGTTGTTCCTCCATTGATTGAACATCTACATCTAGCAACAATTGGGGGAGCATAGAGTTTTCTTTTTAGCTTCCACATTAGGTCTATTTTTTTCTAGAGTGAGTTGTTGAAAATTCTTTTTGACAAAACCCCCTAAATTTTCAAGGTTTTTGATTTTCCTTAGCTCTAAATCAACTTCTTATTGAGCATGAATAACACCATATTCATCCTCCATGAGAGAAATCATTTGACTAGCATCATTCATCTCAATATTGAAGCTAGAACCAAGGATGGAACCTTCAAGTTTCTCCTCTAAGGGTCTATTTTTTCTATACCATCCTTACTAGAACACTTATTTTTTAAGCCTATGTGAATTTTTTAGGCCTTATGCCTAGGGTTTCAACAAGCTAATTTTTTTTTTTCAACAATACTATTTTTATTTTCTCTAAAGTTATCATTGACAACTTTTTTTAAACTTTTAGGATAGTATTTTCTTTGATGGCTATTTGAGAAAACAAGCATGAAGACCTCCCAACAATTCTAATTCACAATCAATACAATTATCTTCTAATTGAATAGACAACACTTTTGGGATGCCTATATTTGGACTTAAAGAAATCAAAGCCCAAACATTCAAATGAGGGAGAGTAACCCTAGTCTCTTTAGTATGCACAACTTCCCCTAAAGGCTTTAAAAAATGTGGAATAAATTTTCATAATTGAGGCACCAAATTTTTTATTTTCAACCATCTTGGAGTTGAATAGGCCAATATTTTATTTGGTTTGGACTCTGAAAACCATGAAATGGCCCTGAATATAGACTGGCCAATATTCCAAAATTCCTTCTTAATAATTATATCTGACATATTATGATTTTTCAAAAAAATAACAAACAACCCTTTCTAAATCATTTTGCAAAAAATCACATATATTTTTTATTTCTTAACCCAAAAACTTTCCCAACCATTCATTAAAAAAAAAAAATTCTTGAAGGCAACACCTCATTATCCAGTTCAACCCTCTAACGGAGCCACTAAATATCAGACTAGTTTGGGTTCATCTGTCGAATCTCCCTCTTCAGTTTTGGGAGGATTCTTGTTTTGAAGCCTTTGGCAATGTCATTGGTAGCTTTCTAAAGGTGGATGCTACGTCTAAGGATCTTGGGCATACTACGGTGGCTTGTATTTTAATTGATTTGGACATCTCCAAGCCTCTCCATGGTGATGTGGTTTTGATGGTGGAGGAAAAACCTTGGAAACAACTTCTGGACTATGAGGGACTCCCTTTTCGGTTCAGGCGTTGTTTCTTTGTTGGTCATTTGGCCTCTGGTTGCCCCATTGCTTGCCGCAAAGGCACTGCTACTTGGTGGAAAGACGCTCTCTCGGACCACCTCACAGTGGACTCTCCCCCTTCGGAGGAATCTTCTTTGGTGGATGTGGCTCCCCAGATTCCTAATCCATCTATCCCTTATGTGGATACTGTGCCCCAATCTGTTGTCGCTGCGCCGACTGATACTACCTGTCCCTCGTTGAACATTGTTGTTGTCCCCCGAATGTCCTCGTCTCCTCTTCTGCGTAGCCGATTTCGCTGCATGGTGGCTCTCCATCCGTTGTGGTTGTGGATGACCCGCTCATCTTGCCTCGCTTGGTTGACTTAGGCTCTGAGCCTTCCTGGTCTATTGTGCTAAAAAAAGAAGAAGAAAAGACTCCCCAAACCGCGTCCTCAGGTTTTGGGAGTCAGCTCTACCCCCAGATTCTGGGGTTGTCTAGTTCTTGTTCTTCATCCGACATGCTGTCTGTCGGCTGCTTGTGTTCTAGTTTTGTTTTGTGTGTAGCCTAGTTGGCCTATTGTAGCTCTTCTAGTTCATGTCCTTTTTGGCCTCAAGGATCCTCTGTGTAAAGGGTACAACACCCTGTAAATGTTGCTTACCTTATCAAAAACACATCATTATCCAAATAACAATAAAGACAATAATGCTACTTATTTTTATTCTCTTTATCTTTGATGGCTTGTAACATGTCTCAACTAGGAGAGGTAGAGAGGACCTTGGGCATAGAAGGCATCTTACCATTTTCTCCTCCTTAAGAAGACTTTCCTTCTACGTCGCTGGGACTTCCCACTCCATCTCTTCTTCTTCCTTGTCTACTACCGCCATTATTAACAATTGAAAATACAGCTCACTCGAGAACACAATTAGTCTTACCATCCAACACTTCCTTGTATGAAGGCTTGGCCTAAAAAAATTCCTCAATTGAAATACCACCCCCAACTTTCCCAATAACTGGTTCAGAAGAATAACCATCAAACTTCTCACTGCCATTAATGGTAATGGCATGTGTGCCATCTGAATTAATTGTTTGTCTGTCTATCTAAGATCCTCAGCTAGCTGACATGAGGTAATTAACATAAACAATCTAACATTAAAAAAAGAAAGAAGAAAAGGAAGGAAGAAGAAGATCCTCATGCCCACGGCCCCCCACTATGTTATAGAGACGATTCCCCAGACCACGAGTCCACACACCCCAAAAGAACCACCAGGGACAAAACAGACACACTAAAAGGAGGAAAACATAACAATTTCAACTTCAAAATCAAACCAAACAAAATCACAACCAAAACTCCCAACTACAACCATCCACAAGCAATCTAGAAAGAAGGTAATGACAATGGAATCAAGAATGACAATGGAATCAAGAATGACAAATGGCACAAATTTGATCTAGCATGTGCCTGCCTAAGAGCATCTGAGAGCGGCACAAAAGGATGGCTATTTTCCCTCCTCGCTCCTCTCAGAGCTCTTCCCAACTCCAAAATATTTGTCATTGGCATTCCTTTCCAAAAAATATGGAAAGCTTTTGCAAGCCCAAGAAGTCCTATTTTTCATAGTAGCTTATCTATTACAGACTAGCTTTAGGTCGGAAGAGTGAGCAGATGAGGCCTTCCAACTCTTAATGTCATGCACAAATTAACACAAAATCTATGAAGCAGATCTTCTAGCTTTGTCCTAATGCACAAGATGCTTAGGAGAAAATATATTCACTTTTTTCCTACATACCATCCAAAGCCATTCTATTGGATATATGTGTGTTTTGTAGATAGAGCTATTAGCTTTGCAGACAAAATTATAAATCATTTCATAAGTTCATATCTTATATTTGATAGGAAGAACATAAATATAGTTAGTTTTTCTTGGAATGCTATTTCCCTCCATATCGGTAATGTTTTGTTACAGATTGAGAATGAATCAAAAAATGGTTCATCTATATGATCTTCAAATGTTTTGTTACAAATTGAATTAGAGCAACAAAAAAAAAATCATCTATGTGATCTTTAATGTTTTGTTACAAATTAAATGTCGAGCAATAGACTTTGCCCACGTCTAACAACTCATCTCCTTCTTGGGCATCACCTCATGCAAAAGCATACGAGGGGTAGATATCCAAAAATATTCTCATTTTATATTTGGCAATAAGGAGTTAAGCTCACATGGTTTGAAAATTTTGTAGGATTTTATTTTTAAGCATGTTTTTAACATTATTTCTCATATAAATTGGAATGTCCTATTTGATCGTAATCTTGGGGATCCTCCCTTGCTAATTGTATGCAAATTGATGATGAGTTATGACATCTCTTTCAATACTAAGGTTACAAATGATAACAGAGAAAGGTGTCTTTGACTTGACAAATTAGGCTTGGAAATAGAGCACTCCATTTGCATGTTGATGCATGTAATGCAAATTCATTTGAATGTGAATATGAGGAAGCACCCCACTTGGTTATTTTTAGTTGGAATAAGAGATTCTCATTAATGGAGGATCACAACTTTGACTTGTCTTCATTTGACATTTCAATTTGGGGAATTTATGCTTTCACTATGCTTGTCTTCTTGATTTGAAGGATCTTATAAATTTTTCTTGGAATTGAAGAAGAGGTGAATGCCCACATGGTTTGAGTATAGATAAGAAGGATGGATGTAATTCTCTTCATTCTTTATAGGTCATTGGGAGTTCAATTCAAGACACATAGAAGTACTTTACATGTGGGTGTTTCCAAATGTTAGATTAAATTATTTGTTTGCATGTCGTTCTATAGGTTGAGATTGTTGGTTTTGCAAGGAGAAACTTTGTCAAAATTCCCCAGAACCTTGGGTGCATGGTGTTGAGTAGAGATCTAAAGTCTAGTGGGAAAATTTTGTAATAGGTTACGTTAATCCAAAAACTAATTGCAATCTCTTGTTGATGTTTGATATTCATAGATGAAGGCTTTGATGTAATCTCTATAGGAGACTCAATTTTTTGCATGATTCATGTATGTTTTTGGAAAGATTTTGGAAGGACCCAGACCCTTGTACAAAAGCAAGAAATAGACAAAAATAAGTGAGAAACAAGGGTCTCGACCTTATACAAAGGTTGGATGAAACATGCCCAAACATGCCATAAAAAATAGAAAAACAATACAAACAAGAGAAAGAGGAACAACTACAACCAAGTTGCCAAACAAGACAATATGCAAAAAAGAGAGAGCAGGGACCACCAACATCCCACTTAGACAAACCCAATTTAGAAGGCAGTTGACATTTCATCTACAACATGAGTATGAGTTTGGGAAGAGGAAGAAGAAAAAAATTCCTCCTTTTACAAACAACAATCCAAGCAATAATGTCATCCAAATGCTCATTACAAGGGGAAGCATGAGGAGAAACCCCCATAGAGGGCTCGTCAGCATAGGAAGAGGGAGCATCCACATGCATAGGACAATGTAAATCAATCCCCCATGGGAGTCCATCAACATGAGAAGAAAAATGAGAGGGTCTGAAGCCAAGGGCAGGTTAGTCTGTAAGGGGGGCCAGGAGGCTCCACCATAGAGTATGAGGGTGTTAAAGCCACACCAGAAGCAAGATACACGTCATCATCCTGGGAGGATTCATTCAACGAATAATCAGGAGCATGGATAGTTAAGTGGTCATCATTAGCATCCTTCCACCATGTAATAGAGCCCTTGTCACATGAGAGAGGACAATTCATATCCAGGTGACCGATGGAGAAGCACCGACAATATTTGAAGGGGAGGCCCTCATAATCAAGAGATTGGGTCCAAGGCATGTCCCTAACCATCAAAACCACATCTCCATGAAGAGGTTTGGAGATGTCAATATCCACCAGAATGTGCACAAATGTGGAGTGCCCCATGAATGAAGTAGAATAATCAACTTTCAAGAAGCAACCAGTAGAGTTACCAATGGCCTCATAACATTAAGGCTCCAAAAATTGTAGAGGGAGATTCAAAAGTCTAACTCATAGTGGACGCACATTTAGTAGCTCAGTAAGAGGATTAAAGGAGGTTGACCAAGGCTTGACAAAGAGAGAGTGCTTGACAAAGGATTGAAGAACCCATGGTTGTACCAAAAACAAGAAGCACACCTGCAACAGACTAAACAATAATAGCAAACGAACCAAATCTAAACAACACAACAATAGACACAATAATAGGAAGCTCACCCATGATGGATGAAACCCCAATAGCAAATGAAAAATAGAGCCAAATGACACACCAACAACAAACACAAAGGAACCATGGATCCCTCCAACAAGTGACAAATGAGCGAGAGTGGGAGTGAGAGAGCCCATTTCAAATGAGCCCTGAGTCATGTATGTTATTTGTAAATTGAATGAAATTAAATCCATTGTGTTATCATGAATGTGATTTGTTGCATGTGTTAATATTGGGTTGTTGAAATGCATAGGTGTGATTGGTTATTAGTTGCAAGGAAAAGGTTGTCATCCATTTGTCCCCTATCCTTGACTATGTGAAATGTCATTAGAGTTGGATTGTCTTGCATGTGTGTCAACATCCTCCAACAAAAGTGTACTAAATAGGTGGTGTATAGAAGAGGGAACGACCTCCACTAAGTTGATAATGAGTAGAGGGTATTTAGAATTTTTACATGTCCTATTCAAAAGTTTTGGGTAGAGGGTGCTTCCAATACATTCAATAACAAGTTTGTTGGTTTTTGGGTGTTTACATGTGTATGAGAGTTGGTTTGAATCCTACAAGATATATAAATAAGAGCATATAACTAAGGTGTGGATCAAAGTGAGCCATAATGACTACCATAAGAATGGTTAGACAAATATTTTCAAGATCAACTAGATTATCTTTTATGAACAAAATGATTGCTAGATTGGAGAGAGAAGACAAGATGAAAATATGGGAAATTTGTGAGCAAGGATGGATGTTCTTTGTAAATCGCAAGGAAATTAGAGGGCAATAGTAAAAGATGAAAAATTATTACTTGAGCAACAAAATGATGTAAAAGAAGAAGTCATCCTCATGATGGGGAATACAAAGACACTAATTGTCAATCCTAAGGAAGAAGTAGCAAAGGTAAGTCCTTTGGAGGGAAAGAAGGTGATGGTGGACGTGATATAAATGAATGCTCATGTGGAAGTGAAAGTAATGCATGTGGATGCATATGATGAGTACCTTGAGATGGTAACAAGTGGGGATAGAGAACTTGAAAATATTGAGCTTGAGATTACTATAGATGAGAAAGATTGGCCTTGGTTGAAGGTAGAGATAAATGTAGGAAGAGCTAATGAGTAACTCATTTAATTCCATCATATAGACAAATTTGATCCTAGAGGAATGTTCTACACATGAGGAATTTCTATGCATAGTATTGGATGGAGTTGAAGATTTGCAATCATGTTTTAGAGAGTGGATCTTGAGTTAGCATGTGTCATGGATATAAGAGTGTCTAGTATACAAAAGCAACACAAATATTGATAAACAAAGGAGCTATGAGTATCTGTAAATGAATTCAATTTCTACAATAAGTAGAGGTAGACATTGAACTATGGTGGATAGAGATCCACAAGGGGGATGGAAGTGATGGGAAAACCATGGTGAAGGGGGATGGGATATGGCAAAGCCAAAAGCTAGAAGAGACAAAGGAACATCTCTTTTAAGGCATTTATATCTAGTGATGAGGCATGTTGAGGTTTATACATAGATTAAAAGTGTGGTTCTACCAATCAACTATAATTTGTAAGCATTATGCTCACACACTCTTACCTAGGGTGTGATCTAGGAGCATCGTATGGCTAATGCAATCTTGCATCATCCAAAGTAAAACTCTTTTTATGTTTGGAAATAAAGGGCTTAAGCTCCTATGGTTCAAAAAATCTCTAAGATCACTTTTAAGTGTTTTTAATATTATTTCTCATGTAACTTGGGATGTACCACATGGTGGGAATATTTGTGATCCTCTCTTACCACATCTATGTAGGTTAATGGTTAGCAATGATATCTCTTTCAATAAAGGGTTAAACATGACAACATAGAAAATGTGTAAATGTATGGTGCAACATAAATGAGTTACATGAGATGCATCTTCAACTTGACAAATTAACCTTGGGAAATGGAGTGCTTTATCTACATGTTGATGCATGCTAATGCAAATTCATTTGCATGTGTATGTAATGATGTTAGAAAGGGTGCCCAACTTGGCTATTTTTAGCTAGTGGATAAGATTTTCATTGGTACCTGAGTTATAACTTTGACTTGTCTACATTCATGCAATGTGCCATTACAATTTGGAGAAGTTACACTTTCATTATGCTTGCATTAGGTATTGGTTGCAAGGACAAGGTTGTAATTCATTTTCCCTCTTATCTTTGACTATATCATCACCCCTACATGATGAGTAGAGTCATACTTGAAGGTGGCCCTTCCTGAAGCTCTAACAATAGAGGCCCTCTATCAAATTATTAGGAACATTGTCCAAAAAGAGCATGATTAGTTGATTTTAATTCTATCAACAACCATGGCTATTCTAAGGTTTGGTCTCCCATTCCTCACTTTGAGAAGTGTTGGTTTCCTCTTCCCTAGCAATACAAAACCTTTTTCTAGTTTGGGCTTAGCTACCTCATTGTCTAACTCTATGGGAGAGTGTAATAAACAAGGGGAGGTGGCAACTATTACAAAATGGAATCTCATTTTAGTTGATCAAAATTTTGAATAGAGGTTTTGTGACAATGACTCTAGTTGGATTTTCTATCATTACAATTGCCTCTTACATGTAGCATTTATTTTTCTTTTATGTTAGTGATGTTTGACAAATACATGATTAAAACTTTGGTTTATTTTGATATGTGATTTTGTTGTGATGTGTTGAGCACTTTATGTTGGCTTGTGAGATTTATGTTTAGTGTTAAATATTTATTTAAATGCTTTAAGGGTTTGCCACAATTATAATATGGCTACATCACAAGCTCTAATTCTTAGTTGTGATCCTTTTCTAGAATTCCTTTTTTTGTATTTCTTGTATTATGATAATCTCTTGATTTTTAATATAAACATGAAAGTCATTTTCAACATAAAATATAATACAATGTGCTTTATGATTAGGATAGAAATCAACTTCCAAGATAATGATTGAATAATCCATGTATTTTTTGAATGACAATTATATGAATAGGAGTTTTAAAGTCCGAGGAAGAAAGCTAACTCATTTAATTGATAATAAAATATTTCCAATTACATAAATCAAATCATGCAATCCTCTTATTGAATGTATATTAGTGTTGCTAACTTATTTGACCACTTTGGAATCACCTTGTTCCTTTAAAACTTAATGCAACCTCCTCTCCAATGCAAAATTCAAGGTTTGAAAGCAATAGGTACATGATCAGGAGTAAAATATTCTTGCACCACATGCGCACTACAAAATCTCACCTGTATGTAATAATAAATATAGATTGTTACTTCAACTCAATATGAATAGAAGCAATGGAAGAAAAATAACATTTATAAATAAATGGTTAAAAAGAGCTAAAGACATTTGCCATTTAGATTCCAAATAATACTAGGTGGCCTTGCTATTAGAATAGTGGATAATTAACGATATTGATATGCCAACAATAGCAAGATTTCATAAAAAACCATTAGTGCAATCTACTAGTATTATTAAGTAGCAAATAGCAAAATTAAGTTCAAATCTTTTGAGCAAGACTCCATAGAAAATCTCAACTCAAGTAGATGAAAAATCATGATAGTTAGAGTGGGACTTTTGCACATTAAATCACAATTGCATTTTGGCATTTTACCATTTGCTTAAGGATTGGATCTTGCTTAAAATCTCTCGATGCTTAAGTTGACATGTATCAAAAATTTTGAATATAATCTATGTTTAACTATCATTATATGGAAGTTAAGGTGCCTTATGTTATTGCATGCAATATCGACCTTTAAATGGCAAGAATAATATTCCTAAATACAAGCATGCTATTCTCACATCAATCTAATTGCTTTGTTATAAAGAACACGTAGTCATCTAAAGGACATGCATTATTATGAATACATCAACATTGTTATTACAATATACCTAAAATTTAAAGCTTATTTTATTCATATATGTGGGATAACCATCTCTAGTAACATCAAGTATTTGTAGATAACCATCATAAAAAGAAAAATACATCCATTTTGTCTATTTTTAGAATTGGCACTATTGAAATACTAGTTATACACCACTTGTCAATACCTCATCATTAATTTAGAAAAATGGTATAACAATGAAAAAATCACAATGTACAAGTATTAATAAATGATAATTAGTATTAGACTATAGGAATTTCACTTGATCAAGGCATGTGCATACTACATACACCTTATTATTGCTTTCCTAATACTTTTCTTGTGTAGGACTTGTCAATGCATTAATCTCCCTAAGCATGTGTTCATGCATATGTTAGGATCAATGTGTGTTGGCTTTTGGTACTTTTAAAGAGATATGTCATTCATTGTATCACCTTCATATGGCTGCCATGTCTTTTTCATATCTACAAAATTTTCCTCATGACTCAATTCTCCCTCTAACTCTCTCTTTTCCATTAGTTTTGTGTGTAGTCAATGTTATAGATTGGGCCATTTACATCAACTAAAACTTAGATTAGGCTTTAGGTTTAGATCTATATTTATAGGTTCCTACTTTGATAATTTCTCAAGAAGACAAGTCATTTGCTTTACAAGCTCACATGTACAATCTACACCAGGAAGAAGGGAATTGGGAGTTAAGAGGAGATTACACCAATGAGGACAAGTCAATATAAAGGTCTTGAACATTTCAATAATAGTTGTGCCAAGGAGGCTTACCAAGTCCTTGGAGACCCCAATTATGGTTTATTGGGGGCTACTTCTATCAATCTTGAATTCACCCATAACCATCTCTCACAAGTTGTTACAAGGCAAAGGGGACATTAATGCACCATTGAATCAACCAAAGGTAAGTGTGCTTGACCCTACCTCTTTTTTTGGTACTTGCATTTATATTGTAAATTATGTATTCTTCATGTATTAGATAGTCTAGTATTTCTTATTACTATAATTTTATCTTCTACATTGTTATTACCTATAGCCCTTATTTCTTGGTATGTAATGAAATTATAGTTTTCGTAACTCTTACTTACCACTTAGTGGCACCCCTATACAAATTGCTCTTGCTTACAACCCATAATTGCTTTGTGGACCAACATTCTTGAATTGTTTATGGATGTAGAATGTTTTTCTACCTTTTTACTTTTTAGAGAATCATCCTACTATAGAGACTTATTTTAGGCACAACACATTTTTAGTGGTCCCAAAATGAATCTTACACCAATTTTGATTAGGTCATTTTCACATCATTTTATATTATTTTATATATCTTGCAAAAGCATTTTTCCAATCATGTCACCTCTTGTGGTTTTCCAAGCTAGCCCTGACCCATTTAGGTTCTATAATTGTGTTTCCATTACATCCATGAACACCATTGATGGTAACACCTCATAGTGTAATTTTTTTTGAACCCAACCTATGCTATATATTCATTCCAATGTAATTGATCAAGCATGATGAACAAGAAATCCCAATTAAGTCTTCAAAATTAAAGGTCTAAAAACTGGCTTTAATTACACCCCTTCAAATGGTAAATGACAAAACTAAGTTCAAATATTTTGAGCAAGAATCCATAAGATAATCCCAACTCAAGTTGGAAAAAATGCATGACAAACATTAGTATTAGAGTGGGTCTTTTGCACATCAAATTGTAATTGTATTTTGGTATTTTACTCATTTGTTGAAGGATTGAAAGTTTCTTCAAATCACTAGTTGTCTAAGTTAATATGTAACAAAATTTTAGTTTAATAGTTTAACTGTCATTATATGGAAGTTAAGGTGCCTTATGTTGTTGCATGCAATATTGACCTTTAAATGGCAAGAATGATATTAAAAGCATGTTATTCTCACATTAATATAATTGTTTAATTATAAAAACTTGAGTAGCCATCTAAAGGACAAGTAATATTATGAATACATAAACATTTTTATTATAATATATCTAAAATTCAAAGCTCGTTATTTTCATATATATATATGTGTGATGACCATCTCTTATAACATTAAGTACTTGTTTTCAAAGCTCATTTTTTAATAAGATTGAGCCACTTAGTTACAACAACCTAAAGCAAAATGCAACAATTTGGAGAATCATCAAGAATGTGGGGCTAGATATTTTCCTTGAGATACTGAATGGGTATGACACCCCTTTGGCAATTGAATTTTCCAAGGGGTGGGATGATAGAAGGTTGAATCTCCATGGTATGGTGTTTAAAATTACCAAAGATCTAATTGTGGAGGCCACTAGTTTAGAGACTAAAGGGGCCAAGATTTTCAAGGATTGTAGGGTTGGTGGTGAGGCCATCACTGTTTCTTAAAGTTGGGGGAAGAACTGATAAAGTTCCATTCAAGTCATGCAAGAAGTTCGATGAAAAAACCTTGGGATGAAATTGCCTTATGCCTTATGAGGCATGTCACCTTGGAAGGATGTTTTATATCTTTATATTTGCATCATTTTGTTCTCCTAAATCATTTTAGGCATAGAAAGTTTGTCTCATTTCCCTATTATTCTTAACCTTTCTTGAAAACTCAATCAATGAATGTAAGAAAGCATTAGGAGTGGTCCTTTTGCACCAAGGACACATAATGCTTATTTATACTCATGTTAAATCAAAATACTCCCATGCACCAAGAATGGTCCCTCTATACCAAGGACTCATAATATTTATTTATACATGTGTTAAATCGAAATACCCCCATGTGAAGTCAGTGAAGCATAAAGAGGTTAAAAATGTTTGGCATGTGGATTCTAGTGACACTATTTGTATCTCATCAAATCCTCCCTTCCAACCTACTAATTCATAAATGGACCTAAAATGACTTTGGTTCTTATTCCCCTACCTTGGTGGATACTGGTGTGAAAACTATGGGTAGGGAGGCAAAGAGGGTTCATGGTCAAGGATTTAGAAGCTCTAAAAGGAACAAAGGGAAAATCATCAAGAAGGAGAGGCATGAGCAAAAATATGACATGGGAGAGGTTGGTGCTACTACTAGGGATACAAGTAGGGATAGGAAGGGTAAAGGCATTGTCTCCCCTATCCCTAAACCTACCATAGGTGGCACATTCTGAAGGTTCAAACCCCTAGTTTGGACAAACAAGGTTCTATGACATTCCTAAAGTGGAACCTACCTTGTTGGACGACATGGTTGAGGTTGTGAATATGATGCTAATTTTTCATCCATTAAACTTATTTTTCTTCTCTCCTTACCCCTCTTCCTCACATTTGTACCTCATTATCCAATTCACTTCTTCCTTTGCCCCTCTTTTTAAGACAATGTTTGCAATCCTATTCTTCACCTTTCTTCTTTTTGATGATGGATTGATGAGTGTAATCCTAAACATCCATAAAAATACATAGTTGATTCTAGAAGAATTCTTGAAAATATGATGCTAAATAATGTGAAGGTGCCTCAAGAAACTTTTGAAACTTAGAGCACTCTCACTAAATGGTTCTTCATGGAGATCAATAGATGAAAGATTAAAATATCTATAGGAGAACAAACAAAAGAACATTGGACAAAGTAACCTAAATAATGACAAGCTTTTATTTAAAAACTAGATCTGCCTTCCCAAGGTTAGCAAAATTGAGGTTGAGAACAAGTATTTAAATAGAAGGATGGATTATTTAAAGGACAATAGAGGGAGGGAGAGAGACAAGATCATAGTCAAAATCACAACCTTAGAATAGGATTTGAAGAAAAATAAGGAGAAAATAAATCAAGTTCTTGAAGTTAGCAAATACACTATAAAAAACCAATGCTATGGGACTAAAAATTCTAATTGAAAGGCTAAAGAAGACTAATAGTGACCTTCCTTGAACTCAATAGGATAACAAAAATGATATGGTACGTTCCAATACTAAGACGTGAGGATGCAAAATGAAAAAGGCCAAAACTAATGAGGACTTGCACAAATTCATTAAATTAAATGAAAACATCTACAATGAGGAGCTGAGGGCCACTAAGGTCTTGAGGAAGTTGTAGTTTGACTTTGGGTTTATTTTTTTGGTCTTTGTTCTATCTCTTGTTCTTGAACTCTAGTATTTTTTACTATTTTTATGTTGATAGTCAACTATTCTTTGGGTGACGTTTTGGTGTAATTGGGTTTTAGGACCCCTATAACTCTTACTAGAACACCCCCAGTGTCTAGTCCCAACCCTACAATAATGGTAGAGACATAAAATGATGCTCCATTCCTAGCACTTCTAATACAAGTACTACACAAAGCCCTCCTTTAAATAGCCCAATGCTCCTCAAAGTTCTAGACCAAATGGCCCATAGGCAAGCTACAAGTGATTGTTAAATAGCTCAAATCAAAACTTAAACCAGAAAATGGCAAATCAGCCACAACAAATCCAAAGGGGATTGTTTAATCAATGCTCGCCCCTCTCCCCCATAAAAAAATATTAATGGTAGGTCAATCCCATAACCTCATATCCATAAGTAAGCACTTAAAAACTTTAGAAAATGAGGCCTTAGTTCCCTACATCGTAGCCATGGAAATTGGAGGAATCACTCCCCTCATTTCATATGACTAGTCTACTAACCCCAACTTGCACCTTAAAGCATCTAGCAATCTTTTCAAAGACAAGCTTAAAATTTATATTTATGTTGCCACCGAACTACTAGAAAAAACCCTAGCTAAGGTGCTTTATGATGGTACAATCAACTTAAACCCCATTCCATAGTTGAAATAGTATTAGACAATCTCAAAAATATAGTAAAAAATATTTTAAGACAACAAGCAACACTATTACCACTCAACAATGCAAAGAGAAACCTCCCCCATTGAGTGGTCAAAATCCACAATGAACTCAAACAACAATTACTAATATCTTGGCATTCCAACATGGCTCCTACAAAACCCTTGTCCCAATGGTACAATCCCAACAAGTTCAATTCGTGACATGCCAATTTAAGGCATTCTCATCACAATTGTCACAACCTAAAAGAGTTGTTTATAATTACATGCTAGATGCAAATTTTGACCATGTATCTATTACACAAGAAATATATCACGAATATCTCCTCACTTCAAAAAAACAACATAACCAACTGACAAAAACTAAACCAAATGAAACTTTCCTAAAATCAAATAGCCAGAACATTCCCTCACCCTATAATCCATAATCCTAACCCAACCCATAAGAGTATTCAAACCATGTAATTTGTAGCAAATATAGGAGGTTAATATCAAAATTTTAACAACTCGCAATATGTCAATGTAGCCAAAGTAAGTTACAAGCATAAGACTACCAATAAGGATACCATCTAAGACCCGAGAAACCCTCTCTAGAAGAAATAACGCTCAAAGATTTAACAAAAAATACAACTATACCAACCCTATGATTCAATGAAGTTGAAAATTCACCTACTCCATCACCAAAACCTAAGAAGCAATCTCCTCACATCATAAAAGGTACCATATCCTACTCATACTCTCAATCAAAATATGCATAGGGCTCTTTTAAAAAATCTACACAATCAACAATCAACACTATGCCATGCAAAATTCATCTAGTGGAACTCATGCAAACATCTTTGTATTAGAGAAAATTCCTCATGTAACAACTACAATAAATAGAAGAGTTCTCACCACACATCACTCTCGAACAACCTATTGAACCCACACGAGAACCAACACAAAAATAGACATAATTGAAACCATATCTCAACCACAACAAAGCAATTAGCTCTCCATAGAATTTCCAATGGATGATACAATCAACGACAAAATCCTCTATAGGGCATATGATCCTCCTCTCTCCACTACTGCCACAAGTAATGATTCCCTAGTTTAGAAAGTCTTAGTAAATGAAGGTTCTAGCATCGAGGTCACCACAACAAAGCAATTAGCTCTCCATAGAATTTCCAATGGATGATACAATCAACGACAAAATCCTCTATAGGGCATATGATCCTCCTCTCTCCACTACTGCCACAAGTAATGATTCCCTAGTTTAGAAAGTCTTAGTCAATGAAGGTTCTAGCATCGAGGTCACCGCCTTATCAGTAATCAAAAGATTAGGATACTCACAAAATGAACTAAAACAAGACTTAATTATAGTGGATTTGTCAACAACCAAAAACTATTATCCAAGTTAGGCCTAAACTCATATGAACTAAAGTTATGGTCCTTGACCTTCCACTATCTTATAATATCTTGCTAAGACAACCTTGGATCACTATATGTGAGCAGTTTCTTTTGAGAAGCCAATGTCTAGGATTCTAAATCCAATCCAAACCCATGGGATCTTCACATTGCTAACCCTAAGAATTTAGAATTTCCACAACTAAAATAGTCGCCAATGTCCCCTTACTTGAGCACACCAACATGCCCTTTGAACTCACATTAACCTTGTCAATTCCAATAATTATAAACCAAATGAATTTCAAAATAAATACACACTTCTTGATTATCATGAACTATAATTAATTGCTCTCCTTGTCCTTACTACCAAGGCACCGATATTTACCTCTTTTAGATCTCAAACCAAAGAACAATTCAACTTGCAATGCTAAGTATCTTATGATAGTCATCTTTCCACATGATCAAATTTCAATCAAAAACATTTCCAAGCTCACTCTTACTTGATCCTTTAGTCAAAGTAGCATCTCTAATAAAAATATAATACATGAGAAACCCCAATACAAACAAGATCATACTATTCAATCCTCTTATAATAGAGGACTAATACCAACTCCCATGCTCAAGCTCAAAACCTAGATGTATTTCGTTTTAGAAAGTAATGCATTTAATTGTGATGCAAACATGGTCCAAATCTCTTGTGAAGAGAAAAATCCCACTTTCAACAACAATAATGATGATTAGTATGAGCAAGTGCCTTATAATCCACCAACTAACTCTCCCTTAGAAGACAAGAGATAGATGAACTGAGAAATCTCAAAATAGGCCAAACTTGTTCCCTAATGAACACTTGCGGAAGTTATAAATGAAATCCACCCAAAATCAAATGTCATCAATAACACAATTGAGTTCAAACCTAGCTATAAAAATAAAACAACATGGGCTAGGCCGATGAACTTCAAACCCAACTAGAATAATCAAATGACAACAACAAGGTTAATGAAGTTCAAAATAAATCAACAATTCCATATGATGTTTAGAAATTTTTTAAGACTTCTTCAACCAATTAGAAAACAACCCTAAATTGTGAGTCACCAACATGAAACAAATGTCAAGAAAAAATTGACAAGGGAAACAAGTTTATCAACCTTGATGTCAATACAAAAAACAATGGACCATTACCTTAATTCACCTCAAACTATAGGCATCTTTCAATGACTAGGCTCTTGCAACACCTCATATTCAAATAAAAGTGCTAATCTAACTTTCATTTAGTTATTAGATCTAGTCCAATACAATTTCAAGAAATCTTCAAAAACTAACTAGTGTTCAAATCTGAAAAAAGTATTATGCCTAAGGTACACTTTTTCTTTTTATTGCATTTAGATAAGTACATAGCTTATTTTGTATTGCATTTTAGAATTACTTCCATTTTAATCTATATTACTTCAAACCTACATATCATTATAACAGTCATCTTTATTTAATTTACATATTTTCATATAACATTAAGTAACAATTTTTAACAAGCCCTATAGATGCTTATCCTAATTCCAATCTTTTTGGCTCCCATTTAGCTTCTTTCCTCATTACAACCTTAGACCTCAACCACCTTGGCTTTCCATCTTCATCACTTAATTAGTTGCCCCTTGGCCCTTTTCACAACATATCTATCTCTATATCTCCCTTAGCATCATCAACCTTCACTCCAAACGATAGCTAAGTGTTCCTTGGATTTAATCATAGTTGGTATTACTTTGGCTTTGTATAGTTAGGTTTATTCCTTGTAACCAAACTATTATAGTGCATCTACATGTTTCTTATTCACACCTCCCCTCTCATGATAAAGTATTAAGTTTGTCCTTCATTATATCATCCCTTGTATACATCTTGATTGGGGCAGCCCACTCATCATATCTCCCCTCCATATCACACTCCCTATTAGGCACAACAAGATTAGATTCAAGATTGCACTCTTTGACAAGGTGTAAGTCTAGGATAATATAAGAATCTTGATTTGTAAACTCTCCTCTATAATGGCCAATTGTAAGCTCTCCTAGTTATGTCATCTTATATACCTAGTGTTGGCCTTTTGGATCCATATAGAGGAAATTTAAGAAAGAAAAGGAAAAAATCAATAGCCATAAAACTCAAAAGAAAATAAAAATTCAAAAAACAAACTCAATAGTCAATCACAAGCGAAAAATGCATGATCAAAATCATTAGCATGTATCTAACCTAGTTGAAGATCAAACTCCATAGTTAGCCTCATAGTAAGGTTGCAAATCCTTTGAATTATGGGAGGTCAGTAAATGAGGATAAATGTCTTCCTTTTCATGCAAGTATCCAATCCTCCCAATTGGTTGATGGTCTCTAGTGTGGTCTTGAGGAACAAGAACACATTGTGCAAAGATAGGCACCTTTACATGCATTTCATAGGCTTCATGGAGCATATTTACTACTTCACTAGTTAACCCAAGCCATAGCTTGCTAGAGAAGGTTCCAAAAAGTTTTGATGTTAAAAATTCCTAATCTTACCAAATTGATTAGATTGTCTTTCCTCCAATAAATAACATAGATTCATGTTGGAGAAGCCCTCTTTTTTCTCTTTCCATTATTTTCCCTTGATATAAAGTCTTGATTCCGAATCTCCCCTAATTCTTCACATCTTTTTCTTCATCTCTTTTAGATATGTTAGCATTGGAACAACATTAGGGGTCATGGGTTGTATTGTGTGACCTTAGAGAATCAAACATGCTTTCCCCATGAACCTTCCCTACTTGAAAAGTCTTGATTCCAAATATCTCCCGGTTCTTAAGATCCTTTTCTTCATCTCTTTTAGATATGTTAGCATTGCAGCAATATTATGGGTCATGGGTTGTATTGTAAGACTTTAGAGAATCAAATGTGCCTTCCCCATGAATCTTACCTACTTGAAAACAATTGCATCTTTGGTTTTCCAAATGCTCTCTCTTTATCATTAAATTACCTTTCAAGGATTCCCCTTGATTATTTTTGGGATCCTTAGGATTTTTGCCAATGTTTATTACCATCCTTGGGTTTGTCATACCTAATCTAAACCTTCCCTTGTAGCTATCCAAGCATTTCCTAATTCTTTCTTCCTTTGAGAGCAATCATATACTTGCATTAGACTCATTTATATAGGCTAGAATTGCATTACTCCATGTAGTCTTGTGCCACTAAGGTTCACATAAGTAGCTTTTAGCAACGATTTAAGCATTAGTTGCACCTACCACAATCAAAACTCAAGTACATGCATGCATCCATTTGTAAGGTAAGTCAAAGGTATGTCCATTTCAATTTTAGCACTTCAATTATTTTATTGCAAGCACTTATTATCTATGGTATTGTGTTTTTCATGAAGCACCGTCCCTCACTACACTATTTTGACATGCAATAAGCTTTGTGATGACTTATGTATACATCTTACATTTGTTTTACTAACAGTTTTCTTGTGCAAGACTTGTCTATAATTAATCTCCTTAAGGATATGTTTATACATATGCAAAGATTAGAGTGGGCTAGCTTTTGGTACTTTGTGAGAGATGTGTTATACATCATATCACTCTCATATCTATAGGTTTTTCCTCCTAACTCCTTGATTCTCCCTCTAATTCTCTTTTTCCCTTATGTTTGCTTGAAGTTGACATTATTTTCCCAACCAAAGACGTTTTACAATACTTTATTTTAGCAAGCATCATCAACCAAGTTGATGACACCAGCTAAAAAAAAGTTGATTTAGATTTAAACACAAACTTATAGGTTCCTCCTTTTGTCATTTCTCAAATAGAAGAAAATGCATCATTCACTCTTTGGCACAAATACATTTGCATTGAGAAGAAGAGGATTTAGGGTTAAAAGGTGCCTAGACCAAGTAAGACAAATCAATATAAAGATCTTGAAGATTTTAAAAATAGGAGTTCTACCAACAAGAATTACCAAGTCTTTGTAATTCCCGATTGTGGTCCACTTAGGTCTTCTTCTATCAATCTTGACTTCATCTACAACCATCTCTCACAAAGTGTTGTGAGCCAAGAGGAATATTAATGCACCAATGGGTCAACAAAGGTAAATATCCCTAACCTTAATCTTTTTCTTTTGGCTCTTTGATTTATATTGTGAATGGCATGTGCTTCATATATTAGATAGCATAGTATTGTTCATTATTTTACTTTTATCTTCTGTAGTGTTGTTACTTAGCTCTTGCTTACCAGCTAATGGCACTATAGTCTTCGTAGCTCTTGCTTACTATCTAGTAGCATCCCTTTACAATCAACTCTTATAGTATTGGATGGCTTTGTGGATAAGTATTCTTGTAATCTGTTGGATCTAGAATGGCCTTTTAACTTCTTCCTATTTAGAGGATCATCATTCGTCATATTATAGAGACCTGTTTAGGCCCAACCAGCATGCTAGAGGTGAACGATTTTGCTCGAATATTTTTATCATAGGTAATCATTAAGTTACTGTTGTAGATCTAGTGTATAGTTAGTTTTTTTTTTTTTTTTCTTTCTTGTATTGAATAAGATCTAGTGTATAGTTAAAAACTCTTCCTTTTTTTAATTCTAGCAAAGGGTTCTGCACTTCCTGATTTCAGAGCTGCACCCTAACAAAGCTAGACTTTGATGCATATTTGAAGTTATTTTATTTGTAGAAGCCAAACTTCTCTCTTGGAATACTGATGGTAAAGGTAAACATCAAGGGAAGGTTGGTCTAAAGACTCCAAACCAATGTGACCGGTTCTTTACCAGTAATTAGAGGAGAAGTTGTTGAGGTGCAACAAACAAGATCTCGGTATCTGATTAACCAATTATACTACTGACTCATGCTAGTGAAAACATTCCAGAAGTTGGACCTACGCCTTGGTAAAACTTCAAGATCCGAGGAGACAAAATTGGTTGGGACATGCTACTGAAATGGTAATTGATTTTCTCTAAGTCTTAAAAGGGGGATAGGTTTTCTTGGATGCCATGATAAATCCCAAATTGAAATGGAAAACTAATTCAAGAAATCAATTATACGAGTTAAAGGAATATGGTGAGAATGATCCTCAAATGAGAATGTCTAACAACATTAAGTGTACAAAGCTTGAACATGTGGCTCATGGGTAAAACTAAGCATAGGGGGGAAATATCAAATCTTCAGAAAAAGAAAAGGACCTTGAGTACAAGACTTAAAAAAAAATCACCAAAATGGACATGCGAAGAAATATAGAAAGGTTTGGCATGAGCGCCAAAATTGTTTTCCATGGCTTATCAACAGATTGTCAGACCTACAAGAGAAAATCAGCGTGTGATTAATATTCCTTATAAACCAAAAAAGCTGAATAGTTCATCTAATGATGGGCTTCCCTAAGGAAAAGCATGGAGGAAACTCAAGCTCCAGATAGGAATGTGGTAGTTGTTATCAACAACGTTCAAGTAATAAATAAAGAAAATTTCAAGAGGCAACAGAGTATGTAGTAAAAGAAGCTCCTAGCTAAAGTTCCAGGAATATTTTAACACTTGCAAAAGGATGCATTTGAGATGCCATGGGAAGACGTGGGATTTTTTCAAAACCACAAGGTTTGAAGAGGTCATATACAGAATGTAACACAAATTGTGTCTAATGAACAACGACAAAAAAAGTTTAAGTGGTTATATTGGTTGATCATAGATGTTTTCAACCTTCTTTATCAATTATACCAAACAGATCCAGTTAGGTACCACCCCAATGAATCATCATTTGAGATTGCTAGTGACAAATTGTATTTTGAATCTTGATGATTTCTAGATCTAACGGTATAATTCTTTACAGCAATGCAAAAAGATTGATAAGGAAGGATGCTAATGGTAGAATTTCGTAGTTTATTAGATAATAGAGGTTAAGAGTTAAACACAACAAAGGCAGCATGACAAGTGAAGGTATACTTGACAAATGAAAAAAAGACAAGATCCTGATGCTGCACAAGATTAAGAGGGCCAAGAAGGTAACCCTTAGCAGCAACTGGCTGCACAAATTCTTTCATTTTTGCCAGATCTATCAACCGGAGATGAGACTCAGAGACTAATTTGCAGATTGCACAAATGCTTTGAATTATTCTTTAAATTAACTTGTACCTATACTATATTTCTCTATAAATGGCGTAGTATCTATTTGCATCTTTATGTATAGATCTTCACAAATCACTTACTTAATTGTAGCTAGATGGTTATGTAAATTTAATTTTAGGAAGAAACAAAACAGTCTCAGTATAAATAGAAGAAACATATTTACCAGATTGGCATAGGACTTCAACCAGGGTTTGACAATATTCCAACCAGGTTGAAATATCAATGGCGCATCTACGAAAAGCACTTGTCCGATTCTCTTTGGATAGTAATAATAGAACACATCTATCTGCATAGAGTTCAGGCATCATCAAGGTCAGTTTCTATGCGAGTACCCCAAAAACACATCCAAATCCCATCTGAAGAAGGGCTAAAAATCAAGTACCAAAAACTTTATGAAAGCGAGATCTCCGTTTTGCACAGTAAATCCTCGAAGATCAAATATTCCCAGTATCTTCTCTTCTCCAGGCGGAAGTCGACTAAGGGCTTTCTCAATCAAATAAACGCACAGTTGCTCACTTTCTAACAGGTCATGTTTCTGCCCCATTATTTAGGATGTACAATTGTATAAAGTTCTGTTCAAAGTTAATATTGTAGCAAAGAAAGAGAATTGCAATGTGCCAGAAAGAAAATTGAAGGCTTTGCATTGAGAAAAAGGAATACTAAAAGTATAGTAACCAATTTCATATATGATTTGGCTTACAGCTGGGAGATGTTTGGCTGCAACAACCACCAATACAGGCCTGCCTTCTATGTCAGGAAACTCATGAAGATAAGCCTTTCCAGTGGACGCAATATTTTGAATAGATTCTTCTGTGAGATTTTCAACACCAAATTCCTCACGCCATGCCTATACATGCCTTTAAAGTTAAGGAAACACAATGCTGTTGAGGTAGAAATAACTTAATCTATACCTACATGATTCAAGTCTCATGACAATCATAGGACAATATAGAACATGGAATCTTTTGTTTAGAACAGATAGGAAAAAGACTGTTGCTTCTAAAATTGCTACCATCTCAAAGTTTTACAAAAACATGTTTAGATAGAAAACTATCAGATAAACATAACCAACTCCTGAAGAGTTTATGAGAAAAGGATACCAGGGCTTTAATCAACTTAGCAACTGCATCATCCACATTAAACTTGCGGTCCTTCAAAAACCAGAGAATCATTTCCTCATCATCCCTTCCGTTTTTCCCAATAGGCAAATTTCCATGTTCCTTTTGTAGCCGTTCTTTCACTTCCACTATGAGCTGCCAGGTTAAAGAACAGATCAAGTTCCATCAAAATCTGTCTAAGATAATTCTCATTAATTATGAGAGATAAAGGCACCTCAAGAGCAACGAGCAGCAAAAAAATATAGCAATATGAAAAAGGGGACCAAGGCAACCACAGGGAAATCAAGCTTAATCAAGATCCCATCGTTAGAAAAATAGTCAAATAGGCTCTTTCACATGGCATCTAATGCCCTGCCCGTGAAAAATATGTTCAACGTATCAGGTGGGCTGTTCATACTAATTGTCCTAAACGAGCAGCAAAAGAATTTCAAATTTTCCTGATAAAATCAGTAAACAAACATCATAGGTGCAAAGATGTTGGCGTGCGTAATTCTAACTTTGACTTATCCTAAAGGTCATTAATCATAATGTGTAATACTATATTGGGTCAAGTCGACCCCTTCACTTGTCATATCGTGTAATACTCAGTCTGCAGCTCTTCCAAGATCGTGATAAATCATAAATTCGTAGCATTCCTAGGTTCTTTTCCTGATTTTGCGCTGGTCGGACTTAGACCTCAAACACCACCTAAACATGATGGTTACATGGAGAAGGATGATGCTGCAAATCTTGATCCACTGTATTCAATTCACTGGGGAATGTTAAAAGTGGAATCTTCCTCTCAAAAATCCGAGCAGCTTTTCTTTAGGAGGAAGATTTCTAGCTGCCACTGGAGAAAGGGGCTTAAAATTTGCAATAACTGCATAGGAGTTTCATCCCTGTGTGGAAGCACATAAAAACTTAATGAATGGGAGCTATGTTCCTAAAAATGTGTAGGAAAGTTGAAATGTGATATCTATAAGGCTATTTGAATACAAAAAGGCTCCTAAGTTTAGAGAAGCCCCTTCCAAAGAGTGCCGTATTGTCAAGTGACAACACTCATACTTCATACCATAGCTCAGATGTTCGGAGAACGGCCACAAAAAGTTAAAATCCCAATAGAATCGCCTCTGAACACCCTTGGAAAACCCACAATTTAAGAAAACCAATAAGGTGGTCATAAAAACAATATTTTCCACAATTTTAAGCAGTAAATTTCACTGAAAGCTGTTACATTTTATTCATAAAGGGGCACCTGGAGAATAAATGCCCCTGATCTGAGCACAACAGTAGCTAAGTACAAGAAAATTGAAGTTCAAATCAGGAGAGCTGGTGATCTCTATTACTACTGCTTAATAAGGATAAAAACTCCTGATTTCTGAAACTAAATTTTCTATCATAAACACTGTTGAACTAAGATATAACCCTAGAAATTTCTGAAACGGTAGTTTCTAGCATTGAAACACATTGTCAATCCCACTCTTACCAATTATAGTTTTAAATTTGAAGTGTTCGTTGCAGATTCCGAAGTACTTTTTTTTAATTATTTAACTCAAATATTACTTACCTTGTGCTGTTCAAATAAAATAGACTTGTCACTGGTAGCATTGCATCTGTACCGTTCGGTTTTCAGAGTCTCTCTGTGCCTGCCATAACTTTCTAAACAATGCAGATGTTTGGCATTGGGAAAAAGATTACTGGCACTAATGGGTATATGCAAAGGTGGAACATGGCGTAAGATCATTCCCATTGGTGTAGGAGAACGCAGAGCAAGGTGTGGCTTCATATCATTCAACCCAATTCTCCGCTTGGAAGCCCCACTTTGTTTAAAACCCAATCCTCATCTTCTCTAGGGAAGACCTCCTTTAAACATAATGATTGATTGGTTGCCATTAATATGTTTATTTATTCTACATTCCTTCTCTTTAGATAATTTTTCTTTACTGTTCTAACACTGTTAAAGAGATGTCTTAAAAATTATTTATGTAGTTCAATTGGTTAAGATGATGGTATGTTTTTTTATTACATCATCTACTAAGTTTCAAGTCTCTTGTACGTTTTAGTTTAGATGTATGCTTCTTCATAATATTGTAATCTATTATATAAAGACAAAAATGTTGGTGTTTGTATAATCTAATTATTTCCATCAAAATTAAATTAAACACATTTAACTAATTTTTCTTTGGTGAAGGTATCTAGTCCGCAACATAGATCACCTTTGTGTTGTTTTTAATTAACCAAAGTTGTTTTCGACACATTATAGTCATTTATTGCTTCAAAATCTTTGTTTTTAGCCTTAAATTGTGTGTTCGCCCATTTTGCTTCGATTTGCCCCGACAAATATGCTTTCTAATTTTAACATTTGTGAACATTTGCATGCATTTAATTTTTTTTAAATCATATCATTTTCACTTAGTTTGTGCCAATTTTAAATGTGTCATCTTTAGTTTAATTTTTGTTACTCCTTCTTTACCTAGTCTCTCTCTTTTCTTTTCTTTTTTTTTTTGATTCTAGGAGGTATCCCCGCGACCCAGCCCGACGATTCCCACCAGTCCTTGCCTTGGGCTTATTTTTGCTGCCAAGTTGGGGAGCCAAAGGGGCGAGCTGGGGCGAGACTAGTCCCCCTAGGATCCGCGCAATCGCCCGCAAACCACACGGATCGGATAAGCCCGGGCCTCGAGGTCGACCTCGGGACCTATATGGGACGAACCCAAAGCCCTTAACCGACTACGTTGCCCGTGCGGGCTTTACCTAGTCTCTCTCTTATTTATATATTTTTCTTAGCTATTTTGAGGGTGCAATTTCTTTTTAATTTTATCAAAAATCTACTGCAAATTCTCATAAAAAAAATTGTACAATAATTTCAATTACATTTTATATTTTAATACATCTACTTCATTATTTCAGTCACTTATAACCTCTAGGTTTTTGTAACTAGTCATCCATTCAATTGTCATCATAGAGTAGCTCCATTTATTTTTGTAAATAGCAATATACATAACTACAACCATCTTTTTCATTTATATGTTAGCTTGTTTGTTATCTCTTCCTTTTGTTTGCACCAATAAAGGACCTACCCACAATTAAAGGAGAAGAGGATAGTGAATCAATGTTACACCCCAATTGTGTAATTACTATTTGCTATTACAATGTAGGGTAAATATGAATATAATGTGAATTATGGAGATGAATAAATTGTGCTTGCATTGTGTTATTAATGCATTATATGTGAATGTTATCTCATTTAATGTTATGTGAAAAGTACTACATATATGTGAAGTAGATGGTTATTGAATTGATATTCTAACTTTGGAGATGTATTGTGTATACTGCATATTTTATGAACAGTTGACTGCCATGTGCATGTGTTAGTGGTTGCATGTATATGTTCAATTCCCTCAGGTGGACGAGAAGTATCACTCAGGAGAAGATCTTGGTCAGGTAACCAATAACGTAAACTATTTGAGCATACACACACCACAGTAGAATAATTGAGTCGAGTCATTATGTGGGAAGTTGGTAAGTCATCCTTAGTTGATGTGTATGCATTAGTAAGAGTCTTGTTTACTGTTGAAATGCATTATTGGGTGATGTTTATCTATTTGAGCTTTTGAGTTCTTTCTTGTATTGTACTATGGTTGTGTTGATGAGTAGGACATACGTGGAGTATGTGTATCTATATACATGCATGTCAGATGGATCTAACGACATGTATATGTATATGTATAGATATACCACAGGTAGGCGCTTATCAATGTAATAGTAGTTGTGAATGGCTATTATGTGAATCGAATGTGTGTATATATATATATGTATAGTATATACATATATCCATATGTATAGTATATACATATATATGTATATATGTATCGATACACGTGTATGATGGAAAACGGACATGCCCATACGAATGTATCGATATATGTATACATATGTATACATGTACATAGAGGCATATACTTATATACATATATATATATATATGTATACAATCGATATATAATATTATTACTATGTGATTACTATCTTGCAGCTTATACTTATTTGTATATCGAATGTATACATACTTAGTTGGTGTATGATATATATAAATATATATTAACATATATATATACATATACATTGATATTTACATATATGTATATGTAATATTATATATATTTAATATATATTAATTATTGCTTGGGAATTGACTATCATTAACAATAATAGAGGTCGATTATTTGACTTAATTGAAGGTCGATTATTTGATACTTATGATTGTACTTTATGAGGCCGAATTTAACTCATGTTGCCCACACTTATAAAAGCAAGTATTCTGCAAATTAATTCACAACATTAAGTTGATATAAGGAAAAAACTTGGTCGACGCTTTCAGTGGAATCATCTTTTACTTAGTAAACTTCTTATTGCTATGTCTATACCAACAGTTGTAAAAGGTGTATTAAGTTGTGAACATCAAGTCATTGAAGTGGTCAAACTGATAATTGTAATTAGTCGACTCATGTCAAGACTAAGTTGATGCATTCTATGTGTTGCATATTTGATATTGACTGATTCAAATACAATGCAAACTGCCAACTGTTGGAAAGAGAGTGAATTACATTGGCACCACCTTTGAAACATATTTGTTGTAGATGTTCATTATATGAGAAATTCAAATTACACCATATCAATCATGTGTTGATTTGAATAAGTCTATTATTGTTGTCAATCATTAGGGTCGATCTCTAGCTGTGATTAGCTAAGTAAGTTCTTATATTTGTGCCACCTTTTTGCTAAGTTGATGTAATGTCCCTTGCTTAGGCAACTCAGACTATAGCGGTGCTTGGTCTACTATTAGGGTTCTCATAGGTCAGCAGAATGGTTAGGGGGACCCAACCGAGGGATGCAGAGCTTAGCTGGGGGCTTTACGAGCCTTTCCATTTAGAGTTCAGTTGATGAATCCAAGGATAAATTGGAAATTTTAAAGTTTGCTTTAATGGAATAGTAAAAAGTGAATAGTAACAGAGAATTATAAGAGGAATAGCGAAAAGTGCCTGCATCCTAGCAACTCAAGTTGTTTTTAAAATGTGGCCCTTTCTTTCGATGAGGAAAAGACCCTGAGGAGGAATATTTTATGATCTTTTAAAAAAAAAGCTCATGGAGGTTATAAAGCTAAGTGTTGGGCTTCTATTTTAGCATTCTATTGTCATTTTTCATATCAACATTTGTAGGTAGAGCTCTGGAGAAGGGTTTCAACAGTGTTTCAGCCTTTTGGGAATGAAAACTCTTAAAGGCTATCATGAATTGGATGAGAACCCAGTTCACCTTTGAGGAGGGCCTACCTTGGGTCTTTGTTTGGGCTTCATTAGAGGAGTTTCAGGAAGCTAAGGTTTTGGAGGTCAGATTTGTCAATGTGGAGAGCAGATTTATGGATTTTGGTGACTGATTTTGCTAGTTGTTCCATCCTCAAGGGCACCCGTACCATCTATGTTGTTGCTAGGGTTTTGACAGAATATTGGAGAAGCAGATCTAATTTGTAATCCTGTATTTCACAGGAATTTCTTCAATAAAATTCAATTGCAAGTTAGCATTGGACTCTAGGTATGACTAGTTGATGAATGGTGTTCCTAAATTTTTAATTTTACAATTTTATGCATTGATGTTTGAAATAAAAAAAAATAGAAGTTTATTTCAATTTAATTCCTTTCTATCTCAAGAGAAAATTACATTCATATTTGGTAAAACTCAAAATTCACACAGAAAATTAAAAAAAGCGTAAAAACAAAACCTACCTATTCGTTGGTCAAAGACTTTAAAAAGACAAAACTTAGAAAATCAAATCAGATTTGGGTTGGGGATCTTTCAGTGGTATCAGAGCCTGGATTCTTCTAGCCTATTGGGTGAATTCAAGTTGTTTGGACAATGAGATAGGTCATCATGGCAGGGTTGTTTAGCAATAAAAAAGCATGGAAAGAATTTGAACAAACACAACACAAGATCATTCGTAAATTGCAGCATGTTGAGGATTCCCTTTCGAGGAAAATTAGACACACTATTGGTTCATATCCATCTACAAGAGCAGCTAAGAGTTCCCATGCTTCACCAACAAATAAAGCAATTATGGCCAGCTATGACAAGTATCGCTCTCTTCCTCAAAATATACAAGACATGCTTTCTTTCACATAATTCTTGGGAATAACGGATGAGGATGAAGATGATTCGAAGTTTTCAAGTCCATATCAACATTAAAAGAAGAAAGAGATATCAAAAGATAGTAAAGAAGCCACTGGAAAAGGTGAAGAGTTTAATGTGCAAGACCAAGGAAAAGAAGAAACACTTGTTTGTAGCTTGCAGCCTACAAGTGATCACGATGAATGCGAAAATCAGTCATCATGTGGGAGTCCTAAAGAAGAAATAACTTTGGATCAAAGGGAGATACATAGCACACCATTGAGTCATCATGTTGATCACAAAGTGGAAGGGCTTATAATCACAAGTCATCCCATTAGAGGTGTTGAAAACATGACACCAATGTTTGACACCTATTTTTAGTTTTGCAACAACAGTTCTATTCATGTAGTAGCATGCATTTCACATGAAGGTAATGATGTTGTTGAGTCCTCCTATGATGATACTTAAGTTGAGAGTGCTACACATGAGGTATATATTGTGGATTCAAACCACAAAAGTCTTGATTTTATTCACCACACTATGGAAGATGTTATAAGGACAAAAGGGTTGTGTAATGGGTGGTCACTAAGAGCTAAGAAGGCCAAAATGCTTGTTTCCCAAGCAAGACAACACTTGCATGAGGTCAAGGAAAGATGCAATCAACTTGATAATGCAAGAAGAAAAAGAGAATCATACATTAGGTCCTTATTTCTTCTAAGGGAAGAATGTGTGGATGATGGGCATACAAGTGAAGAGATTCTTGAGGTAAGCCCACAAGAAGAGCATGTTGAGTTGTGTGATGAAAAAAGGAGGTATGATGCAGGAGTTTCAGTTTGGTCCAGTTTGCATTGAGAAGTTGATGACTCCCCTCTTTTAGAGAGCCCCTTGAAGGCTTAAAACAATGATGATAATACATACACACTTGTTGGGCTAGCCACAAGTGATATGTCCATGTATGTGCAATGAAATATATTTGAATTCATTTCAATTATTCATGCATCTTCTACAGTGAAGGACAATTGTTAAGATCTTATGAAGAATTTTGTTTTTAAAAGTTGAACAAAGAGACTAAGAGGTTGCTTGCTAAAAATATCTTGCATTTTGATAATGTTTGGTTTGTTCAAGACTTCAACAAAATGGAGTTGGAGTTGCTTAAATCTCTTTCAAATGGTGGGCTTATAGAAATTTTGGCACATCTAGGTTGGACTCTTCCTTCACTCATAATGGTAACAACAACTTAATGACTCCTATTGATGAGGAAATGAGCCACCTAAGATCTTATTCTTTGTACCATAACATGGGTGATGTGGGAAAGACACTAGACATGTGCAATAAGTGGAGTCAAAGAGCATCAAAGGCTAAGGCACTTGCTGCCCAAGCACAACAACAATTGCAAGAAAATAGAGATCACTGCAAATACATGGAACAAACAGGACAACAAAGGGAAAATTACTTTAGATCCATGTTTCTTCCAAGGAAGGAATGTATACAGGTTGAACAAGCAAAGGAAGATATCATAGGCAATGAAACAAATATTGAAATCGGTCTTAATCTTTAGTTTGGGAACAACAGTGATATAATCCACTTTTCTAATAACATTGCCACTAATAGTTATGAAGAAAGTAGTGGTACCATTCCTACTATTGATGGACTACAAGAGGCAAGTATGATACATGAAAATTTTGATGATGTCTCTTGTTTGAAGACTGAGTTTATGCAATTTGATACACCTGATGTTGCACATGGCACTATTGCTACTCTTTTCTATGTTCCTAGATATCACTCTTTTGTATGGGAAGGAATTATCAAGGAACAACAGGTGTTATGCATGGTAGATAGTGGTGCTACTCATAGTTTCATCAATGAGGGCTTTGTAGCCAATATGGGACTAGAAGTTGAAGACTTTGAAGGATTCCAAGTCATGCTAGCGGATGGTTCCAAAAATGAGTTGCACAAGGAGGATACCACGATTATCCATTGCATTGGATAATTATTCTTTCACAGATGACTACTTGTAGTTATTGGTGGAGAGTCGGATGTGGTACTTGGTGTGCAATGGTTGAAGTCTCTTGGAAGGTTTTTCCAAGACTTCAACAAGATGGTGTTAGAGTTTACTCATATGGGTAAACACATTATGCTTAAGGCACTTGAATATGAGACTAAAAATGGGACAGCGAAGAGCATGTTAGTTTGCTCTAACTTTGATGACTCCAAAGGTATGGATACAAGGAAACAATTCAGTCCTAATTCTCTGATTTATAACAGCAGTGATTCATCCTCCCTTTTTCATGATTTTGGTGCTTCTAATCATAGGGAAATGAGTCATGATAATTCTAATATGGTGGGTACACATGATGCATGCTTTGGTCATGATAAGTCACATGATATATCTCATGTTAGGACTGGGTTTAGACACTTTAGAGCAGCGAATATGGCTCGGTCCCAAATGTTGAATGATGATTGGCTAGAGAAGGCAAGGCAAGCCAAGTTGATGGCTCATCAAGCCAAGCTTCATCTTCAACAAGATTTTGATTCACACAACTCCACGAATGATGAGAAGCAAGAGCTATCTAACATCCAAAATTTTGATTTTTTCAGTTGATGTTGACAATTTCATTAAGGTGTATCATGATTTTATGGGTGATATGTTCAATGGATCAGCCACTCCTAGTTTGACTTTGGGTATTAATGGAGACAACTACAATACAACTATGGATTTTTCACCTATTTCATATGCTTATGCAGTTGTTTATTGGTTGGATTGTGACATAATTTTCATCGATTCATGGTTGACATGTGGCTGTCCTACATGGTTATACATTGTATATTCAGATTTATTTGGGTCTACATCAGTTTTTGGGTTGGATTGGAGTGTGTGGATACATGATCACTTGATAGGTAAGGTGTATGAGATGGATTTTTTTTCTTATGCATGGGTATATAAACATCATTGACTTCACTTTAGTTGTTGGTCTGCTTTATAATAACAACCTTGAGGTGGGGAGTTTGACAACTCATGAGAGGAGTTTTGAGTATGTCACACACCTTGGGACAACAGGCTATGATAGCATTATGAAGGAAAATGTGGAAGGTACAAATTTAAGGTGGGTCTCATGCTGGTGATCAACCATCTCCCATCTTTACATGATTTCATTCATCTTGTTGTTATGCAAGAATATGTGATAAGAATTGAAGAATCACATTGCATGCAAGGTTTGACATTGTGCCTTTGTTTCATAACAATATCATTCCTTGATCACATTTGGAGAGTATATTTGGTAAATGAAGAAGACATCGTGGAGCATGTAGAGGACAATAGTACTTCATATTCGAACCTTTGGGTTTTGAGTTACAACACAAGGATAGAGGGTTGCTCTACATTTTTGAGCATGGAATTTTCAGCCATAGTTAATTAGGTTAGAGTTCTCACAATGGTGATAGATGGTTGTTTCATACTATTGATCACAAAGACTTTAGTTTGGTCCTTTAGGACAACAGCTGGTTGGGGAATTTAGAAAGATTGGGATCATTCTTTCTTTGTTAGAGGTTGGAATAATGATGAGCTCCCATCATCCTTTGGCATTAGAGGTACATGTGGTTTCTACTAGAGTGAGGTTCTTAGCTGGATAGATGATGTTCTCATTTATAATAGCAACACATGGCAGATTGAATTGATTGATTATGCACATAGGATGATTTGGGATTCTAGCATTCACATGATTGGTGCATTATTTCTTATAGATCATAATGAGTTGCTTCACAACTCCATGCATAGTGATGTTGATATCAGAGTAGCACAATGGATTGGCAGAGCAACATTCTTGAGGTGGATATGGGATCCCGCTATTTGGTTTTGGCATGCAAGTACAAATTGTTTGAGGGAAAACAATCTTTGGGAAGGGAGGACTATAATGTCCCTTCCTTAGGCAACTTAG
This sequence comes from Sequoia sempervirens, assembly GCA_007258455.2. Lineage (NCBI taxonomy): Eukaryota > Viridiplantae > Streptophyta > Pinopsida > Cupressales > Cupressaceae > Sequoia > Sequoia sempervirens. Next base: position 7,694,371 of record VDFB02000003.1, read on the forward strand.
ACTATAGCGGTGGTTGGCCTACTATTAGGGTTCCTGTAGGTTAGCAAAATGGTTAGGGGGACCCAACCGAGGGATGCGAAGCTTAGCTGGGGGCTTTACGAGCCTTTCTGTTTGGAGTTCAGTTGATGAATCCAGGGATAAATTGGAAATTTTAAATTTTTCTTTAATGGAATAGTAAAAAGTGAATAGTAACAGAGAATTATAAGAGGAATAGTGAAAAGTGCCCCCATCCTAGCAACTCAAGTTGTTTTTAAAATGTGGCCCTTTCTTTTGATGAGGAAAAGAACCTTGAGGAGGAATATTTTATTATCTTGTTTTGAAAAAAGCTCATGGAGGTTATAAAGCTAAGTTTTGAGCTTCTATTTTGGTATTCTATTGTCATTTTTCATTTCAGCATTTGCAAGTGGAGCTCTAGAGAAGGGTTTCAGCAGTGTTTTAGCCTTCTGGGAACAAAAACTCTCAAAGACTATCGTGAATTGGATGAGAACCCAATTCACCTTTGAGGAGGGCCTACCTTGGGTCTTCGTTTGGGATTCATTGGAGGATTTTTAGGCCAATACTATCACATATTTTCATTCTACTTGCTGGCAGCAGGCAGCTTTTGGAGGTCAGATTTGTCAATTTGGAGAGTAGATTTATGGATTTTGGTGACTGATTTTGCTAGTCGTTCCATCCTCAAGGGCATTCATACCATCTATGTTGTTGCTAGGATTTGGAAAAAATATTGGAGGAGTAGATCTAATTTGTAATCCTATATTTCACTAGAATTTCTTCAATAAAATTCAATTGCAAGTTAGCATTGGACTCTGGGTATGACTAGTTGATGAATGTTCCTAAATTTTTAATTTTAAAATTTTATGCATTGTTGCTTGAAATAAAATAAAAATAGAAGTTTATTTCAGTTTAATTCCTTTGTATCTCAAGAGAAAATTGCATTCATATTTGGTAAAACTCAAAAGTCACACAATTTTTTTAAAAAAAAAATTCAAAAACAAAACAAAAACAAAACCTACCTATTCATTGGTCAAAGACTTTGAAAAGACAAAACTCAAAAAATCAGATCAGATTTGAGTTGGGGATCTTTTAGTTGAGTGAGTAGCTGTGTATGGTAAATTGTTTTCAACATCCATGCCTAATATGTAGGATGTAAGGTCTCATTGTTGCTGTATAAATAGCAAAGCAAACTCCTTTGTTGAGGACACATTCTATTAGCATTTCACTCCGCATTATTATCAACTTTATGCAATTATATTTGAGAGAGAATAGTATTTGAGTGAAGTACTTAATCAACTTGAGTAATAGAGGACTATTTAGATGTCTCTTGAGAAATTACAATCAAGCTAGTTGCTATTTTTGGAGAGCTACATTGTAGTCAACTGATTGGATAAGTAAAAACAGGCATGAAGATATTTCTTCTTTATTGTTTTAGTTTTGAAAGATTGTTCTCCATGATTGCTTTGAATTGTCTATTATGAGTACTTGCATTTAGGGAAAGTAGTATTTCTTGTAAAGGAATTGGAAGCTACTATTACTATTTTATGATGTGCTTGTATGTACTCCATAATAGGAGATTTTTGTTAATCATAAGTAATATATACTAGATATGATTGAACATGAGTAGCTTATGTGTTACTCTTGCCTAAGTTATTGATTTAACTAGGATAGCTTGTGTTTAGTCCTAGGATTGTTTATCCATTAAGGGAGGGAGCTTGTGCATTTACCTTGTTAAGTAGATATATTCTAAGTTTGTAGAAATGGTGATAGGTTATCTCTGGGGTGATAGATTATCCATTGAAGGAAATGCCTATGCGTAGTTTATGATGGCCTTAAGTCAAGTCAGCCCTGAGTAGTGTATGTAATATAATGACCTTCATTCGAAGTACTAAATGAGAACACTTTGGCCAAAGTAGTGTGACTGCCTCTAGCTCCATTGTCAATTCATTGTGATCTAGTATTACATGCTAGTCCTAGATTGTGGGTTTACAAGTTCTAGTTATGTAGGACATGACACTATGTTTAGTTGGTTGTCATTATCTGGTTACTCTACCAATCTCTTCGTCGAAGGGAAGGGCCATCTATCAAATGATAGATGTGCAGGGGACCGCATATGAGTTCATGGTTGGTGAAAAAGCGCTTGAGTGATGCTTCTCCTCCACAGCAGGCGATAGAAGACCGAGACTTGAAAGGAAGGATCCTGGACTGTCAATAAGCTATTTGTTCTAAAGCTTGCTTGAGCTATGTATGTAATTATATGCATTCTTGTATTATTGTAACTTGTGAAATTATTGTAATGAAATGGAATCCTTATTGTATATTGCTATGGAATCTTTGTTCGTATATTTTGAATAAAAGAAAATTTCTATTGCAATGGCTTGTTACATAGTTTATTTACTTACACAATGAAAACTTAGGAAATTTTTACTTCAATGAAGGGTTGGCATGTTACATGTGGTATCAGAGCTACCAGGTTTAGTTTGGAACCTATGAGCTCATCATTCTTCCCATCCAATGTTATCTAATGTTTGAAAATTCCTGTGTCAGGATGGTGTGTCTTAGATTAATGGCTCGAAAGTCAGTAATTAGAAATGAGCACTACCTCAAGGCCAAAAAGGAAAGAGAAGCCATTGTTAGAACAATTAAGGGTACCAACTTTGACAATGTTGTCTGGTTGAGTGACATTGAAACCTTTAGTCATGCACTTTCTTGGATCAACGATGTGAAGAGGAAGATGAAGATGGAGGCTAAGTACAACTACCTACCTTCCATCTCACTAGAGAAGTCTGAGTCATTATCACTTTCCAAGAATATGCCCTTGGAAGGAAGCATCAGTTTGGCATTTACCTATAGGGACCCTAAAGTTCTTCCATTGGCGGAAGTAATTGTAATTTCCTTGAGTAACGAATATGAGGGATATGTACCTCATAACTATGTATCGGATGAAAAATTTGAAGGCTACTATCCTTTCTGGGATAGGTATAAACAAATGAGAGATGAGAAAAAATCTCAATCTGTAGGATATACTCCATTAAGTTATGTGTCAGAGAGTGAATCCAAGGGATACTCTCCACTCGACTATCTGAATAGTTACTCCATGTAATCAAAAGGATTTTGAAATCCTTATGAAATGAATAAAAGCGTATGTTTATCAAAAGTGTGTGCTTAATCTTATGTGGAATTCTTTATATGCATATGAGTGCCATTTTAATGTTTTCCATAGTATTGTTGATAACATAGTTAAATCTAACATGGATAAACATTCAGGTAAAACCCATTCTTGTGAAGATGGTGAGGACACGAACCAATCTTGGTGGAAGCCACGAAGTTGGGAAAGGACTCGTAGGAGTTGAAGCTAGACTTGACCAGGTCTTAGCAAGGTTGGAACACCTTGAGCAAGAAAGAGTTAAGGATAGGATAGAGAAAGAAGTTCTTGTTAATGAGCATGAGGGAGAAAACTCTTCTCATGGGCATGGTGAAACTCATGATCACGAGAAGGAAAAATCACCTACGCCATTTGAGAAAAGAAATAAGAAGTGTATGGCTTTCAAACTTTCCAGAGATATGAAGAATATTACCCCACCTAAGTTTGAGGGAAGCACTAGTAGTGATGAAGCTAAAGCATGGCTTGTCCAAATGGAAAAGTATTTCAAAATCCAAAATTACCCTGAGACCACTAAAGCCACTTGGGGTGCATACAAATTAGCAGGAGAAGCCTCTAACTGGTGGATGAACAAAAAATTGGAACTTAATAGAAATTATTGGAAGTTGACATGGGGTGAATTTGTTGAGATTTTTTGTAAGGGATGATTACCCCAACTCTATTATGACCAAAAACTCATGAATTTCCAGGGTTTGAGATAAGGTAATATGATGGTCAATGAGTATTGGGATAATTTTACCTGAATTTTGTGTTATGTTCCCATATATCATAAAGATGAATTCTTCTGCATAAGAAAGTTTATCATGGGACTTAACAATCAGATTGGAGGAGAGGTGGATATGCACGGTCCGACAACAATGGATCTTGTATATGAGAAATCAATTATCTAGGAAGGTTGGATACATGGAAATACCTTGGGATGTAGAGTATGCAAAGAAGACAAGAGAAAAGGTGGAACAATGTCTATTCGAGCCTAGGATAGAGCTACCTAGTTTTTCTATGGAAGTGAACCTATATGTCGCTCCTCTAGGATCATATGACGTTATCCTTGGTATGAATCGGTTGTGGAAACATAGGGCTAAGGTAGATTTCCATGTTAAACCTATAGAATTCCTAGATCATTTTGGTAATCAAGTGAAATTTCAAGGGATACCTAGAGAGGTCAAGATTCGTCAAATCATAGCAATGCAACTATTAAGAGCTAAGAAGAAAGAGTGTAAACTCTTTACCGTCAAGATTGAATAACTTGAAAAGGATCTTGACAACTTTGGGTCACAAAGCTTTCAAGAGTTAGAAGATAGTGAAATAGATGAAACTGGAAAGTCGGACATAGAGAAGTATCCAATATTGAGAAAAATTGTTGATGTGTTTCCCGACGAGTTACCAAGGTTGCCACCGAAGAGAATATTTTACTTCTCTATAGATCTAGTTCCAAGATTTGAACCTATTTCCAAGGCTTCCTATAGGATGACAACCACCGAGCAGATGGAGCTTAAGGCACAATTGGATGAACTATTGTCTAAAGGGTTGATAAGACCAAGTGTTTCACCTTGGGGAGTGCCAGTCATCCTTGTTAAAAATAAGAATGGTACTTTGTATTTGTGCATTGAATATCGTATGCTTAACAAAACTATAGTAAATAACAAGTATTTGTTGCCATCCATAGACGATATTTTTGATCAAATGAGGGGAGCCACCATATTCTCTAAAATAGATATGAGATCTAGATATCACCAATTGAGAATTAGGGGTGAAGACATCTTTAAAACTACATTCAAAACCAGATATGGATACTATGAGTTCACATTTTTACCCTTTGGATTAACAAATGCACCTGCAACATTTATGAACCTGATGAATAGTGTATTTAGGGATTGCCTAGATAAGTTTGTATTAGTTTTTCTAGATGGCATCCTGATTTATTCTAGGAATGAGGAGGAACATTGCAGTCATTTAGAGATGGTCCTACAACATTTAAGAGAACATAAGTTGTATGGTAAACTCTCTAAGTGTACATTCTTCCAAAAGAGATTACATTATCTAGGGCATGTAATCTCGAAGGATGAAATTTTAGTAGATCCAGCTAAGATCAAAGCAGTACTTGAGTGGCCAGTACCTAAGAATGTGTCAGAAGTAAGAAGTTTCATGGGTCTAGCTAGGTATTATAGAAATTTTGTTGCAAACTTCTACAAAATCGCTTTTCTAATTACTTCTTTACAAAAGAAAGGGAAAAAATTTGAGTGGACTGAGAAGTTTCAAGAAGCTTTTGACATACTCAAAGAGAAGTTAACCATTGCATCGATCTTGAAAGTACCAGATCCTGAGGGTAACTTTACTATTATCACAAATGCATCTGCAGAAGAGTTAGCAGGTGTGTTAATGCAAGATGGGCAAGTAATTGCTTATGAATCTAGGAAGTTGAAACCCTATGAGCTAAATTATGTATCGCATGATTTGGAATTAGCAGTTGTGGTTCACGCATTACAAATGTGGAGGCATTACTTGTTAGGGAAACCCTTTGAAATGAAAACTGATCATAATGGGTTAAAGTACCTTTTCACTAAACCTAATTTGAATGCTAGACAAAGAAGATGGTTAGAGTTAATAGTTTATTATGATTTCAATATCAGTTATATAAAAGGGAAGGAAAATCAAGTTGTTGATGCCTTGAGTTGAAGACGACATATTGCTTCTATAGTAATGATTCAAACCGACTTTGAAGGGAAAGTGTTGCAAAAGTGCAAAGATGATGAGTACTACTTGCAATTCAGGCAAGCACTCACTAGCAATCCACAAGATTCTAGGTATTATGGTTTTCATTTTGAACCTAATGGATTACTTACATATAAGGGTAGAATGTATGTACCTGACGTAGAAGAGTTGAGAAATCTGGTATGGAAGGAAGTACACGAAGCACCGTGCTCTAGACACCCTAGAGTGATGAAAAATGATGGCAGATGTGAAGCCATTATACTTTTGGAAAGGAATGAAAGGAGACGTTGCTAGATTTGTGGTTAGGTGTCTTGAGTTTCAAAGGGTGAAAGCATAGCATCATCATCCTACAGGCTTGTTATATCCCCATGATATACCAGAGAGGAAGTGGCAAGTCATAAGTATGGACTTTGTGCAAGGATTTCCTATGTCAAGAAATAAGCACAATGCCATTCTTGTGGTCATAGATAAGCTTACCAAAGTAGCACACATTATACCCGAGAATCTTACTAATGGAGCACCTATCATAGCAAGGAAATTTGTGCAAGAAGTGTTTAGGTTACATGGGATTCCTAAGAAAATAATCTCAGATAGGGATGCACGAGTCACTTCTAGATTTTGGAAAACTTTGTTTTCTGCACTAGGGATTCAACTGAATATTAGCTCAGCATATCATCCAAAAATGGATGGGAAAACTGAAAGGGTGAATCAAGTATTGGAAGTCCTACTAATAATGTATTACTTGGATCAACAATACAAGTGGGAAGATTACTTACCCTTAGTAGAATTTTCCTACAACAAATTCTTACCATTATGTGATTAAGATGGCTCCTTTCGAAGCATTATATGGATGAAATTTTTGAGCCCCTATAAGTTGGGATAGACTTGAGGACAGAGTGAGTCTTGGGCCAAAAATGTTGGCGGAAATGAAGGAGAAAATTAAGATTGTCAAGCAAAGGTTGGCTGAAGCTAACAACTGACAAAAAAGCTATCTTGATGCCAATAGAGTGCCCCCAAAATTTTACCATTAGTGACAAAGTGTTGTTCAGAATGAAACCTCACAAGAGCTCCATTAAATTTTGAAATTCTTCTAAGTTAGGCCCGCGTTATGCAGGACCTTTTTAGAATCTATAGGAGGTGAATCCAATAGCTTATCGAATTGCATTTCCATCATCTCTTTCCAAAATGCATAACATCTTCCATGTGTCCTACCTCAGAAAGTATATACCTGGTGATAATCATGTGATTGATTGCACTGATTTACAAGTACAGGACCCCGGAGTGGTAACTCTCGAGCCCATCAAGGTGCTCGGAATACATAAGTTTTGCTTGCATAATAGGGAAGTCTTACAATGCAAAGTCCAATGGGACTAGTATGCAGGCAACTTAACCACTTGGGAGGACTATGCTGAAATTCAACAAAAGTTTCCTCACGTTTTAGATGCTTTTGAGAATGTTTGAAAAACAGTATGTTGTTTGGTTACTTTTTATTTTATGTTGCTACATAAAATCATCAGGGATGATGATTCATAAGGGGGGGAGTATGTTATACCCCAATTGTGTAATTACTATTTACTATTACAATGTAGGGTAAATATGAATATAATGTGAATTCTAGAGATGAATAAATTGTGCTTGCACTATGTTATTTATGCATTATATGTGAACGTTATCTCATTTAATGTTATGTGAAAGGTAGTGCATATATGTGACGTAGATGGTTATTGAATTGATATTCTAACTTTGGATATGTATTACATATACTGCATATTTTGTTAACAGTTGACTGTCGTGTGCATGTGTTAGTGGTTGTAGGTATATGTTCAATTCCTCCAAGTGGAGGAGAAGTATCGCTTAGGAGATCTCGGTCGGGTAATTGGTAACATAAACTATTTGAGCATACACACACCACAATAGAATAATTGAGTCAATTCATTATGTGGGAAGTTGGTAAGTCATCCTTAGTTGATGTTTCTGCATTAGTAAGAGTCTTGTTTACTGTTGAAATGCATTATTGGGTGATGTTTATTTGTTTGAGCTTTTGAGTTCTTTCTTGTATTACTATGGTTGTGTTGATGAGTAGGATGTACGTGGAGTATGTGTATATATATAAACATGCATGTCAATTGGATCTAACGACATGTATATGTATATGTATATATATACCACATGTAGGTGCTTACCAATGTAATAGTAGTTGTGAATGGATATGATGTGAATTGAATGTGTATATATATGTATAGTATATACATATATCCATATGTATCAATACACGTGTATGATGGAAAACAAACATGCCCATATGAATGTATCGATATATGTATACATACGTATACATGTACATAGAGGCATATACTTATATACATGCATACATATATATATATATATATATGTGTGTGTGTGTGTGTATGTATACAATCGATATATAATATTATTACTATGTGATTACTATCTTGCTTATACTTATTTGTATATCGAATGTATACATACTTAGTTGGCGTATGATATATATATATATATATATATATAAACATATACATGTATATACATGTACATCGATATATATATATATATGTATATATAATATTATATATATTAGTATATATTTAATATATATTAACTATTTCTTGGGAATTGACTATCATTAACAATGATATAGGTCAATTATTTGACTTAATTGAAGGCCGATTATTTGATACTTATGATTGTACTTTATGAGGCCGAAATTAACTCATGTTTCACACGCTTATAGAAGTGAGTATTCTATAAATTAATTCACAACATTAAGTCGATATAAGGAAGAGACTTGGTCGACGCCTTTAGTGGAATCATCTTTGACTTAGTAAACTTCTTATTGCTATGTCTATGTGCTAATATCAACAATTGTAAAAGGAGTATTAAGTTGTGAACATCAAGTCATTGAAGTGGTCAAACTGATAAATGTAATTAGTCAACTCATGCCAAGACTAAGTCGATTCATTCTATGTGTTGGATATTTGATATTGACCGATTCAAATACAATGCGAACCGTCAACTATTGGAAAGAGAGTGAATTACCTTGGCACCACCTTTGAAACCTATTTGTTGTAGATGTTCATTATATGAGAAATTAAAATTACACCATATCAATCATGTACTGATTTGAATAAGTCTCTTATTGTTTCCAATCATCAGGGTCGATCTATAGTTGTGATTAGTTGAGTAAGTTCTTATATTTGTGCCACCTTTTTGCTAGGTTGAGTGAGTGGCTATCCATGGTAAATTGCTATCAACATCCATGCCTAATCTGTAGGATGTAAGGTCTCATTGCTCTAGTATAAATAGTAGATCAAACTCTTTTGTTGAGGACACATTCTATTAGCATTTCACTATGCATTATTATCAGCTTTATGCAGATATATTTGAGAGAGAGAGAGAGTTATGTTATATTTGAGAGAGTAGTATTTGAGTGAAGCACTTAATCAACTTGAGTGATAGAGGACTATTTAGAAATTTCTTGAGAAGTTACAATCAAGCTAATTGCTATTTTGGGAGAGCTACATTGCAATCAACTAATTGGATAAGCGAAAATAGGCATACAAATATTTCTTCTTTATTGTTTTAGTTTTGAAAGATTGTTCTCCATGATTGTTTTGAATTGTCTATTATGAGTACTTTCATTTAGGGAAAGTAGTATTGCTTGTAAATGAATTGGAAGCTACTATTATTGTTTTATGATGTGCTTGTATGTACTCCATAATAGGAGATTTGTGTTAATCATAAGTATTATATACTAGATATGATTGAACATGAGTAGCTTATGTGTTACTCTTGGCTAGGTTATTGATTTAACTAGGGTAGATTGTGTTTACTCCTAGGATTGTTTATCCATTAAGGGAGGGAGCTTGTGCATTTACTTTGTTAAGTAGATATATTCCAAGTTTGTAGAAATGGTGATAAGTTATCTCTAGGGTGACAGATTATCCATTGAAGGAAATGCCTATGCGTAGTTTATGATGGCCTTAAGTCAAGTCGGCCCTGAGTAGTGTATGTGATATAATGACCTTCATTCAAAGTACTAAATGAGAAAACTTTGACCAAAGTAGTGTGACTACCTCTAGCTCCACTGTCAATTCACTATGATCCAGTATTACATGTTAGTCCTAGATTGTGGGTTTACAAGTTCTAGTTATGTAGGACACAACACTATGCTCAGTTGGTTGTTATTTGGTTACTCTACCAAAATCTTCGTTGAAGGGAAGGGCCATCTATCAAATGATAGATGTGCGGGGGACCGCATATGAGTTCGTGGTTAGCAGAAAAGTGCTTGAGTGATGCTTCTCCTCCATAGTAGGTGATAGAAGACCAAGACTTGAAAGGAAGGATCTTGGACCGTCAATAAGCTATTTGTTCTAAATCTTGCTTGAGCTATGTATGTAATTGTGTGCATTCTTGTATTATTGTAACATGAAATTATTGTAATGAAATGGAATCCTTATTGTATATTGTTATGGAATCTTTGTTCATATATTCTCAATAAAGAAAGAAAAAATTTATTGCAATGGATTGTTACATAGTTATTTACTCCCACAGTGAAAACTTAGGAAATTTTTACTTCAATGAAGGGTTGGCATGTTACAATCAACTAGATTCCTCGAGATAATTTCCCATCTCCACATTGCTCTAGGCCTTGGATATTGTTGATCCTAGGGGTGGGCTTACCATTGAATTTGTAAGATTTGGGTATGGAGATAGTCACTCAAGATAAAGAAGACCTAAAGGAAACCACAAATAATATCAATAGGATAGAATAAACATATTATATTCAAAGGATGCAAATGATATATTTTGTACGTTAGCTTATTTTTTGTCTCTTCCTTTTGCTTGCACTAATAAATGACCTACCCACAATTAAATGAGGGAGAGATAGTGAATCAATTCAATTCCTAAGGAAAATTTTCCATCTCTATATTTCAATAGGCCTTGGATATTATTGATCCTTTAGGTGGGCTTACCATTGAATTTGTAAGATTTGGTTGTGGAGATAACCACCCCAGATAAAGAAGATCTAAAGGAAAACACAAAGAATATAAATAGGATAGAATACAAATATTATATTCAAAGGTTGCAAATGATACAAGATTTATGGTTACTTGAGATTTCTCATATGAGAACAAGAGATGAGTATATATAGGATACATCATCAAAATATTTAATGTTGGGTAAAGGTGATGTAATCTCATGTGTGCACAATATATCCACCAAGCTAGGAAAATGCAAGTCACATGATGCAAGTACAACCTACCCAACTAGATGCCTACCTAAGAAGCTTCTCCTATCGTAAGTGCATCTAATGCAATAAATAATAAATTGAATACAAGAAAATAAAATAATGAACCAACACCCCCATAAGTGTATCTTAGGTGGCTAGAGAAAATGGATGAATAAGGACACTACAAATGTGTAGTCATATCAGGTACCCATTTACAAAATGATCCCCTCAAAAAGAAGAGAAGGAGAAAACTTATAAAAAAAAATGGATAGAGGATAAAGATAGTATAGATAGGTGACCTCACTCAAAAGACTAAGAAGGATAAAACCCCATGTGAGGAAAAACTACCCCTACAATAAAGAGAAGAGAGACCAAGAAGCCCCCCTCAATGTGTAATCTCCTATGTCAATAGTGGATGCTTAAGATTGAATACTAAAGACAATTCAAGCTTGCTAAACAATAGGGAAGAAATAAATCCAAAGGTGAGTGTAAAATATATTTATATTCTTGAAAGGAATATGAAGGAATAAAACTTGTAACATATATCTCTATAAGTTTCTCAAATATTTTCATATTGGTGTTGAAAGTTGATAAAATAAAATCCAAAGTATAGGCCTAACCAAAGAGATTGAAAATCAATAACCATGTGGAAATAGATGTAGATAATAACCAAAGGTGAAGATGTTGCCTCCAAAAATCTCTCAAGACTCTCCAAGCCAATGCCAAACTATAATAAATATTGATTAGATTAATCAAGAACCATAAAATATTTGGGTATAGTATTCATGGATATGTGGTGCTCACCAAAGGTAATAAAATTGAACAAATGAGAATCTGACACTTGCTGTGCATGTTTTGGACACACACCCGCCTAAGGCAGGGACCCCCTTTTTTCCACTCCTGACGGGTTGCTTTGCTCTTGCTTCGCTTCGCGTGCCCCTATTTCCAAGTCCAAGTTAGCCATGAGCCTTAAAACGATCAAAATGCCTTTGGCCAAAATCACCTAGGTGGGTTTCACCAAGTCATTTCCCTTACAAGCCAGTTCTTGTTGGTGTCCCTTTGCTTTTCACCTAGCATCCATCTACCTTCGTTGACCAACATTTGTGGGTTTCCTCTTGTCATTCGCCATTGCGCTCTGTCGTTCGCCCGCAGCCAAGTCCCAGCGTCCGCCCGACGGGCAGACCCCGAACCCGTTTTCGTCACTGTGTCCTTCATGTCTTGCGGACTTGCAGCTGTGGGTCACCTTATGTGGGTTTTCGTCCCCGTTTTGTCACTTTGGCGGCGGTCAACACTCAACCACCACCCGCATGGCGGGTTCCGCATTTGGTCTTATCATCCTTGTCTTTGCCATTGTCGAAGTAAACCTAACACAACGTGCTTCAAAATCAATTAAGTCCTAAATGATCATGGGTCTTTGTGTGCGGCCTGCCTTCACCTAATCACCATTCTCTAAAACAGCTTGGCTCCCATGTCATCCCACTAAGGGGAACTCGCATAAACCATTTCCTCACCGTCAAACCTTAAGGTCTGCGAGTAAACTCTTGAGTCACAACCCATCGGTGGATCCGCCCCTAGAGCCACCACTCGTGGGTGGCCATCACCACAACATCGTTCCATAACGAAAATCCTTTGCTACTTTCCCAATTCGCAAGTCCGCGATCTAGTGGTGGCCGCCATGCATGCGGGACCTGCATTGCGGGTCTCTTCTTGCCCTTCGCTATTTTCTTGACGACAACCCTTGAACAGCATCCCACGTTCCCTTGCCCGTATCTTGGTGGATGAATGTCGTTCATATGAAACCCACTATCTCATTGGTTGTCGCCCTCTTGGTCGTCCATGACAACTGTCCTAGATGGTTGTCCCGCTTTCCTCTCTAGCAGCAGCATAAGAACATTGGAGATCTGCGTTCACTTGCCAGCAACCTTCCTCGTTAAATCTTTAATTATGATTCGAGCAGGTACCCTTGAGTTGTGTTTGACCACTACTGTCTTAGATCCTGCAATAATTGACTTTGTAAATAACACCATGGTGATTCAAGGTGAAGAGCCCCCTCCCCATCATGGCATCCTTGGAAAATTGAGTGATGTATGTAATATTTGAATGCTTGAAGACGTCGGTCGACGTGATATTCCTGGTACGAAGGTTGCTTACCCATAAGCGCCTCCTCTTCTCCTCGCACCATCTTTTGTGGCACTCAATATAAGGTCAATGTTGGGATCTCAGTTCATGAATTTCCTTAGGCCAAGACGAGGTGATAAATAGAATCAAAAAAGTCAGAGAGAAGACACGGGTGGAATCTCGCTATGATCACTGGTGATTGAAGGTATTGTTATTTTAGGCATTATTGCTTTATGGACGGCGCACTTCCAAGGTTGGCGGAAGGCGACACTATAGAAGACGCGGCTTAGGATTTCATCGCCCTCTGGCCGCTGTCTCCGCAACATTCTTCCCACGTCTCCCCACACCTTCTCACTCACGCACTACTCTTGTGGCTACCAACAATGCAGGGGCCGCAACATTCATGGTTGTTGTTTGTTCGACCGTCCCACATGGTGTCCATATGACGTCCCCCCGTGCTCCTCCACACTAGATTGAATCAGAAGCTCATTAACATGCAAATTTTAGGAAGCCCAATGCCACCCCAAGAGCTTTATACGAAGTTTCAACCTTTAAATTTTAGGACAAAATACTTGGGGTGTTGGCATCTATGTATCAATGGTCAATACAAGGGAAGACTTGATGACGGCAAGCCAAGGACCTTTAACCTCAACAATGGAGGACAAACGTGCGAAAGTAATATTTCCTTCAATGACAAATTGGCTAGCACTAAATTATATCAGAGGATGTTGCTGCTTCATATGTTGCTCCCATCATGCTCAACCTATGGCACAACTACCCATGAAGATGTGAGGCAATGGCAAGATGATCTTTGGGTGTCACAGTTTGGAGAAGCGAAATCGTGAATGATGATGATGGACATAAATCAAGAATTGCGTACAAGACCATAAGCATTGGTAATGATGAAGATCACCCAAAAAAACTGAGGATGGTGAGGAAGGAACTCAATCAATGAAGGACGAAAGGGCGTTTCGCAAGACTTTTCACGTGGGATGTTGTTTGTGTTTCACCATTTTCAAATGACATTGTTAGCATGGCCATTTGCACTAATGTCTCCAACAACCAACTTCATGGTGGAGCCCGCAACTCTAGCGATCATCCTTCTTCTAGCCATGACCATTTTCTTATGACGGTGGCTCTTAGCCAGTCCCCCACCTTCATCTTAGTGGACTTGTATTGCACAGAGCCCATAGATTATCTAGTCATCAAGTGATAGTCATCTACCTCATCCACATGTTGTTTTCCTCCTGTGATCCCTACAATTTCTTCATCTCCTAAATTGAATAGGAAAAGGACCAACATGATTAGCAGATAAATGAATGTTTGTGGAGGGAAGGTTTTAATAATAAATGACGATCCAGGAGGCGTTCGTGCCTGATGGATGAGTTAGAAGGCTTCCTTATTGAACAGGAAAATAGCAACGACCCATGAAAACATTGTCCCATGATTATCACTCATACTGGTAAGGTATATGGGAAAAAGGAACGAACGTTACACCATGAAGGAAGAAATATAACATGCTCAATTTTTTGAAATACGAGAGATGAAGTGGGGGAGTAAGTCTTAGGTTGGGCAATGAAGATTTATACTCGGCGGAGTTTTGCCTACCCGTGGTCATTCATCTTAAGCACTAACTCCTCCACCACCAGCCGTAATGACATTCATTAATGTGGGTCCTGATTGCGTTCTCACCGTGATTAGCAGTCGTTACGAAACGGCTTCCCTGGAGCTGCAGCCCGCATTCGTCCACCCGTACGCTTTTCCCTCTGCGGAGTCCATAGTGCTCAAGGCTATCATTTTGGGGGACACCGCTATGAATGTCCATCCTCATGCATATTGTAAGTATTGGTGTTTACTTTAAGAATCAAGAGCAGTGGGAAAACACTAGGGGTGATGAACTGACGATTATGGAGAGGATACCAACTTAAAGGAATTATGTCGTGATGAAAGAGGGACCGATTGTGATTGGCCAAGAATGTGGGATGTAATAATTCCTTGAGAAATCTACTGAAGGGAGGGGCACGAGTTTTAAATGTTTTCTAAACTTGTATGGCTGAATTCTCCATGGTAAGGGGATTTGTGGAGTACCTCGGGACTATCGAGCAGACAAAAGATACATCATGCAAATGGGGATCTTTGTGTTAGCATGGGCATCAAAAGTTAACGTTGGGAGGATGGAAAGATTGGATCTCTCAGGAGAAACACCTTACATCCCTGTTGATAACGATGCAACTAGGACCCAAAAGAGAGACCTTGAGGTTTTTGAAAGCTGTGGCCAGCCCAACCATTTTAAACAACATGACTTGACGACAACCAGGCGTGTTCTTCCCACACACAAATAGCGGCTTCCGATTTGACTTGTTTCAACCTTTAAGTGAAACCTTAGATGACGGGAACAACAAAATATGATTATGCACTGTGCGCGAGGAGTAGACTATTGTGTGAATTCACTGTTGTCACCATTAAGTGCCATGGGTACAATCGAGACCTTCTGCACTTTAAAGAAAATACAAAAGTTGAACCTGTAAGACATGAGGAGAAGGATAGGACATGATCATCTTACATCTTTCCCTACTTTGATGACCCTTAGACCCGCAGAAACAATAGGTCTCTTGCTGATAGTCATGACAAATTTTGATGATGAATATGGGTGCCCCTGGTTGAATGGTGAAAGGGTACAAGAAACGATTCCTAAGAATGGTGTCTGTGGACTATTTACTTGCTAGATCTGTTGTCTATTGGATCAAAAATCGAACAAACATCAATCCTGTAGCCCCAGTTGCTGGTGGTGGACTGGTGGATTCTCATTGGTGTCGTAATCATAGATTAGATTAAGACGTGGTAATGTATAAACAATCTACTCCAACTAGCGAAAATGAGTCATGCGGAGGTGAAGGTGGCGGACGTTGCTGCCTGCGTGTCCGCTTCATATGATTAAGATTAAGCGATTATCCACTCATTTCACTCTGCAAAAGGATTGATTGTGGAGTCTGTATCTTTTGTCACCATCCCTCCGACTGCTAACCATGGCTGACCCACAACAGCCCCTCGCAATTCCTTCTTTGCAATATTTTGACAGACTCCCCTCTCATGATGACCCATTTCCATCTTGCAAAGCATTGCATCATATTTTGAGGGGCCATTAAGATCACAAGGAGGATGTTCGGTGGGTGTGGTGCCCCTACCACTTTGGCATTTTCCAAACAGTATCCTAGTGGTGGTTGTCCGCACTGATATTCCACCACTTCCGTGCTTGTGGGATCCACCACATCTATGGCTGCCCACACCAACATTACTTCCCAAGTTGTTCCCATGATATTTGGAAATAGAATATTGATACCATCAAGAGGACTTCTATGGATGAGCACTTTCAAGCTGAAAAGGAGCTAAGGCTCCGCACCGAGGAATTTAGGCAAAGGGATTTTATGCTTTCATATTGTAACTATACTCTGTGGGACCAATCAAATTCCTTCTTTTGCACAGAACCAAGATCGTAAAGTAGGGCTTGTTGCGGAGGAAGCTTACTCGTACGCTGCCTCTCCTGCTATCCAAATGGCTATCCTCTATGATGCACCCGCATGGGGTACCCGTGCTCTGGGACTAAGATGTCTTTCGGCATGGGAGATAAAATTTTCCCTTAACACAATGGATGTAACGTGATTAAATAGGAAGTCAAAAAATTCTAAGTGACATTCGGAAGGACACTCAAAGTTGGGGCTTTTAAAGGGATATGTGCTGGGAGGGGGATTTAAATGCCGAAGATCGAATGATTTTGTTAAACCCTCATTAATGATTACATTAATTTATCTTTAAGTAAGACTTAATTGACTCTATTTTCGGTGCAGGACAACTGGTTAAAGCATGTGAACATTCATCATGAAGGACTTATCAAATAGGATGACGACGAAGGATGATATGTCAGGAAGGTATGCCTACAAAGGATGCAAATGGGGGTCTAAGGATGATAGGGTAAAGAATCTACTTGTTCATGAATGTATGCCAAAGGAGGACTGATTTCCATGAAAATAGAGACTCAGACTACCTGCGCCAAGGAGGTTAGTGCCAAGAAAACAAAGAGCTACCTACCAAAGTTAGAAGCAAGGAGAAGTTTTCTTGTTCTTCATCAAATGATCATGATCCATTTGGGGATGTCTCGTCAAATCCATGATAATTTATCCATTTCACGATAATGACCAACTACAAACTAGATAAATCTAATTGGCTAGAAGAATGTTGCAAATCCATCAAGCAGAAGGCAGCCTTTAGGCAATTTTGCTACAATAAAAAGGGAAATCAGCTAGAAGACAAAAGTGCTACAGTGTCAGGGTCACTAGATGACAAAATAGGGAAGAAGACAAAATAGTCTATTTTAAAATTGAGAAATATTGGGGGCAGGTGAAACCCTAACTTGTAATGAATCTTGGCCACACATTGTGAATTAATCCTAGCCATTCATTTGGGCTTTGGAAAACTATAAATAGGGGTCTCCCCCTCATTTGTAAATGGTTGGAAAATTGGTGCAAAAGGAATTTGCAACAATAAAAGACAACATTGCATGATTTTATGGATGTTCTCTTTGATTTTGCTCATCTTGCATGCATGGTACTACTTCCATGTTAGTTTTAGTTGTAGTTTCTTGAGTGGATGTGATAATGGAAATTGATGTTATGGTATATGATGAACTTCCAACCCATACTTTTAGCACTTGTTGATGACAAACCATTGTGCAAAGTTAGCCTGGGCTTCTTTATTCCATTGCTGCAACTCAGTTCAATTACATGTTCATGATGCGCATGTGCAATTTGAAAATCTGCAGACCTTAGGAGATTGCACTGATTTTGTGTAACTGTAGGTTCCTCTTGGCCAAGCAAAACTCAGTTTAGTAAGTTTGTCTACTGTAGCAATCTCCATTATTACTGTTTATTCATGGCTTAGGATTAGTAAAAATTTCTCAACCCTTTCCCTTTTGCTATTTATTTTAGTCCTTGGTTAGAGTAGGATCTCAAGCATCACCATGAAGCTAAATCAGATGAACTTGGTGAGTTTTAGCTTGCTATCTTGAGTGGACAACCACTGTTCATTCACTTCCAGCACTTTGAAACTACATTTGCAGACCCAACTTCCCACACTTTGTAACTCATACGTAAGACCGCCCTGTGTTACCAGCAAAACACATTAACCAACTAAGAGATTCCAAGCTTGTCAAGACCTGACACCCGAGAGACCTTAGGGTAATTTTCAGCAACTTGTTGTTGGAGATTTCCTTTCAAGAGAGGTAGTACACTTGTGCGCTGCCTATGTTGAGAAGGTGCAAAAAAACCCATCAACAACACTCTTGCAAAGGATTCCAACAAGGATGATGACTAAGTTAGATTTGTGGAATTGTGAGTTTCTACAAAATTTATTACTTTAGAAGCATAGTGTACGAGTTTATGGTGAATTCATCAAAACACCCCAAAATCACCTGCAAGACAAAATAACTTTCACAAGAGAGAAATGGAAGGAATATCATGCTATCATTAAGGATGCAAGAATGTCAAACTAAATATATCAATGTACATATGATGCCTTGCATGTATAGACAAGGTGGTGAATAGGATTAGACAAGATCATGACAAGTGTCTTAATCCTATCACATGAGACAACTAACTCATAACAACCTAGGATGAGATAAGATCTAGAAAAGTGATGAGGGCTACACCGCCCAAAACCCACATAAATCACAACAACAGATACCAACATAGAAGATGTGAGATAGAAAAATGACCCACTTTCAATTATTTTCAGAAAATGAAATTACAGATTCAAAACTTACATGCTACAGCCTCATGGGCTTGATTCATTACAACAAAATCAACTCAAAAAAGAAAAATCTATTATTCGGAGCCACAATTTGCACCATCAGGGCCACCTTCTACAACCCCCACTTAACCCTTTTTATTTTCCCCAATAACCACCCTACAATGTTCTAGAAAGTACAAATTTCCCCCTTTTTTTTTGGTACCAAAAGTCCCACCATTTGATTTCTGGCTTAGGAAGAAATTTTTAAGAAATTCACTTTTTAGAGGACCAACTTCGCGGGGCCATAACTTTTAATCCAGGTGTCTGATTTGCTATTATTGCATATCGTTGGAAAGCTCTCAAAAATCTCTACAACTCTTGAACCCATTGTAGGTCGGTTCGGCCACCTTTTGAGCTATTTTGGGGCCTCTAAAGTTTTATATCTAAATTTGAAGTTGCATTGAAGAAATTTCCTAGGACGAAAAATTTAATTTCTCCCAAACCGTGGAGGGTATTGAGGAGATTCTTTCATGACCGAATTTTTTTTTCAGCTTTGCTCCTTTGGGTAAATTTTCATGTCCATACGAGCCCATTTAGGTCGACTTACTAAAAATAGTAAGTGCTCGTTTTTCGCTATTTCTAATGCCTAACAGTCTTATATCCCCTAAGTGCCATCATGGGACTCAAAACAACTAAAGAAAATATTTTTTTTGGGTGATGCAAGATTTCCCTACAGTACTGGATGCTCCTGCATCAAAAAGACAACTCATCCATCTAGAAGGAATCTTAGAGCCCAAGTAAACTTAACATGTGAATATGTCCCCTAATTACCTAGTGAGTGAATTAACTAGATACAAGACATTTATTCACACCAATACTCCCCCCCCTTAAGTGCAACTTAGGGAGAAGCTTACTATGCAAATGATGCAAAAAAGATGCAAAGATGGGTCTTGACTACTAGGCCATGTTAGGTACCCATGTAAAAATGCAATGCAATCTCTCACAAATGGAGAAAAGGAGAAAACCCAATGGGACAACTCCTCCCCAAAAGAGAGATGAAATACAATAGGTATATCCATCACAAATTCAATCCATCTCCATCCACACAAAAGATGATAAGATAGATCATACAACCCCCCCCCCCCATAATGAGATAACTTGTTACAAAAAGAAGTACTGGAAGCACACTTGAGTAATATTAGAATTCTCAATCTAGAAAGCAAGAAAATATACTTTTTTTTGCTAGAAACCATATTAGAGTCACTCCAGGACTCAGGTTGGAATCATGATAAAGCAATAGCAGACTTGATGCCAAGGAACATTGAAAAAATCACAAACTGGCACAACCTTGGAATATATGAAGCAACAGTTGATTCAAAAATGATTTGGAACTAAAATAAAGTGAAAACATCAAAATTGCACCAAAGTGCATGGATGGCAATGTAGAGCTCCTCAATACCTTTCCAACGTCGCAAGAATCACAAAAATCAGAGATTGTGGCAAAAATTTATGAGCTCAAGAGCCATAAAACAACATCTGAATTCAACCAGTAACATATTCTATCAAACAACAAAAAATCTAAAAAATAACCTACACCATTGTAAAATTCCCAATTCCATCTTGCCAACGATATCTCATTTGCAAAATTTTGCCTCTTGGATTGCAATTTATGAAAAAACAAAAAAAGGGCCTAAAAAGGAACTTTTAAGATGAACAAGGTGCAAAATTTACACACTAATTGGGAACAAAAATGCAGCCCATCGGTCATAGCATATGACCCTGTCAACAATTTAAAAAAAATAAATATTAAAAGCCACCACTGCCACCAGTGGTATGTGGGTGGCAAGATCGCCACCAGCAATGGGTGCCTGTGTCGCCTGGGCATTAAGCCCTGGTCAATCAACAGGACCACCCACCCAGCTAAGGGCTTAATACAAATGGTCAGCGCTTACACAAGTTTTATTTTATAATATAAAACCATTAAAACTTGTTGATTAAATATATTCTTGGTTGTGCAAATAAATCAAAGTTTTAATAAATGTTTATTATAAAAGAACCCATAATATAATTAAAACACTGAGAATAATGACAATACCGCAAAATTTTTACTAGCAATAAGACCTCGTAGGTACGCTAAAAAGGATTTAATTCAACGTAGAAAGTTGTTCTAGATGATGCAGGACTGACATAGAAAGGTACATCAACAACAAGAAATATTTTATTTTGATGTCGATTTGACCTCTATTGTGACAAATTTGACCACAGATGCAAGTTAAGGATGATGTGATGTAGAGGACAGAATATTCTACCCAAAATATACCAAATACATAGAATATTTTGTAGATTATGCCATACTTCATAGAGAGACTATGATCCATACAGTTGTACGACCACATATGGATCTATACGACCTAAAGATTTTGCCTCAGCCTCCAACTAAAGTTGTCAAAAATTGACAATTTGGTAGTAAATCTTTAGGTTGTCGAGCCTCCCAGATGCAATGGGAGGTCTATTTTAGCTCAAATTGCTCTGAAATATCAACTACCCTCCAAATCTAGCAATTGAAACCCTAGCTTCAAACCCTTGTAGATCTGAAAAAATATGTCAAATTTTGATGAAACAAAAGTTGATCTTGAATTTCTCTAACACCCTAGATTCAATGGCGAGGTTCTCAAGACCCCAAATCACACCTAGCAAAACTTTCATGCCAATATTGGTCCCTCAGATATGGGAAGAAGTCTGTAACATTGAAGCTCAGATACCATGTAGGAGTTTATGGTGAACTCCTCAAAACATCCCAAGATCACCTACAAGACAAACTAACTTCCATAAGAGAGAAATGGAAAAAATATCATTTATCATTAAGGATGCAAGAAGGCCAAACTGAATATATCAATGTACATATGATGGCTTGTATATATAGGCAAGGTGGTCAATAGGATTAGACAAGATCATGACAAGTGTCTTAATCCTATCACATGAGACAACTAACTCATAACAACCTAGATAAGGTAAGATCTAGAAAATACAACTCATCCTTCAAGAAGGAATATTAGAGCATAAGTAAACTTAACATATGAATATGTCCCCTAATTACCTAGTGAGTGAATTAACTAGGTGCAAGACATTTATTCACACCAACAAAGAGGTGGGTGGACAATCAATAGGAGGGTATAAATGTGCCCTTGTAACATCTAAAGAAGGCAATACAACTCCATGTGAGCTATCATCAAAGAGGAGATGAATGTCCTCAAATTCATCCTTTAAATTTGTGATAGGAGACTTGTTACCTAATTTTCACCCTCAGGCTCAATCAGGCAGAATATCATGTGTCTGAGGTTCGAAAGGGCCAAACGGAACATTTGCACAAGGGAAAAAATCATGAATCTGATGCTAGGTCATAGGGAACTCAGTGAAGAAGCATGCCTTGTTCAATTTCAACATGAAAATCTTCTAAGGAGAAAGTTGCCAAGACCCCAGGAATGTCACAGTGAGTGACCCACAGCCTTGAAATGATCCCATGTTGCTCTAGAAAGCTCAGTTTTGTAAACTTTGCATAGGGTGCAATTCTAGGTGACAACAGTTTCTGGCACGCCCGGTGGGACAGTGAACTGCTTTTCAGTTCATATTTATACACTTTGTTGTTGCTGTGTGGTATGTACAGTAGTAGTTTCAGCCTTTTGGAGGTACTTTCTTTACATACCTAGCGACTCCGAGCAAATCTACTAGTTTCAACAAGTTCAGTGCTGGTATGTTTTAATTATAAGCTTAACATTCTGATTTCTAGTATTTATATGAGTAGAGATGACTGATTTTCATGGTCAGCATGTATACCCACCTCAGTTTCATGAAAATCCTGTCAACCAATCATCCTATCAGCCATATCAGGCCAATCATGCTGCTGGTTTAATCCCAAACAACCATGCAACAACAGCCTATCAGCATGCTCAATATGTTTGCCACCCTCCCACCCCTACTCAATTCCCCTCACAGCATATTAATGCCACTTTGAGCCAGCCTTGTATCCTCCCGAGTCAGTCCCAAAATTCTAACAATGTGAATACCGAGTTGGGTAGTATCAAGGAGATGTTGTGGCAGTTTCAAAGGCAGATGTTAGACATAGAAAGGGAAAATGAGTATAATATGCAGCAAGAGGAGCTTTCCTTTCAAGTGCACATTCGTCAACAGGAGTTGGAAGCGCAGATATATGAAAAGGAGTTGTTGGTTAGACAAGTTGCAGCTAAGGATGAGCGGACGAAACAATTGCTTGCTCGAGATCATAGATTAGAACCCCAACTACCTGTGAAGGAGGGGGCCTCAAAACACAAGCTTCCAAGTTTCAGACATGTTGAATCTAGCATGGACAGCTACGATGAAATTGCTAAGTTGAAGGAGCATGTTTTTTCGATTCCAAACTTCAAGCAGATTGCTTCTTCTCAAACCTCAAAACTAACTGAAGATCTTCCTCAAATGGAAGGCACTGGCAAGGTTGTAGTTTCAAAACAGTTAGAAGACATCAAGCAATCTGGGCAGTTGTTGATAGGTGATAATCAACAAGATAATGGGGCCTTAATTCAGGAGGAAAAGCCTAAGCTTGAACCTGACTCTATCCTCCAAGGTGAAAGTTATGAGATTGATGTGGGACATGTCATGCATGAGGAAGCTGATCAGGAACTTGAAGGGGATATGTTTTCAAGCATAGTGGAAGAGTTTTGCTCAAGGCTTAGTGCAAAGCCATCATCCGGAGAGTGTGAGCAACATAACCAGGTGGAAGGAGCTGACCTAGTTTCATATGAATCACACAAGGTAGCTCATTCCAATTATCATGGGGTTATGACTATGGAAGCAGTTGATCAAATTAGACCCAGTAGGATTGGCTTGGAAGCTATTCTTTCACAAGGATGCCCAATCAGGCATCTAGCCAAAATGGAGACCAGCAAAGATATTAATAACCTGCTTACACCCAAGCATGAGGGTACTGCTCAGGAAGAGCACACTCAGGTTACCTTTCCACCTCAGAACGTGAATGTTTACATTCCATAAGAAAAGGTTAGTGAGCCTGAATATGTTCTTCCAAAGATCTTGCAGCCATCTATTGAATTGTCATGCATGCTTCATTTCTCTTTAGTTGTTCTCCAGCATGGCAAACATTGTAAATTTTTTAGAAGGGGCAGTTATTTTACCCAACCTGTCAATGGGTTTGTTTGACCAATTTCTTACTGGTTAGTGTAGGGTAGGTTTAGATGCAGTTTATATTCCCTAAGTGTTGTTTCAGCACAGTTAAATAGTTTCCCTTCTTCAGTTTTTCTTGTTTTCAATAAGTTTCCAAGTGATCTGTTTCTCGAGTTACTATATGTTTTGGCCATGTACAAAGTTGTTCCAAGTCTATTCCTGAATTTTCCCAATGACTCCATGCCCAATGGATAGGCCTAGGCTACTGGTCTTCATGTTTAGCAGGCAAACATCCAGCAAAGGTTGCCAGAAATGTTACCTAATTTTCACCCTCAGGCTCAATCAGGCAGAATATCATGTGTCTGAGGTTTGAAAGGGCCAAACGAAACATTTGCACAAGGGAAAAAATCATGAATCTGATGCTAGGTCATAGGGAACTCAGTGAAGAAGCATGCCCTGTTCAAGTTCGACATGAAAATCTTCTAAGGAGAAAGTCGCCAAGACCTCAGGAATGTCACGGCGAGTGGGATTCACCTACAGGTCCCTATCGGCAAGACATCGATCATCGTCCCGACGACAAGAGGATATTCTTTTCGGCGGAAGTTCTTTTCTTCGGAGATAAGTCTCGGCGAATGCATCGGGTCTCCCCAAAAAAGCAAAGCAGGATCCCTTCGGCGTATGTGTGCGAGTTTCGGTAGGAGGTCTTACCGATCGAAAGAAGTCTCGTCGAAGTCAGGCGGCGTCGGCAAAGCAAGCAAGCTTCACCAAAGGGTCTTGCTGAAGTCACAAAGTCTCCCCAACTTAAAAATCCTTCGGTGTAATGAAATATTCGGAGAGAGTCTCGGCGACCAGTGAAGTCTCCCCGACAATAATAAGGTTTTGGCGTAGCATTCAAGTCGGAGAAAGGTCTCCCCGACTCCGATGTCTCGCCGACAACAAAGAAATCGCC
The DNA here is from genome assembly GCA_007258455.2 of Sequoia sempervirens. Taxonomy (NCBI): domain Eukaryota; kingdom Viridiplantae; phylum Streptophyta; class Pinopsida; order Cupressales; family Cupressaceae; genus Sequoia; species Sequoia sempervirens. The sequence continues at coordinate 7,719,511 of VDFB02000003.1, forward strand.
AAGAGGAGATGCCTTCGCCATGAAGTCTCGGCGACGATTAAAGTCTCACCGAATGCCAGTGGTCCTGCCAATGAAGTCATATCAATGTGAGGTCTGGCTGACGGAGTGGAGTCTTGGCGAACGGGGAAGGATCTTCGGTGTAACATGAGAGGCAAAGGGAATTCTGCAAGATGTCTCGCCGACTGAGTGGGAGGCCTCGATATGTGTTTTCCTTCGGCAAGAGTCTTACCGACAATAGAAGACCTCGCCGAGAAAGTTTGACTTCGGCGAAAGGTCTTGCCAAAGAAGGCATGTCTCGCCGATGAAAAAAAGGAGCTCAGGCAGAATGGAGGAGTTCGGCATGAGTCTCGGTGACAAACACCAGTCTGGCCAAAAGATGTGAGTTTGAGGAGACCATAGTGTGCTCGGCAAAGGGTCTGGCCGACAGGCGAAAGTTTCGGCGAAAAGATGGATGCTCGGTGTGATGTCTTAGCGAAACTAACATGTCCCGCCGACAGTGCTTTATAAAGAAGTCTTCGACATAGCATTTTGGGCTCGCTAAGAAGTCTCGGCAACCCAGGGATGTCTCAGCAACAAAGGATGGGGTTGGCATCGGCAGGAGTCTTGCCGATTAAGCAAGCTCCCCCCAAACTCAATTGAACTTTCGGCAAAGCAGGGAGACTTCGATATAGGGTCTCAGTGATAAAGAAGTCTCGGTGACACGGGAGGAGCTCGCTGAGAGAAAAGGGGTCTCGCCAAGAGTCTTCCCGAAATGAAAAGTTCGCTAAAGGAAAAGGAGCTTAGCGGTATGACTCCTGAAGGCTCGGCAGGAGGTCTCACCGAAGGAAATGTAGAGCCCGGGTAGAGTGAAATGTGTTCGGGGTGACATCGAAGGAGTCTTGCCGATATGGTTTGTAATGTGAAGCTCGGGGAGACTCGGAAAGGAGGTCTTACATTCGGTAGGATGTCTTCCCGACTTGGTATGGTCTTAGCGATAGAAAGGGATTTTGACGTGACTCATTAAGTCCGCTGTGACCTCTTGGCGACAAATGGTTGTCTTGCTGATACATGAGGGAGGCGGCATCGGCGAAGAAGAGAGGCCTCGACAAGATGTTTCGCTGACCCGGTAAGGTCTTACCGAGGTGGAGTGAGCTCGAAGCGAAAGAAAGATGGACTCTTAGGGCTCGCTATTACTCTTGCCGACAATAATGAGCCATGTCGATAAGTTGTAGAATGATATAATCGCATCAGGGAGACACACCAATGTCTCACCGACATGCGATTCTGACTAAGTGAGCCTTTGACCGTAAGCAGTCTCATGTGGCGTATGGCCATCCAATCAGAGGGAGCTAAGGGCGAGCGTGGTAGCTTGACCAGGGAGAAGGTGATTAACAGAAGGAAAAGCAACGTGAGCTCAGGAGCATTCAAAGAGCTCGACTGGGGGGATTTCAAAGATCGACATGAGGAGCAGATGTAGTACCCCTCCATTTATGCTCATGTTTCTGTTTGCATGTTTTCACACTGTTAGACTTTGGTACTTTAGTTTGGATATTTTGATCGCTGATTTTGAGTGACAGTGCATTCACTTTGTGATATGATGATACATTGTATGGTGATAATTGATTTCTGACATGCTTTGATATAGCGTAGATGTTTTCCTTCAGATGTCTTGCTATATATATGTTTATGATGGACTAACTGTTATTTAATTTGTCAGTCTGGCGTGACGTGTATTGGTGTGGAGAACGGAATTGCATCACTCGCTTTCGAGTGCCCTATGATGTCCGTGATTTTCTCCGCACAGTGTGTTTGTACAATGGATTATATATATATGCATGTTATTTGTTTGGTTGTAGGATTGCAGGTACATGACACCGACTCCACCTGGTTACTCAGGTCTGAGCATGTCAAGACTCAACGAAAATGTTGATTGGGAGGTAGTAGCATGGTTCATCCTAGTCCAGTCTTAAACCCAGTCATAGTACATCGTCAGTTTAGTTTGAGTCTTGGTTGTCTTGTTTGTTTTTGTTTGGATTTATTGCTTGAAAGGAAAATCTTGTCAATTTAATGATAGATATTATTCTTTAATTCACTATTATTTAAATTAATTTTTAAATGTTAAAGAAATAAGTTTTACATGTTATTTAATTTATTAATTAGTTTGTTTGGTTAAATAATTTGATCATTAAGATTAAATTCATTTAATTTAATTAATTAATTAATTAAATTAAAACTGTTTTAATTATGTGAATAGATTTAATTTTTAATTAATTATTATTTGGGAAATGGCATTTTTAATTATTAAATAAATTTTGCATTTTGAAAATTTTAAATTTTAAATAAATTAAAGGCATGCAAATCTTGTAAGGAAAGATTGCCGAGAAGTTGTTGAAGATATTTTGTTCTTCTCGACAAGTGTGCCAGTTAAATTTATTGCTTTTGGTTGAGGAAATTCTTGGAGGTTATTTGGGATCTGGGAAAACACAGAAGTTTATTTTTTTTTCTTCACGGGAAATGAAAATACAGTCGGCTGTTAAAATTTCTTTGAAAGTGTTTTTGTGATATCCCTTTTGGTACTATTGTATATTTGTGGAAGTTCTTTGTTTTGGATATTGGGATTTGGTGTTCGGGAAAAGTTTTGGAAGCTACAGGCAAAGCTCATCACCAGACAAATTTCTAAAGCTTCAGGAAAACAGGTATTTCTCTTGTGATTTTTAATTTGTTTTCTGTTGAAAAGAATGCCTGTAAAAGAAGTTTCACTTTATTAAAACCTCTGTATTTCTCGAGAAAGATCATTTACTATTTATTCTCTGTAAAGATTTAATGAATTCTTAAAACTTCTGTAGATTTCTCTCTCTGGAAATTACGTTTGAGTGAAGGGAAATCATATATATATGGGAAAATGAAATTAAAACTTCTGGAATTAAAAATTAGAATTCATTTGGGAAAAATTTTATGCGTACTGTTGAAAATTTTATTATTTCCCCAATTTCCCCATTGAAACCCTGTAGAAAATTCTTTATTTCTCTATTGTAAAACCCTGTATGAATTTAATATATATATATATATATATTTGTATATATGATTCTCTTCATATATTAATTGGATTGTGAAAGTATTTTATTTTTTATTTATATGACTATTTAAATTGAAATTGCCGTATGGCGAGTTAGGGTTCGAAATTTTATAGAGACGGAATTAAATCTGCAGTCGGAATAAAAAAAAAATAGAGTTTTAATTTTATTTTATTTTTTTATGAAATTTCAAATTTAATAGTGTGTTTTAGATTGTGGCTGGGGGCGTAGGGCTACCCCCACAGCCACCCATGAAGGGCGACGGCTGTGGAGGCAGCCAGCGCTGCCCGCGTAGGCAGCACTTAGGCTGCCCACACAGCCGCAGCCTTTCATGGTCGGCTGTGTGTACAGCCACAAACCTTGTGTATGGGTTTTGTTGCAAACAAATAAATTAAAAATGAAACTTCAATTTCATTCCGAAATTTTCTTTAAATTAAATATGTAATTTCGGATTTATTTTATATTCGCGAATTTCAAAATTGTGATTATATATAATATGTGTATATATATATGTATATATATATGTATATATATATATGTATATATATATATATATATGTATATATATATATATATTTAATATTTTTTTAAAATACTTTTGTATTTAAATATGGAATTATTTATTAGATATTTGAAAGTATAAAATCAATTAGTTTTAAACAATAATTGATTGAGAAAAAAATTTAGTTTTTGTTTTTATGTGAAATTGAGGAAGTTAAAGTTAGAATTATTTAATGCAATTTCCTTAGTCGTTTGAGAAAAGAATTACAATTTAGTTGCTATAATTTTTATGTTAATTCTTTTGAATGACTGGATTTAGTAAATCCGAATAATAGACGTTTATTTTTCTTGATTTGCTTTAGTTGTGTTTCTAATTGGGAAAATTGGGAAAGTCTTAGATGTATAAGTCTTCCAGAATGATTTGTATAGAAAGGGTGATGTTATTGTTCAAATGTATTTCTTGAGTTGGCTAAGGTTGTGTACATGGTATTAGCATGGTGTTTAGATACCCGATTTGTGAACATAGTCATTGATGTTCATTATGAAAAGTGTAGAATTGTATGATGTATGTTTGTACACCTTGGTGCCTTAGTCAAGAAAACTTAGTATACCTTTGTTATGTTTAGGGAAGTGGCTCTGTGTGAGGGTCGACACACAAAGTGGTGTCAGGGTAACTTACAAAGAGTTAGTAAGTCAGTGATAACTAAACAACATAGTAGTTAGAATTAAAATTCTTAATAAGATTATTATGCCTCACTTATAGACTCTAGAGCTAGTACAGTCTTGATTATAAGATGGGAAGGCCTGGAATGGCAAATTGATATCTTGTTACCTTAAAAGATATTCGATTCCGCAATAGTTTGCAATGGGGCTGGGTTTCGTAAGAGGTTACCAGGGTAACCCAAGTTGGGGGCCGAAACCTAGGAAGAAACACCAGGGTAACCTTTGCAATATTGTGATGACACTCCACCTAAAATAACAGTTTACCTTGTGTATTTAGCATATTTGATTGTCTCAATTATGGAAGCAATGTAACCATCAGTTAGTTATGTACTTGTGTCTAGGGTTAATAGGTTATGTCTAGGTAACCATATTACTATCTCCTAGCACGGGGGGTGGACCTACGGGTACCACATGGTTGGGTGGAACATGCACCTTACTCAGTTGGGTCCCCAGTTTATGATCATGGCATCGAGAGCTTCATGGATGGAGAGCTCGTACTTGGATACATATGTGTACTTTCTTTATTGCATTATTGTAAATATTGTATTGTAACATCCCTCAATTGTTTATGAGGTGAACATTTGTAAATGAAATTGTAACTATTATTTGATCTACCTCATCAGATGAATGAGTATTGTAATATCTTTTCAAATGCAATGTAAGAATCATATTTGTACTTTATACTATCTTGAATGGAATTTAAATGTTATGCAATGATTACTTTTAAGTTTATGTTAATTAAATATGTGCAATGCTATATACTAAAGTCGTCTATGGAAACTCAAGTAGTGTAACGTCGCGTAACTTAACGAATGTATGCAACTAATTAAGTTAATATTATTATTTTAAAAAAAAATTATTTCACTTTTATATACAATTGCAACATTGCTTAGGTTATAAGTCGGGGCATTACAGATTGGTATCAGAGCCAAGGTTTCTAACACTGGACGCTCTGGGTAATCACGAGCCCATTAGGTTGACCTAGTACGTAGTGTCGCTATCTGTTAGCCTTGGTTGATTAGTATCTAAGACTCATCATTGTTATGTGTAGGATCATGCCTAGACAAGGTGGTAGAGGTCGTGGTAGAGGTCAAGGTGGAGGCCGAGGGCCAATCCCTCAGGTTACTCCCCCTCTGAGCCCTCATCAGAGTGATCAGGCAGAGCAGTTGAATCAGATGAATGAGGGACAAAATCTTGAATAGTCACGAGTAGAGGGTTCAAAGATACGTCCTTTATTTGAAGAGGTCCTAGCTCAACTTGGACCTAGACAGGAAGTTGAGCAGGAGGTTGTTAGAGAGCGGGATAGATCTCCTAGGAGAGTAGATGATACAGTGCATCAGGATGCTATTACTGCAGGACATATGCAGGATTTATTGAGGGCACGCCCTCCTACTTTTGTTGGTGCAGGAGGAGGATTAGAGGTAGAGACTTGGCTATTGGACTTGGGTAGATGCTTCGCCATGTACCCTTATGGTAGCAATACGCGTGTGAGATGCGCTATCATGCATCTGAGAGGATTCGCCTCTACTTGGTGGCACCTGAAGGAGCAGAAGCTCCACTTAGATATTGGATCTGTGTCTTGGGAGATGTTTCTGGAGAGGTTTAGAGCACGGTTCCTATCGGAACGCTGGAGGCAACGACAGGCTGACAAGTTTCATGATCTACATTAGTTGGCTCTATCTGTTGAGCAATATGAACGTATATTCTATGAACTCAAGCAGTATGCAGGTGTTGGCGATGATGAGCCTATGCTAGTACAACACTTCATCAGGGGTTTAAATGCTTGCATTAGTGGTGGAGTCAGAGTCTTTGAGCCAAAGACTATGGAAGTTGCGGTGGAGAAGGCTTGAATAGTGGAAGAGAACCTTGTTATGGCGTTAGGTGGTCACACAGGAGTACAGACTGGCAGTGCTCCTGCAGCAGGTTTTAGTCCATGGGGTGGACAGGCACAGACAGGGGGTTCCTCTAGGAACCAACAGACACCCTCAAAGGGTGGGCAGTAGCAACAACGTACACCTCAAAAGAATAATAATCCACAACAACAACAAGGTAATAGTCCACAAACAGGAAAGGGTCGCAACTGGTGGCGCAACAAGCGTAATAGACAGGATTAGCCTGCGCAGAGTGCTCAGTCTACCGTCAGTAGAGGTAGTTTCTAGCAATCCAATGCACCTTCGGGTGGCAGAGGATTCGGTAGAGGCACAGGGTGTTACTCATGTGGACAGCAGGGACACATTGCTAGGCAGTGTCCGATGAGAGGTTCTACTGGATTTGGGCCTCGACCTACAGTTTTAGAGCCTACAGTGGGTGATGCAGGACGATCTCATATAGTTTATGCTGCGGTTAATGACCGCCAAGCCGATCACCAGAACATAGTGGTCGAGACTTCAGGTAAGTTACATAGTGTTAGTATTTCCATTCTTTTTTATTCCAGAGCTACCGACTCCTTTATTTCACCTACCATCATTGAGCAATGTGGTCTTGTGGTGGTAAAGCAAGGTGGTAAGTGGCAGGTTGAATTCGCCTCTGGGGTGAAAGTAGCAGTAGAGAACTTACTACATAAATGTGAACTTAAAATTGGTACGTTAACTACTTTAGTAGATCTACATGTTCCACCTTTAGGATCGTATGACATAGTTTTAGGTATGGATTGGTTAGCATCTCATCATGTTGTGATTGACTATCGACTTAAGATAGTTAGTTGCATTAATGATTTAGGTGTGAAAGTGGAAATCATAGGTGTTCAAAGACCTATCTCTTTGCGGATGATATCTGCTATGCAATTAAAGAGATATCTTCATCAGGGTTGTCAATTGTTTGCAACAACAGTTATGGATTTGGAAGAAGGTGAGAGTCGAGAGGTATCTCTTGATGATCATCCTATTCTTAGGGAATTCACTGACGTGTTTCCTAATGATATACCTGGAATGCCATCGAAGAGGGATACTGATTTTAGAGTTGACTTAGTTCCTGGAGCTGAGCCTATATCTAGAGCTCCATATAGAATGATGACTCAGTAGTTAGAGGAACTTTGTATCCAGTTAGAGGAACTATTAGAAAAGGGTTTCATTTGTCCAAGTGTTTCCCCTTGGGGAGCACCCGTTATCTTTGTAAAGAAGAAGGACATATCACTTAGACTGTGCATTGACTATCGTCAATTGAACAAGGTTACGATTAAGAATCGTTATCCATTGCCTAGAATCAATGATCTTTTCAATCAAATCAAGGGAGCTAATGTGTTCTCTAAAATTGATTTGAAATCTGGTTACCGTCAATTGCGAATTGTTGAAGCTGATATTCATAAAACTGCTTTTCGAACTCGTTATGGGCACTACGAATTCACAGTAGTACCGTTTGGGTTAACGAACGCACCATCAGTATTCATGAGTTTAATGAATGGTGTTTTTCGTACATACCTTGATCGCTTTGTCCTGGTATTTCTCGATGATATATTGATCTATTCGAGAAACATGAAGGAGCATGAAGAACACTTGAGACAGGTATTGCAATGTTTAAGGGAAAATCAATTGTATGCGAACCTGAAGAAGTGTGACTTCTTTCAAACTGAAGTAAAATACCTTGGACATGTGATTTCTGGAAAAGGTGTTGTTGTGGATCCTTCAAAGATTCAAGCTATTGTAGATTGGCCCGCGCCTACTAATGTAGGTGAAGTGCGTAGTTTTATGGGTCTAGCTGGTTACTATAGGTAGTTTGTTGAGGGATTTTCTAGAATTGGTCATCCTATTACTTCTCTTCAGAGGAAAGGGAAGAAGTTTGTTTGGACAGAGCAGTGTTAGTTGGCTTTTCAGACACTTAAAGAAAAGTTGACCAATGCGCCTATACTGATTGTTCCTGATCCTACTAAGGATTTTGTAGTTTGCACGGATGCATCCTTAGAGGGCTTGGGAGCAGTTTTGATGCAAGATGGGCGTGTGATTGCTTATGAGTCTCGCAAACTCAAGGAACACGAATTAAACTATCCCACTCATGATTTAGAACTAGCTGCAGTAGTGCATGCATTAGTTCGGTGGAGGCATTTCTTATTAGGTCATCATTTCGAACTTCATACTGATCACCGTAGTCTACAATATATTTTTACGCAACCTAACTTGAATGCTAGACAAAGACGGTGGATGGAGTTCTTGTGTGAATATGATTTTGAAGTGAGATATGTTCAAGGAAAAGAGAACGTAGTCGCTGACGCTCTTAGTTGTCGTCGACATGAGATCTCTGCTACCACTCTTGAAGTAGATTTGAGAGGTCAAATAGTAGCAGCACTTCCTACTGATAGATTGTATCAGGAAGTGAGGTCAGAGATTGAATCTGGTAGACCTTTAGAAGGTCGATTTGTAGGGTATATCCTTGAACCAGATGGTATATTACGGACATTTAGGTCGTATTTACGTACCACATTTTGAGAGTGCGTACATTAATTATGACTGAAGCACATCGAGCTCTGTACTCAACTCATCCAGGTGTTAAGAAAATGCATGCCGATCTTCGGCAATTGTATTTCTGGCCTGGTATGAAACGTGATATTGCTGATGTATCGAGATGTCTTGAATGCCAGCGAGTCAAAGTTGAGCATCAACATCCTGCTGGATTATTGCAGCCACATCTCATTCTTGAATGGAAATGGGATATTATATCTGTTGACTTTATTGTTGGGTTACCTATATCGTCACGTCGACATGATGCCATTATGGTAACTGTTGATCGATTGACTAAGGTAGCTCATTTCTCACCAGTACGATCATCATATAATGCTTCATCCGTAGCTAGGATATTCATGGAGGACATAGTTAGATCGCATGGGATTCCTCGTAGGATTATTTCTGATAGAGATCCCGTATTCGCATCAACTCTATGGACTTCATTACAACATGCTCTAGGTACACAGTTGAACTTTAGTTCAGCGTATCATCCTCAAACTGATGGACAAACGGAAAGAGTTAATCAAATATTAGAGGATATGCTTAGAATGTACGTAATGGACCAACAATCATGTTGGGAGGATTATCTGTACTTAGTAGAATTCACTTATAATAACAGATATTAGAGTTCCATAGGTATGCCACCATTTCAGGCATTATACGGTCATCCTTGTCGAACTCCATTGAGTTGGGATCGACTAGAGGATAGAGTACTACTTGGACCTGAGATGCTTCGAGACATGGAGCAATAGGTTGACCGTATTAGAGAACATTTGATAGCAGCACAGGATAGGCAAAAGAAGTATGCCGATGCGCATAGAATAGACCGACAATTTGCAGTTGGTGATAGAGTGTTTCTTCGAGTGCGGCCACGAAAGAGTCCAATCCGTTATGGAAAAGGCTCTAAGCTTGTGCCTTATTTCGTTGGACCATTTGAGATCTTAGAGAGAATTGGTCCTGTGGCGTATTGACTAGCCTTACCACCCAGTTTCTCACGTATTCATGATGTTTTTCATGTATCAGTTCTTAGACCATATCATCCCAACATTTCTCGTGTACTTGATTGGAATGCGTTACAAGTATTCATGATGTTTTTCATGTATCAGGACGCATGAGGGAACTTTATCCCTATCCGTTCGCAGGCTTTCAGGAGCAAGCCTAATCCTAGGGGGGGAGGATGTACTACCCCTCCATTTATGCTCATGTTTCTGTTTGCATGTTTTCACACTGTTAGACTTTGGTACTTTAGTTTGGATATTTTGATCGCTGATTTTGAGCGACAGTGGATTCACTTTGTGATATGATGATACATTGTATGGTGATAATTGATTTCTGACATGCTTTGATATAGCGTAGATGTTTTCCTTCAGATGTTTTGCTATATATATGTTTATGATGGACTAACTGTTATTTAATTTGTCAGTCTGATGTGACGTGTATTGGTGTGGAGAACGGAATTGCATCACTCGCTTGCGAGTGCCCTGTGATGTCCGTGATTTTCTCCGCACGGTGTGTTTGTACAATGGATTATATATATATGCATGTTATTTGTTTGGTTGTAGGATTGCAGGTACATGACACCGACTCCACCTGGTTACTCAGGTCTGAGCGTGTCAAGACTCAACGAAAATGTTGATTGGGAGGTAGTAGCATGGTTCATCCTAGTCCAGTCTTAAACCCAGTCATAGTACATCGTCAATTTAGTTTGAGTCTTGGTTGTCTTGTTTGTTTCTGTATGGATTTATTGCTTGAAAGGAAAATCTTGTCAATTTAATGATAGATATTATTCTTTAATTTATTGTTATTTAAATTAATTTTTAAATGTTAAAGAAATAAGTTTTACATGTTATTTAATTTATTAATTAGTTTGTTTGGTTAAATAATTTGATCATTAAGATTAAATTCATTTAATTTAATTAATTAATTAATTAAATTAAAACTGTTTTAATTATGTGAATAGATTTAATTTTTAATTAATTATTATTTGGGAAATGGCATTTTTAATTATTAAATAAATTTTGCATTTTGAAAATTTTAAATTTTAAATAAATTAAAGGCATGCAAATCTTGAAAGGAAAGATTGCTGAGAAGTTGTTGAAGATATTTTGTTTTTCTCGACAAGTGTGCCAGTTAAATTTATTGCTTTTGGTTGAGGAAATTCTGGAGGTTATTTGGGATCTGGGAAAACACAGAAGTTTATTTTTTTTTCTTCACGGGAAATGAAAATACAGTCGGCTGTTAAAATTTCTTTGAAATTGTTTTTGTGATATCCCTTTTGGTACTATTGTATATTTTTGGAAGTTCTCTGTTTTGGATATTGGGATTTGGTTGGAAGCTACAGGAAAAGCTCATCACCAGACAAATTTCTAAAGCTTCAGGAAAACAGGTATTTCTCTTGTGATTTTTAATTTGTTTTCTGTTGAAAAGAATGCCTGTAAAAGAAGTTTCACTTTATTAAAACCTCTGTATTTCTCGAGAAAGATCATTTACTATTTATTCTCTGTAAAGATTTAATGAATTCTTAAAACTTCTGTAGATTTCTCTCTCTGGAAATTACGTTTGAGTGAAGGGAAATCATATATATATGGGAAAATGAAATTAAAACTTCTGGAATTAAAAAGTAGAATTCATTTGGGAAAAATTTTATGCGTACTGTTGAAAATTTTATTATTTCCCCAATTTCCCCATTGAAACCCTGTAGAAAATTCTTTATTTCTCTATTGTAAAACCCTGTATGAATTTAATATATATATATATATTTGTATATATGATTCTCTTCATATATTAATTGGATTGTGAAAGTATTTTATTTTTTATTTATATGACTATTTAAATTGAAATTGCCGTATGGCGAGTTAGGGTTCAAAATTTTATAGAGACGGAATTAAATCTCCAGTCGGAATAAAAAAAAAATAGAGTTTTAATTTTATTTTATTTTTTTATGAAATTTCAAATTTAATAGTGTGTTTTAGATTGTGGCTGGGGGCGTAGGGCTACCCCCACAACCACCCATGAAGGGCGACGACTGTGGAGGAGCCAGCGCTGCCTGCGTAGGCAGCGCTTAGGCTGCCCACACAGCCGCGACCTTTCATGGCCGGCTGTGTGTACACCACAAACCCTGTGTATGGGTTTTGTTGCAAACAAATAAATTAAAAATGGAACTTCGATTTCATTCCGAAATTTGCTTTAAATTAAATATGTAATTTCGGATTTATTATATATTCACGAATTTCAAAATTGTGATTATTTAATATGTATATATATATACATATATATATATGTATGTATATATATATGTATGCATATATATATATGTATATATATACATATATATATATATTTAATATTTTTAAAAAATACTTTTGTATTTAAATATGGAATTATTTATTAGATATTTTAAAGTATAAAATCAATTAGTTTTAAACAATAATTGATTGAGAAAAAAATTTAGTTTTTGTTTTTATGTTAAATTGAGGAAGTTAAAGTTAGAATTATTTAATGCAATTTCCTTAGTCGTTTGAGAAAAGAATTACAATTTAGTTGCTATAATTTTTATGTTAATTCTTTTGAATGACTGGATTTAGTAAATCCGAATAATAGACGTTTATTTTTCTTGATTTTCTTTAATTGTGTTTCTAATTGGGAAAATTGGGAAAGTCTTAGATGTATAAGTCTTCCAGAACGATTTGTATAGAAAGGGTGATGTTATTGTTCAAATGTATTTCTTGAGTTGGCTAAGGTTGTGTACATGGTATTAGCATGGTGTTTAGATACCCGATTTGTGAACATAGTCATTGATGTTCGTTATGAAAAGTGTAGAATTGTATGACGTATTTTTGTACACCTTGTTGCCTTAGTCAAGAAAACTTAGTATACCTTTGTTATGTTTAGGGGAGTGGCTCTGTGTGAGGGCCGACACACAAAGTGGTGTCAGGGTAACTTACAAAGAGTTAGTAAGTCAGTGATAACTAAACAACATAGTAGTTAGAATTAAAATCCTTAATAAGATTATTATGCCTCACTTATAGACTCTAGAGCTAGTACAGTCTTGAGTATAAGATGGGAAGGCCTGGAATGGAAAATCGATATCTTGTTACCTTAAAAGATATTCGATTCCGCAATAGTTTTCAATGGTGTTGGGTTTCGTAAGAGGTTACCAGGGTAACCCAAGTTGGGGGCCGGAACCTAGGAAGAAACACCAGGGTAACCTTTGCAATATTGTGATGACACTCCACCTAAAATAATAGTTTACCTTGTGTATTTAGCATATTTGATTGTCTCAATTATGGAAGCAATGTAACCATCAGTTAGTTATGTACTTGTGTCTAGGGTTAATAGGTTATGTCTAGGTAACCATATTACTATCTCCTAGCACGGGGGGTGGACCTACGGGTACCACATGGTTGGGTGGAACATACACCTTACTCCGTTGGGTCCCCAGTTTATGATCATGGCATCGAGAGCTTCATGGATGGAGAGCTCGTACTTGGATACATATGTGTACTTTCTTTATTGCATTATTGTAAATATTGTATTGTAACATCCCTCAATTGTTTATGAGGTGAACATTTGTAAATGAAATTGTAACTATTATTTGATCTACCTCATCAGATGAATGAGTATTGTAATACTTTTTCAAATGCAATGTAAGAATCATATTTGTACTTTATACTATCTTGAATGGAATTTAAATGTTATGCAATGATTACTTTTAAGTTTATGTTAATTAAATATGTGCAATGATAAATACTAAAGTTGTCTATGGGAACTGAAGTAGTGTAACGTCGCGTAACTTAACGAATGTATGCAACTAATTAAGTTAATATTATTATTTAAAAAAAAAAAATATTTCACTTTTATATACAATTGCAACATTCCTTAGGTTATAAGACGGGGCATTATAGCAGAAGTGAATGCGGTGGTTGCAGAAAGATCAAGAAGGTTTCCCCTGAAGGAAATCTCTCACACCGACATGGACAACAAGGATACAATCAAACGTAGCATTAATTTCAGGCAAAAGATCTAAAGGCAGATCTTTTCTAGGATAGATATTTTTGTAAGCCTTGAGGGGCCGACCCCACTTTGGTATATAAGGCATTTTTTTTGCCTCTTTGAGAGGAGTTCTCCAGTTGTTTTTTTGAAGTCTGTGACCCTTTTGCAGTCCTCTCTTAGATTAAAAAGCTTCTGTAACTCAGTTTGGAGCATGTTATATAAAGTTTTCCTTGGTGACTATTGATGTTCAGATTTCCATCTTGTTCTTGCAGAGTGTTGTGCATTTCAGGTTCATGATTAAGTTATTTTTGTGAATTTCTTTCTTTCCTTCATAACTTTATTCCTATGTTTCATGCCTTCCTTTGCAAAAGTATCATTATACAAGTCACAATTTGTGTTCACATAGTCACATAGGGATTCTGGTCTGTGAAAATCTTTCTTTCCTCTCCAGAAAAAGTGTGTGAATCGAACCTATTGTGAAACATTGGTGTAAGGCTTATAGAATTTGATGTGTAATCTTATGTTCATCGTCAGTATTCAAGTGTAAATTGAGTATCTCATTGTTCCTATCATTTCGGTGCATCGCCTTAGGGTTTATTTTTGATTTTTATGCATTTTCTCTCCCCTTTCCTTCAAAAAATCAATAGTTTTAGGTGACACCAAGGAAGCCGGCCTTCTCCAGAGGTTCATTTCAACTATAGGTGACCCACAGCCTTGAAATGATCCCATGTTGCTCTAGAAATCTTAGTTTTGTAAACTTTGCATAGGGTGCAATTCTAGGTGACAACAAGACTCATAAAATAAATACTCAATATTTTCCAACTACCCATCCCAATGAATAGCCACTAGAAAATAATAAACATCCTACTACATGGAATCATTGGAGTCATGGATAAAGTAACATTGGACTCACTAGAGCCATGAGATGATATCTCAGTTGAAGGCATATGCCCACACTACTCATCCCAAGATGACAATTCCACATAAAATGTTTATGTTTGAACACTATGTGCTTACTGATGGTGGAATATTGTTAGCATTTGGTGTGATATTCACCTCAAAATCCAATGCAGGACTAATTATTTTCTATGTTAATTTGGGGGTGAAGCTTCCCCCCTCTCCCAAATGAGGGTTTGGGGGTAGAGCTACCAGAATAATAGTTTGGGATGTTTTTTGGTCATGTTTAAGTATTTTTTACACTTTTTTCATGTCTTGTAGTTCTACTACCCATGCCTTAATATAAAAAGTACATTTACAATGTACCTATTAGTACCTACACTTGCATTAGGGTTTGGGAAGGAAGAGAAAAATGACATTGTTATGTAGGTTGAGTATTGTTAGGAAGTTGGAATATTGATGGGCTCAAGAAAATTGAGTGGATTGTATTGGTGTAATTTTATTCTTAAGATTAAAACAAGCTCAATATCTCTTTGGTGGTGTATTTTTCCCAAAAGAGTTTCTTCATGTATATCTAGTGTTATGGTTTATATTTTAGAAGTTTGTTGCTTTTTTATATTACTTCTCCATTATTTCATTGATAAATTTTATTGTCTTAATCATATTAATCAGATTTAAACTTGATATTATTCATCCTTTCTATTGTGTTTACCCTATTTTTCAACAAATATAAGATTCCTCAAGCTCAATAAGTTGTCTCATAGATAAAGAAGATGAACCCTCAAACTATATTAGGAGTCAAAATTTGATGAATCAATGGAAATTTCTATAGGAGAAGGAGCATGAAATAAATCTCTATGTGATCACAACATTCAATAATTTTAATATAAGAAAGTTCCTCAATTGTATCATCAATTATTAAAATTATTAAGGGGTAAAAAATAGCTCATTGTAAATATTTTGGGAATGGAGATTCATTCAAGTCCTAATGAATCTCCCAAATTCTAGTCTAAAGAGTGTAAGGGAACTTAATATGTTAGATGTCACACATAGCTTCACTATCATCACTACAACCAATCAATCCTAGGATATGATCATTATTGGTGCATATAATACTTGCTTCTACCAATGAGTACCTCATTCAAGAACAAGTCCATATAAATGGGGAAAAAGATAACGCTTCTTGAGATGTTTCAATATTCTATTCACCAAGACTTCTAGTTCCCTCTTTAAGGTGATAATAAAGGATGAATTAAAAAATATTGTGTTAACTATGATGGACTTAAAAAATGTATCAAATAGAGAATAAATCAACAAAAGCAATGTGTTAGGTCTCAAAATCACTACTACACTTCCTAGAATAATATTTCACTTACAAGGCCAGATTTGTCAACAAATAAGTGAAGTTTTCCCATCAACAAAAAAATGGAGGATTTAGAGCTAACTCAATGAGAGTAGGTTTGATGGTGGTATCATTTGAAAACTAAATACATTTAATAAAAAAATTTAGAATTTAAGGAGAAATGGCATTCATTGTTGCTGTTGGGCAGCTCGGGCGGCCCTGAGTGGCTGGATCTATCACTCTTTGGTGGCGGAGGTCGTTGCATGTGCATCTGTCGCATTGGTTTCTCCTTGCTAAGTGCGATCTTGTTGCATGCAAATTGGGGGAAGGCTTAAACTGGGATCTAAGTTATTTTTTCTTCCTTGATTTTTCTGATTTTGTTTTTGTTGTGGGTTTGTGGTGTGGTGCACTAGGACTGCTGGCTACATGGCTCCATCTAGGGGTCTGGGAGACCCATCTCAATTGTCTTTTAAATTTGTGGCCTTAAACAAAGATGCTTCTTCCTTGGGGCATGGTGATGTTGTGAACTTTCTTTTGCGTGTGGCAAAAGAATCAAGACTTAACCATTCTACGGAAATGAAATCAATACCAACGGGTTGCTTGGAAAGAAGTAAGGAGCACCCTATTGTGGTGATTAAACCTGAAGATATAGCAGAAGATGTTATGTATTTGGAAGAGTATGCTTTGATCTGTAAGTTCATGGGAGTTTGTGTTTTGCTGCCATTTTTGGAGGCTTGGGTGCGAACAAATTGAAACCCAGAGGGGGATATGGAGATCATCCTAGGGGTGAATGGTTATTTTTTTGTGGTGTTTTCAAGGCTTGCAGATCGAAATATGTTTTTTGAAGGTGGACCATATTTTCACAATCAGGTAGGGCTCTTTATTAAGCCATGGCATTTGGGGTTTGATCCTTTTGAAGAGCTCCCGTCAAAGATCCTTGTGTGGGTCTAATTGCCTCGACTTCCAATGGAGTATTGGAGGAAAGATGTTTTGGATTCTATTGCTACTGCTTTGGGGAAACCCTTAGGACCCTCTCGCAAAACCCTCGACCATAGGGTGACCACCTTTGCTAGAATTTGTGTGGAAATAAATCTAAATATTTCGTTGCCAGAGTCTGTTGAGATTAGATTGGGGGATATGAGCTAGATTCAATAGGTTGATTATGAAGCATTACCTTTCTGGTGTAGATTTTTTCATGAGTATGGCCACTTGCAAAGGAATTTTCCCAAGTCGGGAGGTAGCAATCCTCAGACTGAGCGGTAGGCATCTGACTCCAAAGCAAAGGGAAAATCCTCGGTTCAAAATGAGAGGATGGATTCATAGGGGTTTATTCTGATGAAAATCATATCAAAGGCTCGGGGTGTTGCGCATCAAAATAAAGCCATGCAAAAAAGACACTTTCAGTAACAGGTTTGATGTCCTCAAAAATTTTGAGGATCTGGATTCAATAGAATAGGATATCACTCTTGGGGATCAAGTTATGCAAGGTATGGACTAGTCTTCTCTCCCCCCTCAAGCTCTTGTACATGAATTGGTTTTTTCTCAGGCTTTAAAGGATAATAGTTCAAAGGCACCAATTCCTATTGAGACTGTCAATGGATGTAATAGTGTTCCAGGAGTTGTTATGGTTTCATACCCCCTGTGTGAAACATCTCTGGAACATGTTGATAATGAGGTAATTAATGATTTGGATTTGAACTCTAGGGCTAAGGAAGATGGTAAAAAGAAAAATATACCTCATTTGGGAATTTATCAGAAGAATCTAAAGAAAGGGACATCAGATAAGTTGACAAACGTGGGTAGGAAAAAGGATTTGGAAAACATAAAGATTATGGGTGAATCTTTAGTGGAATCAAGTGTTGTCAAGATGTTGGACTCTCACTTTGCTTCATCCCAGAAATGATTGTGCTTTTTTGGAATGCAAGGGGTTTGGGTAGCATCCCTAGACAAAAGGCTACCCGTGACTTGATCCGTGATCACAATCCTGATATTATTTTTATCCAAGAAACCAAACTTTATGTGGATGATATGAGGAATGTTTCTTCCAAGGTTTGGAAGAGAGGTATTTGTCAGAGTGTTGGTGCCCAAGGATTGGCTAGAGGTGTTGCCTTTCTTTGGAACCCATGTACGATTGTTCCCCTTTGGTGGGTTTCCAGCAAGAATTCTCTATCGGTGCTTTCATCTTGCTTTGATTTAGGTGTTGTCTCTCTCTTCTCCAATGTTTATGCGCTGAATAATTTTCTAGGTAAGGCCATGTTGTGGTCTCATATTGGTTTCATTTGATCTTTGGCACCTTTTTTTCCTTGGATTCTTGGAGGATATTTCAATTCTATTTGTTGTCTTGAGGAAAAATCTGAGGGGCTGGGTCGTTTGGGTCCTACTTCAACCTTGATGCGTGAGAATATTTTTTCCCTTAATTTGGTGGATGTGAAGCTTGGGAATGGGTTTTTTACTTGGCATAATAGAAGATGTGGGGAGGGATCTATCTCTGAGAGGTTGGATAGATTCTTAGTTTCAGATCATTGGGTTGGAGATTGTTGGGCTTCTTCTTCTGAAATCTTGGGATGGAAGGGTTCAGATCATTAGCCAATCAAGTTCTCTTCTAGTCAGTTTGTTATGCCCAGGAACCCTCCTTTTAAATTCTAGCTCATGTGGTTGTGTGATCCTAGTTTATACCAGCTGGTTGAGAGATGGTGGTCTAAAGGGAAGCTTTCCTTTGGCACTACCATGTTTTCCTTTTTTAAGAGACTCCAATATGTTAAATACAAGCTCAAAAAATGGAATAGACCTTCTTTTGGAAATTTTTTCTAGGAGAAAAAACAGACTTAGGCTCATTTAGATAGCATCACTTTCAGAATTAAGGAAGATGGAATGACAATTGATCTGCTCAAGGAGGAAACTAGACTCTCCAGGGATCTTGCTGAATGGGAGTTGACGGAGGAGATTTTTTGGAAATAGAAATAATGTATTCATTGGCTTTAGGAAGGGGATAAGAACACAACTTTTTTCCATAATTCTGTTAAGGAACAGAGGTATGACAACTTAATTACTTCTATTGTATTTGGTCATGGGGACACTCTATCCTCTTCTCAAGATATCTCAGAGGAGGCTATTAGTTTCTTCTCTGCCCTTTTCATCGAGGATTCTACGATGGCGGTGGTGGAAGAGGATTATGTCCTTGAGTGCATTCCTCTGATGGTTTCCAGGGAGATGAATAATTTTCTTCTAAAGACTGTTTCTTTGGAGGAGGTTGAGAGCACCATTTTCCAGATGAAGAAAGGTAAGGCTCCTGGACCTGATGGCTTTCCGGTTGAGTTTTCTAGGAGTTTTTGGATATCCTAAAACTTGATTTGTTAGAAGTGGTTAGAGAGTCTCAAGCTAATAAGCAGATGCTTCATGCTTTTAATTCAACCTTCCTGGCTCTTATTCCTAGAAAAGAGGGGGCCAATTCCTTTGATGGTTTTAGACCTATTGTGTTATGTAATGTGGTTTTTAAGATTATCACTAAGCTAATGGAAGAAAGGTTGAAAACTTGTTTGGGTTCTTTGATATCTTCTGAACAAGGGGGCTTTGTCAAAGGTCGGTAGATTGTTGATGGAATTGTGGTGTCAATGGAAGCAATGCACTCCATGTCCTCTTCTAAGGAGAAAGCAATGTTTATTAAATTGGATATGTCCAAAGCTTATGACAGAGTCAAGTGGTCTTTTCTCCAACGTATGCTTGCAGCCTTTAGATTTCATCTAGACTGGATTTCCTGGGTCATGAGTTGTGTGTCATCAACTTCCTTCTTGGTTTTGATTAATGGATTTCCCTCTCCTACCTTTTCAGCTTTGAGGGGTCTTAGGCAGGGAGACCCTCTTTCTCTATACCTCTTTATTCTTTTGGCCGAGGGATTAGGGAGACTGTTGAGACGATACATGGATACTAGCTTAATTAAGGGCTAGAGCTGGAACCAGGAACTTGATTCCCTTACTCATCTCTAGTTTGTTGATGATACATCATTGATGGGGTTGGCAAAAATTAATGAAGCAGTTAATTTTAGAAGGGCTCTTGATATTTATATGGCTACTTCTGGTCAGAAGATTAATGAGGGAAAATATAGCATCATTTTCTTTAATACTCCCAGATTGATTCAGAACAGATTGCCCACATTCTTTATTTTCAAATTGGTAGCCTTCCTTTGGACTATTTGGGGATTCTGCTTTATGTGGGAAGCATGAACAAGAGGTATTGGTAGGTGATCCTGGATAAATTCCACTCAAAGGTCAATCACTGTACTTTTCAGTGGTTATCTTTTTTTGGAAGATTGACTCTCCTTAAATATGTCTTATAGGCTCTCCCTCTTTACAGATTCATGGCTTTGTCAGCTCCCAAGGGCTTTCTCAAAGAATTTGACTCCTTATCTCAAAAATTCTTATGGGCCAAAAATTTGGATCATCATAAGTGGAGCTTGGTAAGTTGGGACTAGGTGTGTAAACCCAAGGAGTGTGGTGGTTTGGGTCTTAGGCAGTTAGAGCATAATAGCTTGGCTATTGCAGCTAAATTATTTTGGAGATGGTGTACTCTTTCTGATCAGCCATGGGCTCATATTTTGAATTATAAATATCTGGGTGGTGTGGTTGATGAGGATATTCCACAGATGGAATTAATTGGAAAAGGCTCCATGATTTGGAATACTTTAAAAAGAGAGTCCACACTTATTAAGGCAGGTCTCTTTTAGATTATTAATAAAGGAAATTCGGCTCACTTTTGGTCTGATTCTTGGGATGGTAACCCATCCATCCTTTTGTCTCACCCGCATCTTCAGGCTTTAAGCGAATCTTTTGTGGAGGCCGGATGGTCTAATGTTGACAACTTTTTGATTTTGTCCTTTGTGGGAACCTCTTTGGTGTATCAGTGGAGACAACCTATTACCTAGCCTGGTGGGGGTTCTATGGAGGCGAGAAGTTCTTTAGCTACACTCCTTGCAGAACACCCATGTTGTTCTTTGGAGGGGAGGGATGTGTTGGCCTGGGGTAATGATCCTAAGGGGAAGTACACAGTGGCTCAGGGTTATGCCGCTCTATGCGGACAACTTGGGGATTTGGAGGAGAGCCCCTGGTGGAAAAAATTTGGAATATGGATGGCCCAAGTATAATTTGTTCGTGTGGCTTCTGAGTCTTAATAAATGTCTCACTTGGGAGAATATTAGGAGAAGGGGATTTTTTGGCCCCTCGTTGTGCTTTCTATGTGGAAATAATGAGGAAAACTCTAGTCACCTCTTCTTTCAATTCCATTCTCGTTTGAAATTTGGAGGATGTGATGGAATTTGTGGAAGCGACCTCTTGTTTAGTTTTCATCCTTGCATGATCTTTGGGAAAATTTGGGCCCTCCTCTGGCTTCTACTTCTCTCTTGGTAGCGGCTTTGGATTTGGGTCCTTCTTTGATTCTCCAAAAAATTTGGTTGGAGAGAAATAGGCGGAGTTTTCAAGATCGCAAGCTGGTTTCCCTCCAAATTTGGCTCAAGATTAAAAGTATGCTGAAGGAAACTATCGAGGCAAATTTTGACCTGAGGGAGCCTTTGTCCTCAAATGATTCTAGTTTCTTTTTTCTTTTGGGGCTTTCTAGAACCTTGGTGGTCCAATCTCGGCTTGGTTCCAGAATAAAGGGGCCTAAGAAGGTGAGTCAAGTGGGCAAGTGGAGTCTACCTCCTTCAGATTTTTTTAAAATTAACACTGATGGGTCTGCTCGTGGTAATCTTGGTACAACGAGTATTGGTGGTGTGGGACAAGATAGTAAAGGTTGTGTTCAGTTCATATTCTCCATTTATATGGGAGTACATTCCAATAATAAAATGGAGGCTTGGGAAATTCTTCGCACCTTGGAGAAATCTTGTGAGTTGGGGTGGAGGAAGGTGATTTGTGAGATGGATTGAATGATTCTTGTTTCTTTGTTGAACAAACGGGATTTCAAGAATTCTTCATGGAGGTTAGGTGTGCTAGCTAGACAAATTCTCAATCTGGCCTCCAACTTTGTCTCCATTTCCTTTGTGCATATTCCAAGGGAATGGAACAAAGTGGCAGATTGTTTGGCTAAATGGGCTTCTGATGAGATGGGGGTGTGGTCTGTTTGGAGTTGGGTCAGCTTGATCAGCAAAAGCATCAACAACTTGAACAATTTATTCATGAGGATCAGAAAGGTTAGATGTGCTGAGGTGGTTTGGTTGTGTGCTCGTTGGTGCTAGGAGGATGGCTAGTGTGGGGGCCTTTTAGATACTTGTGATTTCTCCTTAGGGCCCGATTTGGATTTTGTTCTGCTATGTTGGGGCTTTTTGTGCCTTCTACTGTAATTTTCTGCTTATTCTCAATAAAAATTTTACCCCCTTTTATATATAAAAAAATGAGAGTGGGTTTGCTCTCCTATATTTTGAGCTCATCTTAAACTTGGGAGGGTGTTCTCATGGGTTTACCTTAGTAGGTATTGGAATCACTTATGATAAGAAATAGTGAACTTGATGACAACTAAACCCAACTTGTCTACTCAATCCCCAAGATTGTCACTAGACTAAATAAACTAGTTATCTCTAACCCTTATATATATAGCACCTTGGACACAAGTACAAGGTGGGGTGAGTTCCATAATTCATAGACAATGATTTTCTTTATTCCCTAAAAACCTATGATATCGTGAACAAAAAAAACTAGAATTGAAAATAAGTAACTTTATGATTTTATTTAAATGTAAGTGTCTGGAACAAATAAAAGAGAGTAGTGCTTATTCCAGGACAAAAAAGTCATAGTAAATAAGGAGAAATAGTAAGAAAGGGTGACAATTATAGTTGATCTACTTTTCTGAGTATCAACAAATATCGCTTTATCCTTATCTACTTAGTAATCCATCAATAAACTATCCAAACCCATGTGAAAATATTAAAAAGATCTATTACAACACATTTATAACATATATAGAACTTTTCTTGTTCCTCTTATGATGATTACATCCACAATAGTAAATGTGTTGAAGAAAACATCGCAAAATGATACATTTTTAATTTAAATACATCAATTGAGACATAAGACTTAAAATGACATTACAACATTCCTTTTACAATTAGAAAGCATTCCCTTCCTCTTTACCACTACTTTGTAATTTATTTTTATAAATTATGCCTTTCTAAATATTCTTCTCATCTACTTATATTGTCCAATGATTTAATGAGGAAGAAAACCCAGTAAAATACTCTAGTCACAAAACCTTAAATCATGCCACTGTAGTAGTTCCTAGATCCACAATGGAGGTCAAATCGTTCTTAAAATGGGTGATGCAAATTGAAAGAATATGACTGCATTAAATTATAATCATTAGACTATTTCTTTGATATAATAGTGATAGTTGAAATCAAAATCCATGCATTAAAATTTTTGGCACCCAAGCACATTTATGAAATTTACTGATCAAATCCATGGTTGGTGAAAGATGTATTAAAAGCATCTTAAATTGGTAGAGGAACAAGAAAAAAAAAAAACAAAGAAAAACCATAAAATTTTAGACGTTTAGATATCTGTAAATCCTTTTGCACATTGAAATAAAGTTTTGCAAGATTTAGGAGTCCATCTATAACATTTGCGGGAAGTTTCCACCCAATTTCACTTTGCTAAAAAAGGAACCCAATTAGGCCTATGGGGAAATGAAATTGAACCCATCAACTTCACAAAAATAATCTAGTTTGGATGAAAAGTCATGTCAATGATGTCAACAAGGATGAGATGACATCAACAAGGGTGGAATATGAAAAGATCCAAGTGAACTAGATGGAAATTACCAACTTCAAATGGGAGGGGAGATTTCATAAAAGGAGGGATGACATTGGTGGGACATCATCAATGTATAGATGCAGGATGAAGTAATACAATTAGATCTTGTGGGTAGTTCCATCTGAACCAGATGAATAAGGATTTGAAAATGGTTAAGTTTAGGTGGGGGTTGGGATTCCACAAGCTATTAAATTGGATTAATTAATTTTGTTCATATGCAAGAAAATGTAAGTGAATCAAACAAAACATCAAAAATATAATTCAATTGGGCATTGGGAACCCACAAAACTAAAATGCAGAAAAAACCAACTGAATTAGAGATAACAAGAAAGAGGAAATTCAATAGGACATCAAATTCCCATAGAAACTATACTTAGCCACTTTTTTATATTTTTTTCACCTTTTGCAAGCCAATAACTGAATTGCACTTTTAAGAATATCCAATCAAATTTCACTTTGTGAGAAAATTGCAACTAAACCAGATGGAAGGAGAAAAACTGTAAAGGCACAACTTTCTCCCATTAGAGAATTTTGCAAAACTTCCAAAGAAATTGGGCCTAATTTTGTATGCTTTACCCAAATGTGTTAACGAATTTGGAAAGGGACCATCCATACTAGATATCTCAATTTAGTTATTAAAAATGGGGTTAAAAGGCTAAGATAACACATGGAACATCATGAGACTCAAGAAAAGGTGTTAGAACTTTGAATCTAACAATGGGTCTTGTTGGGGATGTGTGCCTCTTGCATGCATGACATGAACCTAAATCTTCATTTAGACCATAAAAATTTGACAAAACCACAACAAAACACCATCTTGACCAAGATGGAAGACATGATCAAAATATGGAAAATTTAGAATTGCACTTGCCAATCAAAATTCCGAGCTCCATTACTTATGAAAATTAATACTTCAAATGTTTTCCATGCATGGGAAGCTCCATCAATTCTCCTTATCAACTATTTCACAAGCTCCAAGTCATAAGGGGTCGAATTTTCCACTTTCCCTTATCCTCTTAGCATTCCACACCAAAACAAAATCACCAACTTGTAACTCTCTTGGTGACACCCTCTTATCATGAAGATGCTTCATGATTTGTTATTTTTTTCTCATCCAACTCAATCAATTCCATGACTCAGAGGGAAAATGAATCACAATGGTCATCGTCCATGTCTTGCAACAATTGATATATAGGTAACCTCAAAGTGATAGGAACCCTAACTTCTACTCCATAAACCAACTTGAATGGGATATTCCCAATGCCTTGTTTGGTAGTGACTCTATTATCCCAAAGGGAATATTTGAGCTTGTTATCCCATCTCTTCTTATTCTAATCTAGAGTCCTTTTTATGATCTTCATCAAGCACTTATTACTAAACTCAACTTGTCCATTATTTTGTGGGTGATAAGGGGAGGATTGCACTAGGTCAATACCAAAATTAGAACACATATATTATATATCCTTTCACTTGAAGCACACATAGCTCTCAATAATAATAATAATTCTAACTCAAAATATGGTTATAATGTTGTTGATCAAGAAATCAACCACCACTTTGGACATTGCATTACCAGTTGGGACAACCTCAACCCACTTAGTAAAGTAATTCATGGTAACTACAATAAACATATATTTATTGCTATAATTTTCTTATATATCTCCAATGAAATAAATCCCCCACTAGTCAAAAGGGGCCTTGAATGATGAAGGAAACAAATGGAGTGCACCAAAAAACTTCATCTTTCCCAACAATCATTGACAAGCATCATACTACCATATCATCTATGCAAAATCCTTGAACAATGTTAGCCACCAAAATCTTGCTCTTAGGATTTTATATGTAGGGGTGTTGACCTTGAAATATTCACAACACACACCATGGTGACATTACTTTATTACTTAATTATCCCATTGTTGAGAAAATGTGTCTCAACCTTGCAATTACATAAAGTATTGTTGATACATAAGGTATTGTTTAGCCGACGACGGGGGGGGGGCATGGGGGGATCCCCCCCCCATAAGGGGTTTGAGGGGATCATCCCCCAGGCTAGGGTTTAGGGGCAACAAGTCCTAGTGGAGGCTTGAGGGAAATGCCCTTGAAAGGAAAATTTTATTTATATTTTATTACTATAAATCTAGACCATTCATCATTATGTATCATATTCGACGATCGATATTTTATTTGCTTGAATTTCCCTAGAAGGCAACCCTATTTTATGAGGGAATTGTATTATGACTATGTATTGCAATGTATTCTGAGAGTTTGATAACAGTTGTGTTGCCTTTGGATCTCTGAGCAGTGATACTCTTGTGAGAAGCTTGCTCTGCAAGTATATTGTAATCTTTGTGATTGTTGAATAATATATTGGGTGGATTTTGGAGTGGGATTTTTCTCCTGAAAGGGTTTTCCCGACGTAAATCATTATGTTGTGGTATGCATGATATTTTTGTTTAATTTTGTTTAAGTTTTTGTAACTGTTAAAGATCTATAAAAAAAATTCATTATTCTCCTCTCAAGATTAGTGTAGGAATTTGTTCTAATACCTTAGCTTCCTCACACCTAATTTCTATTCAAGAATTTGAGCAAGACTCCTTCATGATTTCTCCACATCATCTCACCTTGAATCAACATATACCTTTGTGATTGTAGCTTGAGGGTTCTCCTTTGATTATCATCCATGGAGGGTGGATAATTCATGTTTTCCAAATAAGAAACAATGTCCTTGTACCATGGATCATCACACAAAACATTTGTAATAACAATGCTAGTGTTTACCTCATAAAATTTTGTTGCTTCCAAGTTGGAAGTAGCCATCAACCTAGCCAATCCTTCACCTCTAACAATCTTATTGGTTTGTATATCCATGTCATATTCTTATATTTTGTTTATATAGCACTAAATTTTACTTGAGGCTTCTTGTTGCATGAAGATATCCTTGACATCTGGGTGTGGCATATATGCAATTATTTTTGTAGCCATAAGGTATGACCTAAATTTTTTCACAAGTCTGACTAAATCATAAGCATTCTTTTCCATTTTTTAATACTTAAATTCTACTAATTGTAGTGATTTACTAAATAAAGATACCAATTGCTTAGATCCATCTTTTTTCTTCTACAATAGAACAACAATAATAGTATAAAATAAAGCGAAAAAAAAATAGTTGGAAAATTTTAGAATAATACAGACTTGCTAACATAGGGGCCTCAAATATTTCTTGCTTAATATCCTTAAAGGATTCAATTGGTTATCCCTTCTTGAGCATCTTTGTTATGGCTTTGATTTTCTTAGCAAAGTTAGGAACAAATCTCCTAACAAAGTTGATCTACTCAAAGAAGGATTGAATTCCTTTGATAGATTTGGGTTGATGGATAAGGATGATAGCCTTAACTCTTTCAAGGTCTATTCTTACCCCATCCTTTTAGACAATGTGTCCCATAATTCTACCTTCTTCAACACCAAACTTGCACTTTTTGGGATTTAGGGAGATCCC
Source organism: Sequoia sempervirens (assembly GCA_007258455.2). Lineage (NCBI taxonomy): Eukaryota > Viridiplantae > Streptophyta > Pinopsida > Cupressales > Cupressaceae > Sequoia > Sequoia sempervirens. The sequence continues at coordinate 7,746,741 of VDFB02000003.1, forward strand.
ATGCTCTAAACATCTTTTAAAAATTAACTCTAAGTGTTTGCAATGCTCATCTCTTTCCTTTGAAAAATAAATCAGGTTATCCTGGTACACCACCATGATCTAGTCAATATGACCAAGAAAAGCCACATCCATTGATCTCTAAAAATTTAAACCTTCATTCTTCAAACCAAATGACATCCTAACATACACAATGTGCCCCACAGAGTAGTGAATGCCATTTTATGCTATTCTAACTCTTTCACAACCACTAGTTGTAGCCTAAAAATCCATCCATCATGAACATGAGTTATGATCCTATTACTTGCTACAACAAGTGTTCCATGCTTGGAAGAATATAGTTATATTTAAGGGGCTTGAGTTTGAGGTTCTTAAATTCAATACACAACCTTATTTCCCCATGCTTCTTTCTCATTGGGACAAGGTTAGACACCCATTCAAAATTCCTAATACCTTTGATGATTCTCGATTTCTTCATTTCATCAACTCCTTTTATATTTGGGGAGCCAACGTAGGACTTTTAGACCTTTGTTTCTACCTAAATTGTTTAGAATTAGGCTAATTTGGGATCGTATGTTGAAACAAATCTTTCCTATATGCATGTAGATCATCATATGACCATGCAAAACAATTTTTAAATTTATACAATAGGGATATCAACATTTTTTTCTAATGAGGCTTGAGCTTCATACCAATGTAAATAATCTTGTGATTTTCATTTGTCCCCAAATTCACTCCTTCAACGTCATCTTCATGAGTTGATTTTATTTTGTTTTTGTAGTGGTCTCCTTGTCAAACATATTCTCTAAGGAAAGCAATCCTTTGGGAGTGGTATTTGACTTGAGTTGCACTATCTCATTCCCAAATAATGTTTATTTTCAATCCTCTATATCAACCATTGGTTGCTAATCAATGAGTTGACTACCAAACTCATCCATACCATTTAATAAATTTTAAATTTGCTAACTATCATGAAACACATGCCCATTGCATATGTTATCGAGTATGGTAGGTCTTGCTAAAATTCTAATGCTTTGCTACAACAAAGGAAGATCTACATTCAAATTTTACCTTGATTTTGTAATAGCAAGAGACTCAGCCTCCATATTCTCACCTCAATCTTTTCATTCAAGTTCAATGGAATCAAACAACTCCATATTGTCCCAAATAATGTTTTTGTACATTATGAGTTTTTTCCCTTTGGCTGAATATGCACCTTTCACTTGTTGCATTTATAGGTCATTGATAGTCTTCTTGTTATATAGATCCTAACAAATATTTTCTTATACTAGCAAAAAATGTGTCAAGCTACTTCAAATTTTTTCATTGTCACACTTAGGGAGCAATCCCTTACAACTATTGCCTCATCACATACCATAGGGGGGAAAATTCATCCAATAGAGAAAACACAAACATTCCCATATCACAATCAATCAACATCTCCATACCACAAATTTTCATGCCAATTGCATCAAGGAAACCTTCCATACCTTCAATCAACACCATTTTGACAATATTTGGTAAACAATACACCAATCCACTTTATCAAGGACTCACTTTATCTAATAATATCTCTACATTTGTTCCCAATCAATCCTCAATAGTTAATATACCTACAAACACAAACATCCTAAATTACTCACAATCTTCTACACCTAACATACCAACAAACACACACATCCCTACATCCAACATATATACAAAGACACATATCCCATACACCTCAAAATATTCTACATATAACATACCAAAAAACACATATCCCTACATCCAACATATCTACAAACACACAAATCTCATATGCCTTGCAATATTCTACATATAATATACCAACAAAAACACACATATCCCATATGCCTCAAAATATTTTATATCTAACATACCAACAAAAACACACATCCCTACATCCAACATATATACAAACACATATATTCCAAACACCTATAATTCATCCATATTCAACATAACTATAAACATGAACATTCCAAATCATTCACAATATTCTACACCCAACATACCTAAAAAATACATATATCCCAAACACCTCTCATTCCTCCACATTCAACCTACCTATAAATATTAACATTCCAAATCATTTGCATTTTTCCACATTCAACATATTAATATACCTACCAACACATACAACCCAAATATTTCTCAATATTTTGCATTCAACATACCTACAAAGACATACATCCCCAAAAATCATAATCCTTCATTCAATTCATCCAACATTCCCCAAAAAAACACTAGTCAACCTCACACCAACATGTCCACCATTACACCCATAAATGATTTAGCACTACATATCAAAATCTTGCAAAAGAAGATAGTTGGTATTGACTAGCACACACAAAGAAAAAATACACACTTGAATGCATATGTCTTTATCCATTTGATAGATCAATCCCTATGATATCGTTCCCACACAATTTTAAAATACCTATATTTGACAAGTATAAGGGAAGATGTGATCCACGTGAACATAAACTAGAATTTTACAAAGCTTTCCTAGATGTTGCCTACAATGATACATATTTAATGTGCCTATTTCACTAAAGTTTAGGAGGACAAACAATTGAATGATTCTCTCATTTACCACATGGGATCAAAACCTTTCATGAATTGGAAGAAAAATTCATCAGTCATTTCTCATATAATATTGAACATGAAATATCCATGACTAACCTATGTAACACACAATAATGAAATGGAGAATCATTCGCTATCTTCCTAAAACAATGGAGGAATATGGCAAGTAAATTCCCATGGCCCATACCTAAAAAATAACTTGTGAGCATATTTTTCCAAAAACTCAATCAAGAAATGGGCTTTCACTTACAATTACAATGCACTAACTAATTTGATGAAATCGTAAAGAAAGGAATAACCATTGAAAAAGCTCTCTTCGCTAAAGGTCTTGTTAAAATCTATAAGGAAAGAAAAGACCATAATTCACATTCTAATGGCATACCTCTCATATGAGATAAGAACAAAAAAATTACAAATGATGGTGTATTAGATGCAAAGTTTGTGAAAAACATACAAACAAGTCATATAAAATACATCCAAACAAGAAAATGTGACTATTCCAAGAGTACAACCTAGAAAAAACAACAACCAAAGGAAAAAATAAACTCCCTTAGGGAATCCAATTGAATCTACTTTAAAGAAATTGATCTAGTATAATATTATTAAGCTACCAAAGCTCAAAAAATATGACTTTGAATCATAGTTTAAACCCTCATGGTACAATGATAATGACTATTGTGAATACCATAGTGTAAAAGGTCATAAGACACATAATTTAATTAAACTAAACAAATCTCATTCAAAATCTCATTGACCACAAAGACATCAACATTGAAGATCATCCTAGTAATTCATCCAATAATGATCTTGGCATCGACAAGGATCCAATCCCTAACCATGGGAAAAAAAATACTCTCATAAGGGAAAAAAATTATAATAATGTCAATTATTCATATGATTATGTTGTGGGACATGTCAATGAAACCAATAATCAAATAGCCATCATATCCATTCCTAGAAAAACTCCTGAATGTGTAGTCACCACACATCATTGTGAGTGTTACAACAACCTAGAGCATCTATGGAAAACACCAGCTCAAATCTCCATCCTAGAACTCCTTTGTGTATCTCTTGCACATTGGGAGATCCTCAAAAAGTCACTCTAGGCATCATCCATATTCACTAACATAGATATTGAACAATTTCAAACCATGGTAGGACACCTTACTTTATCCCATCATCTATTATTCACTTAAAATGACCTTCCATCTACCACATTTCATAATCAACCTCTATCATAAACATAAAATTAAAAGAGTCATGATAGATGGTGGAGCACGCTTGATAATTTTTTTCCCTTAAATTGATAAAAGGGGATATTCCAATGGCATCATAGATGCACATAAAAGTATCACAATAAAAGCATATGATGATGTAGAGTGTGAATCTAAGGAAGTAATCAAGTTTCCTATACAATTTTGTCTTGTCATCACAGAAACTACATGTCAACTTGTAAACCTTGATATACCATACAAAATTCTCCTATGTGACCATGGATACATGTCATACAGGCCATACCATTCACCTACCACCAATGCTTAAAATTTCCCTACAAAAATACTAAGGTAACTATTTTTGGAGATCCTCACCCTTTCTAATATATAAAAATGTAGATGAAAAATATCATAAGACTCACTAAGTACCTATTAATAAAATAGCCTCATATTTATTATTTGATATAGAACCATCCACCTTATATTCATCATCCTATAGAAATCCCCATTCTTGCGACCAAGGTCCAAGTAAATGACAAAGGATATGAATAATATGACATGAAAGGTTTTGTCTATGTGGGATAGCTTCCATATTCATTGAGAACATATGTAAAACCTAAAAAATCCAAAAATCATCTATAATTATCAAATATGAACCTACATTATTCCCATGTTGGGGAGAACTAAACAAAGAGGTCATAGAAGAGAATATCTCTACATGGTTATACAAAGAATACAAAGAAACAATCACATTACTAGTTGATACCATTAACCACTCCATGTAGATCACCAACCTATTCCAAGGTGCATATATTAACACATTAATCTCCATATCATTCACATCCACTTCAAAAATCAATGACCTACACCTCATTTATCCCTAACTTATTGATTGGGGCCAACAAGGACCATTGGTTTTGGACATGTTCCAAAATGATGAAGCTGTTGTAGAGCTTATGGGACTACAAGACAACATACCATTCAAAGATCATAGAGTTGGATTTTTTATAGAGCTTGATTTAAATTAATACTTTGGGGGAAGAATCAAATCCTTCAGTCATAAAAGTGATAAAATAATAGCTATAAAATGATCCCTTAGTGAAAACACAATGTGGCACTATTGGATAAAGAAAAAGTAAAAATAAAGGATGTATTTGAAGGTGGAAACCTCCCACAAGTGCCTGAGGATGGAGGATTTGACCTTCCTACCATTTATAATTATCAAGGGAAATCCCCATCACTAGTTGAAGCAACACAAAAGATAAACTTGGTACAATAAAGAATCCTAAAATTGTAATTTTTGCCACATAATTGACACCACAAGAAAGGAAAGATTTTACAACATTACTTGAAAGATGAAACATAAACATTTTTTGGTCTTACTAGAGACATTCCAGGACTAGATATCTCTTTGGTGGTCCACCACTCGATTGATTTCCCAAATACCAAACTAGTGAAGTAAAAACTTCATATGATGCATCCTCATATTACACTTTTGGTCAAGTTTGAGCTTCAAAAACTACTATATGTTGGATTCATCTAACCAATTTACTATCTAGAATGGGTATCCAATCTTATACTTGTTGCTAAATCCAGTGGGGGCATCCACATATGCATTGATTTTAGATATTTGAACAAGGATTTTTTGAAATACTACTTTCCACTACCTAACATAGACATCATTATGGATTTGACAGCTGATCATGAGATGTTTTCCCTCATGGATGCTTTCTTTTAAGATACAACTAGATCCACATTACACATGAAGACCAACACAAGAATATTTTCATATGTCCTTGGGGGACATATTGTTGAAAGTTAATTCCTTTTGGTCTAAAGAATTCTAGACCAACATATTAAAGAGCAATGGCAATAATATTCCATGAATTATTCCATATCATAATCGAAGACTATGTATATGAAATATTGGTAAAATTAATCACAAGAGGGTATTTGGATGCTCTTGATCAAATCTTTGACATATTAGAAAAATGCCAAGTGAGGCTAAATCCTAGGAAGAAATATGTCTTTGATGTCACTTGAGGAAGACTATTAGGATACATTATTTCTTGTAGAGGTATTCAAGTTGACCCCGCAAAAGTGAAAGTGATAATTCAAATGCCTTCACCAACTAATCTTAAACAACTATGCAGCCTCTAAGGAAAACTATAGTCAATTCAGAAAATCGTCGCCAACTAGTAGATAAGTTTCATCCATTATCTCATCTCTTACAAAAAAATGCCACATTCAAATGGGATGAGAATTACCAACAATATTTCCATCCATTTAAATATTATTTTGCTTCACCTCTACTGTTGATGCCACTAATCTGGGAAAACCATTGATATTATACATCTTAGCCACAAGAAAACACTAGGATCTCTCCTTACACAACATGATGATGTCGGGAAAGAAAGAGTGATCAACTACATTAGCAAGACATTGGTAGGATTTGATATTAACTACACACCAATTAATAGGCATGTTTAATTATCGTCTATGCATCATAGAAGCTTCAACACTACATCCTTAATCATCAAATAAAGCTCATTTCAAAGCTTGATCCACTAAAATATATCATGTCTAAAGCAACACTCATCAGTTGAATGGATAAATGGGTTATGATATTGAGCGATTTTAACATAGAATATATGGACTGTAAATCCATCAAAGGATAAGTCATTGTAGATCAACTAGGAAAAGTACCTATATATGATGATAATATGCTTATTTCATATTCCCAAATGAATCAATCTTCAATATCACTCAAACAAATTAGTGGAAATTGTATTTTGATGGATCCTACACACAACATGGTTCAGGAGCATGAGTTCTCTTTATCACTCCTCAATGAGATTTTATCCCCAAGGCATATCAGCTAGCATTTCCATGCACAACATCATCAAATATTAAGCATTAATAACAAGACTCATAATTAAAATTCAATAGCACATCAAAGAACTTCAAATCAATGGATATTTATAACTAGTTATAAAACAATTCAATGATGAATACCAAACAAAAGATGATAAATTTCTACCCTACAAGAGAATGATTGATAGCTTCAAGCAATACTTCTACAATATTTATTTTTGAGTAGATACTAATATTGAAAAACAAATTTGTTGATACTATGGCTACCATTGGATTTCTCTTAGGCATGCCTCATAATAGCCAAAATTATGAATTTTTGGTTGAAATTTTTTTGGTTCCAGCTTTAGATGTTCTACATTTAGAATTCATGCAAAAAAATTGGTCCCAATTCCCCATGCTATCAAGATATTTATTCTTATCTCCACAATAATTCTCTTCCACCTAACCTAACAAACAACCAAAAGAAAACCTTTATTTTTCATTCATCTTGCTTTGTTACATATTGAGTGTCTCAATTGTACCCTCCTTAGATGTCTTAAATTGGAAGAAGTTAAATACCTTACATGAGGTTCACAAGGGTGTATGTGGGGTACATTCTAGTGGCCTTACCCTTGCTAAGAATTTGTTAAGAAAAAAATATATTTGGTTGAATGAGGATCAGGATGTACAACAGTTTTCGAAGAAATGCCTTCAATTTCAAGAACATGACTATATGATACATACACCAACACAAGAATTACAACCAATAACTACTCTTTTTCCCTTCTCACAATTGTAGCTCCAACACATAGGAAATATCCATCCCACCTCATCAAATGGTCATAAATTCATTATCACCACCACTTATTATTTCAAAAAGTGGATAGAATCCATTCCATTAACCTACATCACCAACAATAAAATAGCTAAGCTTATCCTTAATTACATTATCTATTGGTACAGTGTCCCCCTCGCTATTGTCATAGAAAATAGTAAACCATTCAAAAACTAGGACAACCATAGCCTTTGAAATAAATTTTATATCCAACACCACTTTTCCACCCCCTATTACCCATGGGTAATACCCAAGTCAAGGATTCTAACAAATCCATATTAAAAATCCTTAAGAAGAAATTCAATGAAGCTAGTTGTGATTGGAATATTCAACTCAACCCTACCTTATGGGCCTACCCATTAGTATTTGCACACCTACAAGTGCCACTCCATATTGAATTATCTTTGGAACTGAATCTATTTTTCTTATGAAGGTTAAGCTTCCTTAATTAAGGACATCTTTGCAACATCTTATTGACAATGAGCATCGAGTATCCAAACTGCATGAGCTAGAGTTTTTGGATGAAAGGAATTTTAATGCACCAAATTATTTACAAGATTATAAAAATCACATTTTTCATAGTTATAACAAGAAGGGAAAGACTCGAATATTGAAAGTGGGTGATCTAGTCTTAAAAGAAAATCAAAAGAATCAACAAGATCAAGACACAAAGTTAAGTTTGAGCCTAATTGGTTAAGACCTTTTTTCATTATAGTGAGCTATGGATCAGGAGCCTACCAACTTGCAACACCTAAAGTGAGTCTCTACAAGAGCCCATTAATAGTAGCCATCTCAAGAAATTGTATACATGACCTTGTGATATCCTCACTAAAAAAATCTAAAAAAATTATAATTCATCCAATGGTGAAAATCGCTTTGGTGGTGTCTTAAATAAGTACAACGTTGAAAACCTATTTACATGCACCATGTGTAGCAAAAAACCCAAAAAATACAAAATTAAAGAGAAATAAATCATCCTATGGTGAAAACCACTTCGATGGTGCCTTGGATAAGTATCATGGCAAAAACTTGTTTACAGATGCTACATGTGTAGTAAGCACCATCTAACATCTATTAGGTTCTTATCCATTCCATTCATAATAAAGTTAAGCTTCAATATACATGCATCTACCTACCATATTCCATTATCCACCTATCATGGCTTGATAAATATTAGTGTTGATCATTATCCATCACACCTAATACCATAATAAAATTTAGTCCACCCATCCCATAATAAAATATCTTAAACCTAACTGGGGGCATATTCCTCAACCTAGTCATCAGATTAGATCCTTGGTACCACCTAAAGAAAATAAAAAAAGGAGAGGAAATTCATGCTACCATAATTCCACATTTTCCATAATAAATCTGTTCATAAAAAATAAATGACCATATGCAACACTCTCCATCCAATCCATAATAAATCATTGTTTCCTTGACTTGACACTCAAGAAAAACCAAACTACACTTTACTCAAAAACATAAAACTTTCACAACAAACGCAAGCTAGGATCACTATTGAATCAATTTGTTGCATACATACCTATTTCCTAATCAATCAAATCATCATCCCAATCCATGCCTTAACAAATGTATCCTTTCTATAATAGACACAATCCAGTATCAGTGTGCCCTCTTTGGAAAGAGATATAATGAACATTGAATTATTTTATCAGTTGGTCTTTTTATTTATTATTTTATATTTTGTATCCTTTCAATGCTTACTTAAAACAATCTTGATCTATCAATATCTTTGTGTGTCTAGAGGAGCATAAAATGGGGCATGGTATTTTTTTTTATATGCTATGTTTGCAAGATGTTCTTGTGATATTTCCATGGCAAATACTTACTTTGTGTTTGTCGAGGTAGCTTCTTGCATAAAAAACATCCTTTGCACATCAGGTCATTCATACCTTTTAAGCACTAGGATTATCATTCTCTATGTATTACTCTCTCACATAGATCCAAAATTTTTGTAGTGTGTATAGTATGAATAAGGACAACCCTTTTGTTTACAAAAGCATATTCCATGCAAGGGATACGATGCCACTTGGATTCTTCATACCTTGATACATAGTGTCCATTTTTTATATCAAAATAAGTATTGTTCTTTATATTTTTTTAAGCATAAACAAAGAAAATCACCTTTCCATCCCATTATCACTTTTCAATCCCGTATTCACTATCCACCCATTACCTAATTATATATTTCTCTATACAATATTGATCAACAAAATTCATTCATTCTTCATTATCCTACATCCTACATAATTTATTCTATCATACCAACTCATCTCCATCCCATCCTAATAACCATCCCCATCTATGTATCATTATACAAAAACATAATCACCATAAATATACCCTTACATCTTCATCGGGGATTGGGCGTCGGGCCTACTTCATACCTAATGCTTCATTGGCATCGGACCGTCGAGGATCGAGTTTCAAACGTTCACCATACTACTTGCAGAAGAAGGAAGAAGGAAGAAAGCAGAAAGAGAAAATCATGAAGTTTGAAAGGTCACCCTTATCGGGTGTCGTAGGTCAAGGAGAAGGCTTACACTTTATCGTAGAGACCAAAAGAGTAAAGGAAAATCTTGATGAAAGATGCCTAAAAGATTTAGCCTTAGCCAAATCTTCAAAGGAAATGTTAGAGATTGGGGGCGGGAAGAAGGATTACCTCTTACCAAAAGGGAGTAAGAGGTAAGGGAGGAAGCCAAGACCTGAAAGCTAGAAAACTTGACACAAGCGAATTTTGGGAGGAAAAAGTCTGGGAGGAAGAAGGAAGGAAAAAGATGAAGGCTTAATGCTCGGAAGCCGAAAAGATATTTCGAGGATTGGGGATCAGGAGGAAGGCTTAATTCCTAAGATGAAAAGATGGAAGGAAAAAGAGGGGAGCCCAACCCCAAAGTTTGAAAAATCAAGACATTAAAGATAAATCTTGAAAAGCCTCTTCAAGACTTCGGTGATCAGAGGTAAGGCTTAAGGCTTACCAAGAGAGAGGGGTAAGGGTTAAAGGGTATAAGGCCGATGATTGAAACCCGAAACACTTAGAAAAAAATAGAAAGAAGAAGAAAAAGAGAAGGAAGATCAGGGGCAATGGAGAAGGTATGCCAGAAGAGAGGTATGTGGAAGCCCAAAACACTTAGGGCTTAGCCAATTTTAGGACCCCTCAAGGAGAATTCATGCAAGATGGCCCCTGTAAGATCTCTCATATCAGTTATCAATGATGGGTCATTTAGGGGTGGCATGAAATTTCAACAACATCACTAACCAAAGATCCAAAGACAACATGATCGCTATCAAACTCTCAAAATACATCACAATACATAGTTGTAATACAACACCCTCATAAAATAGGGTTTCTTTCTAGGGAAATTCAAGCCAACAAAAAATTGATCATTAGATCTGAGACCTAATGATGAATGGTCTGAATTTACAATAATAATTTAATATATACAAAATTTAGCTTCCGGGGGTGTTGCCCCTGAGCCTCCACCAGGGCATACAGCCCCTAGACCTCCTTCCAAGATGATGATCCCTTCAAACCTCTCATGGGGGGTAACCCCCCCTCGTGCTCCCTATGCTTACGTATCAACAATACTTTATGTAATTGCAAGGTTGAGACACATTTTCCCAACATGTTTACTTATCATGAGCTTGGCCCAATTTTTGTTCTTGTCGATCTCTCGAGGGAGCTACCTACCAACCTAGCTCCACTCTCAATCAACTAGGGCATGTTAGAGCACATTGGGGCATGTCATCACCTAAAAAATTCCATACCAATAAATGTCTTAGAAACAACGCAACGGGCACATTGTCTCAAACAGGAGCAAAATATAGACACCTAAAAATCACTAACACATTTTGTCTAAATCGTCATCAATCTATTTGTCACTATTAATTAAATAATTTTAATTATTTAATTAAACTAACACATTTTCCTCTTTATAAATAATTTATAATTATAATTATTTCATTATTTCCCTCATCAATATTAATTAATTAATTTTTAATTATTTAATTAAATTTTCATTTCCTCTTATCCACACTAATTAAATGTTTTTTAATTATTTAATCAATTTATCATTTTCTTCCAAACACTATAATTAAATATTTTTTAATTATTTTATTAAATTCTTAATTTCTTCTATCCACATTAATTAAATAATTTTTAATTGTTTAACTAATTCATTCATTCCTCTCATTCACCATTATTCAATAATTTTAATTATTTAATTAGTTAATATTTCCTCTAAAATTAAATAAATTACTTAATTTATTTAATTTGACTTTTTTATCTTTAAATTCTTCTAAAAATAAATAAAATCAATATTTTATTTATTTCCTAAATATATCTTCATCTCATGCATATAAATTAAGTAAATTTATTTATTTAATTCTATTTAGATTCTTCTATCTCTTAAATTTAGTGAGTTGATTAAAAATCAACCTCGATTCACTCTCACTCGCTCCCACTTTACTCATCCATGCATTCAGTCATCTCCTCCATGTAGCCATTTAATTCCACATCTTAACCTCTCATCTTGACACATGCCACTTGCACATTCATTATGATCTCTCAACCATTCTCATCCATTGATTTCTCCAATCATCCTACATCGTTAATCAAATATCAATAAAAGCTATAAAACACCCATCATTTTTCCATTCATTCTCTCCATGAATTTTTAGAAATCAAGCCATCTTTGCATCCATTTTTCTATCAAGGTTATGCTAAGCTAAGAGCAATCTACATAATATAATTTACAACATTTCATAATGTGCAATGGATTAAGGTTAGATTATTTTGTGGAGGTAAGATAGTTTAATTTGATTTACTTTCTTGTTTTGTGCACACACTCACATTGATGTGGTCATTTTGTTATTGAATTGGGTTTTATTGATTATTCCTCTTTCCAGATTCGATAACATGATTTAGGCTATCACACTTTTCATAAGTGCAATAGCCCAAAATTCAACCATAAGATAGCTCTGAATGATTGGAAATAGGATTCTCTCCTAGAGGTGGATTGTCCTTGTGGCATACTCGCATTAGTTCATTCATCAAAAATACATTGTAAATTAGGTAAAACCAACATCAATGCATATATTATACTTTTATTAAACTCCTCAATCATTATTTTCTTGTATTTATAGCAATTAAAGTGCTTACCACAATATAATAGGATACAAATATATTGTTGTTGATGATAAATAATATAAACTTATTAAAATATTGGATTATGCCTACAAAACTTCTAGTCTTAGTACATTAGAAGGTTTTTCCCACATCAAGATGACATCAAGTTTTGTCAAATAAATATGTACCTCTCCGTATCCAACCACATGAATAAAGTAAACAAGTTTTTAACACAAACTTACATTTCTTCCCATTCAATTGCAACTTTTTCTTTTTAAATGTGTAAAAAATATTTCAAATGTCTTAGATGCTCATGTAAAATCTTGATAAAAAATAAAATTTCATTTAAGTACAAAATGGAAAGGCATATAAATTATCTAAATGTATCATTCATGATCCTCATGAAAGTAGTAGGCACATTACATAATCCAAAAGGAAGTACATACCATTCATATAAACCTTGCTTTCTCTTCAATGTTGTTTCCACATATCCTCCTTAATACTCACTTAGCATTACCTAGATTTCAAAACTAAGTTGGTAAAATAATTATTGCCCTAAATTTGATCTAAAATATTGTTAATCCATGAAAATGGATTATCTTATTCAATGCAAAAAAATCAACACACATCCTCCAAGGACCAATTATTATTGATTCTTTGCCTCATTAACCTTCAATAGTTATTTCCAAAATATATTATTGTTGGCAAGAGAGCTATTTGGAAGCAATTTTTTCTCATGGTCAAAGACTCATTTAGAAGGCAACCCCTTATGTCTTGTTATCCTCGAATTCAATTATGATCAGTTCGTGGGATAACCCCTATGAAACTTATTCATTTCGCAGCTCACGAACTCTAAGCATGTAAAACAAGGTGAATTACATCGGTCCTCGTGTGTGGTCCCCTAGCCTTGGAAATTCATTCCATGCGTCTACCCTTTTCATTTCATTGAAATTTTCCTTTTGGTGTAAGTTGTGAAAATCCAGTTGTTGAGAGTTTGAATTTTTTTTACACTTGCAGGAGCATTGAATTTCAGTGCCCCTGCAAGTCAAGGTTGCAAAATTAAAAAGGTTGCAAGTTCAGCATTTTTTGTCAACCTTGCAAGTAACCAACCGAATTTCTAATTGCATAGTCACTAAAAAAGCTCGACAGTGCAACTGAACCTTCACACAAGTCACATTTATTAGGCATTTTAATGACTTTCAAATTGATCTTTAAAACGGTTTTTGTTCATTGTTTTTCTCATTTTATTTTATATTTGTCCTCTTCCACCTTCTATGAATTCCTTTTATGCCTGCAAGTTCATTTGCGCATGGATTCGAGCTAGGGTTTTTCACCATTTTCGTTTTTTCCCCTTTCCGGGTATGTGTATTTGTTTTCATTTTCCCCTTATTTCATTTGTCAAATGGTTAGGGTTTCATTTAAATGTATTTTATTGTATTCATTTTTTATTTTTTTTGTGTTATTAATCTCTTAGGGTTCCTATGTTTTTGTATCTCTGGTTTTTCTTCTTGTTTTTTGAGGTCTATGTCATGGTTTATAAAATCTTGAGTTTATTCTTTGTATTGGTTTCTACCTCCAATCGTTTTTGGCATTTGAATAGGTAGTTTTTTTCCTCGCATGAACATGTTGTTTGTCAAAACCTACTCAATTGCGATGGTTTCAACCTTCGATGCCCTAAGTAACTACCATTTGCGTATTGTGTTGAGTCATTTTTTTTCTATCATATGATATGATGTGTTTGATCGACAGTTTTCACCGATCAAGCATCGAGTGATCATACTAGAACATGAAATGCTTTAAACCTTCCATGCGATGTTAGTGTTAATCATTGATATCACATGGAGTTATTGAATCTCAAAATGATGAAGCAGAAAAAAACACCGCTCCAACGAAACAAATTACTTTCATTGTCTAACACATTTATTATCGATGATTTTTTCCAATGATGCATGTATAGCATGTTTTACCCATGATATTCGATCGGGGTTTGTCCTCGACCTTGCATTAACATAATCAAGTTACCTTTTTGTGGTGGCGGGGTTTTTCCCCAAACAAGCATAAAACTATTTTGCACTTTCACATCCCCATTCATGCAACGTCAACATTTTTTGTCAAGTTTGCATAAGAAAACTTTTCATGCAAAATGTTTTAGCGTCAAATTTCTCTGCTCAAACATTGAGTCCGACTCCTTTAAAATGCATTATCGACAAATTTTGTTAATTGTGCATATAAGAGAAAAATTCTAACATTTAGTTAAACGGTCGGGGTTTTTCCCCGCCTGTGCAAAAAGACAAGGTTCTTCCCCAGTTGTAAAGTATGGATTTTTTAGCGAATTTGCAACAAACAAAACAAATTTATATTTGCATAGTCGCTAAATTTTAATGACTTTGCAATTTTTTGCAAACATCCATTTTCACCTGCAATGGCACTGATTTTCAATGACCTAGCAAAAAATGCAAAAGTTTCTCTAACTTTGAGAAAAAAATTCTTCATTGCCTAACTTAACCGCTCATGCTTCATTTTTCACACTCATCACGCTCAAGCCCTAGTACACATGCAATCACTCTATTTTTTTCCCTCATTACAATTTCCAATGTGCAATTTTTCGTAACACTATAAATATGCAAAAAATTGTCATGCAATTTCTTGTGCACGCTCTTCAAGAATTTCATGCCTTCCTGTAAGTACCTGATCAGTTTCCTGTAAGTACCTGATCAGTTTCCTGTATTTTTCCAATGACGGATCCATCACCTAGAAAAGGAAAAGACATGAAATACAAGTATCAAGGTGTGTTTTTGGCTACAATGGTTTCATCAAATGTTGATGATATTAAGGACACAAAAATTGGGCATGTGGACATGTCTGAATTTCTGAATCGAACAAGGAAGTAGTCATTAAGTGATGACATGAGATAGATTGTTCAGAGTAATATTGATATGGTAGCTACATTCCCTGTAGCTACTCAAAATCTAGAATTTGTTCTTCAAGTGGCATCACATTATAATAGGAATGAAAAAAGTGTTAAAGATGCCAATGGCAACATGGCCATGAGACTGGATGCAAAATTCCTTCATAAGGCTTTCATATGTCATGAAATTGATTCCTACAAAATATCACCAAGGACTATGCACAACATGAGTATGACAAGTACCCGGACACTGTTAAGTGGGCAATTAACAATAAATGGTT